>OX155899.1:47468440-47830940 GCA_944588485.1 Phosphuga atrata
TCTTGTCTGTCTAGTCTTGTCTGTCTAGTCTTGTCTGTCTAGTCTTGTCTGTCTAGTCTTGTCTGTCTAGTCTTGTCTGTCTAGTCTTGTCTGTCTAGTCTTGTCTGTCTAGTCTTGTCTGTCTAGTCTTGTCTGTCTAGTCTTGTCTGTCTAGTCTTGTCTGTCTAGTCTTGTCTGTCTAGTCTTGTCTGTCTAGTCTTGTCTGTCTAGTCTTGTCTGTCTAGTCTTGTCTGTCTAGTCTTGTCTGTCTAGTCTTGTCTGTCTAGTCTTGTCTGTCTAGTCTTGTCTGTCTAGTCTTGTCTGTCTAGTCTTGTCTGTCTAGTCTTGTCTGTCTAGTCTTGTCTGTCTAGTCTTGTCTGTCTAGTCTTGTCTGTCTAGTCTTGTCTGTCTAGTCTTGTCTGTCTAGTCTTGTCTGTCTAGTCTTGTCTGTCTAGTCTTGTCTGTCTAGTCTTGTCTGTCTAGTCTTGTCTGTCTAGTCTTGTCTGTCTAGTCTTGTCTGTCTAGTCTTGTCTGTCTAGTCTTGTCTGTCTAGTCTTGTCTGTCTAGTCTTGTCTGTCTAGTCTTGTCTGTCTAGTCTTGTCTGTCTAGTCTTGTCTGTCTAGTCTTGTCTGTCTAGTCTTGTCTGTCTAGTCTTGTCTGTCTAGTCTTGTCTGTCTAGTCTTGTCTGTCTAGTCTTGTCTGTCTAGTCTTGTCTGTCTAGTCTTGTCTGTCTAGTCTTGTCTGTCTAGTCTTGTCTGTTTAGTCTTTTCTGTCTAGTCTTGTCTGTCTAGTCTTGTCTGTCTAGTCTTGTCTGTATAGTCTTGTCTGTATAGTCTTGTCTGTCTAGTCTTGTCTGTCTAGTCTTGTCTGTCTAGTCTTGTCTGTCTAGTCTTGTCTGTCTAGTCTTGTCTGTCTAGTCTTGTCTGTCTAGTCTTGTCTGTCTAGTCATGTCTGTATAGTCTTGTCTGTCTAGTCTTGTCTGTCTAGTCTTGTCTGTCTAGTCTTGTCTGTCTAGTCTTGTCTGTCTAGTCTTGTCTGTCTAGTCTTGTCTGTCTAGTCTTGTCTGTCTAGTCTTGTCTGTCTAGTCTTGTCTGTCTAGTCTTGTCTGTCTAGTCTTGTCTGTCTAGTCTTGTCTGTCTAGTCTTGTCTGTCTAGTCTTGTCTGTCTAGTCTTGTCTGTCTAGTCTTGTCTGTCTAGTCTTGTCTGTCTAGTCTTGTCTGTCTAGTCTTGTCTGTCTAGTCTTGTCTGTCTAGTCTTGTCTGTCTAGTCTTGTCTGTCCTAGTCTTGTCTGTCTAGTCTTGTCTGTCTAGTCTTGTCTGTCTAGTCTTGTCTGTCTAGTCTTGTCTGTCTAGTCTTGTCTGTCTAGTCTTGTCTGTCTAGTCTTGTCTGTCTAGTCTTGTCTGTCTAGTCTTGTCTGTCTAGTCTTGTCTGTCTAGTCTTGTCTGTCTAGTCTTGTCTGTCTAGTCTTGTCTGTCTAGTCTTGTCTGTCTAGTCTTGTCTGTCTAGTCTTGTCTGTCTAGTCTTGTCTGTCTAGTCTTGTCTGTCTAGTCTTGTCTGTCTAGTCTTGTCTGTCTAGTCTTGTCTGTCTAGTCTTGTCTGTCTAGTCTTGTCTGTCTAGTCTTGTCTGTCTAGCCTTGTCTGTCTAGTCTTGTCTGTCTAGTCTTGTCTGTCTAGTCTTGTCTGTCTAGCCTTGTCTGTCTAGTCTTGTCTGTCTAGTCTTGTCTGTCTAGTCTTGTCTGTCTAGTCTTGTCTGTCTAGTCTTGTCTGTCTAGTCTTGTCTGTCTAGTCTTGTCTGTCTAGTCTTGTCTGTCTAGTCTTGTCTGTCTAGTCCTTGTCTGTCTAGTCTTGTCTGTCTAGTCTTGTCTGTCTAGTCTTGTCTGTCTAGTCTTGTCTGTCTAGTCTTGTCTGTCCTAGTCTTGTCTGTCTAGTCTTGTCTGTCTAGTCTTGTCTGTCTAGTCTTGTCTGTCTAGTCTTGTCTGTCTAGTCTTGTCTGTCTAGTCTTGTCTGTCTAGTCTTGTCTGTCTAGTCTTGTCTGTCTAGTCTTGTCTGTCTAGTCTTGTCTGTCTAGTCTTGTCTGTCTAGTCTTGTCTGTCTAGTCTTGTCTGTCTAGTCTTGTCTGTCTAGTCTTGTCTGTCTAGTCTTGTCTGTCTAGTCTTGTCTGTCTAGTCTTGTCTGTCTAGTCTTGTCTGTCTAGTCTTGTCTGTCTAGTCTTGTCTGTCTAGTCTTGTCTGTCTAGTCTTGTCTGTCTAGTCTTGTCTGTCTAGTCTTGTCTGTCTAGTCTTGTCTGTCTAGTCTTGTCTGTCTAGTCTTGTCTGTCTAGTCTTGTCTGTCTAGTCTTGTCTGTCTAGTCTTGTCTGTCTAGTCTTGTCTGTCTAGTCTTGTCTGTCTAGTCTTGTCTGTCTAGTCTTGTCTGTCTAGTCTTGTCTGTCTAGTCTTGTCTGTCTAGTCTTGTCTGTCTAGTCTTGTCTGTCTAGTCTTGTCTGTCTAGTCTTGTCTGTCTAGTCTTGTCTGTCTAGTCTTGTCTGTCTAGTCTTGTCTGTCTAGTCTTGTCTGTCTAGTCTTGTCTGTCTAGTCTTGTCTGTCTAGTCTTGTCTGTCTAGTCTTGTCTGTCTAGTCTTGTCTGTCTAGTCTTGTCTGTCTGGTCTTGTCTTTTTTTTTTTTTTTTTTTTTTTTTTTCAGAGAGGAGGGGGAATGCATTGTTGCACACCGGATATTCAAACCCGTGTAGTGTGGGGCTCTCTGATCGAGTTCTTCGTGACCAGCATACCCACTAAACCCCCTCCTCTGTCTCTACACTACACTCCACCCGGAACTGCGTGAGCATTACTTCAGGTGGGTGGTGGTGTTTGTACCAATTGTTTCCTTACTGTTATTTTTATTGTCCTTTACTCGTTTCGATATCGTCTTTCGTCTTCTGTCGTATTAGTTATGCAGTCGTGTGATAAACCATTTTTCGGTCTTTTCGTCACATATCTAGTCGTCCATGTTAGCTTCTTTGTGTTTCGTGTGATATTATAATCGCCTTTCATTCTCTCTCCATTTGTTCTTTTCCCAACATGATTTCGGTTATGTAAGCTTGTACTGCATCCCAGTTATGCTCACTTTCTAACATAACTTCCATGATGTTCTGTTCTTCTAGTTTTGTACCGCCTAGTGTCTCCGCGAGTCGAGTTCTTTCGTTCTCTGATTCTGTACACATGAAGATAGTGTGTTGTGCGTCGTCTGGGATATGACCGCAATAAAAACACTCCGCCGTGTCTCTTTTTTTAAACCGTTCGAGGTATGCGTTGAAGCATCCATGACCAGTGAGTGCCTGTGTAAGATGGTAACTCATATGTCCGTGTGACCTTTCATACCATGCTCTTACGTTAGGGATAAGTCTGTATGTCCACCTGCCACTAGTGTCGTTATCCCATCTTGTCTGCCATCGGTCCATGAGTCTCTTACGTGCTCTCTCCTTAGCGGCTGCTCTTTCGTGTTTTACTTCTTTTTTCGCCCTGTGTTGTTGCAGGTCTTCGTAGACTTCTTGTTTCTCGCGAATCAGTAAGTCTATTGGGGGTGTGCTTGCAAGTACCAGCGACGCGGCCTCCGAAACCGTTCTGTAGGCAGAAATTACTCTTAGAGCACTTCTTCTTTGTACTCCTGTAAGTAGTTTTCTCGCTCCAATCTTTTTCGTTACGCCCGCCCATATTTCCGCCGCGTAGAGAATTTTTGAGTGTACCACATTGTTGAGAAGTTTCCGTTTTAATTCCCTCGGTCCTCCAATGTTCGGCATCAACCTTACCAAAGCTGTCACTGTAGACGCTGCATTTTTCGATGTTTTGGCTATATGGTCTGTGTATCTCAGACCGCTATCGAGTTGGATGCCAAGGTACCTCAATGATTTCGATAAAGGGATATTTTGCCCTTCCAGAACGAGTTTCGGTGGGGTGAATAGTCTCTTATCCGTGATAAGTATCGCTTCTGTGTCTAGTCTTGTCTGTCTAGTCTTGTCTGTCTAGTCTTGTCTGTCTAGTCTTGTCTGTCTAGTCTTGTCTGTCTAGTCTTGTCTGTCTAGTCTTGTCTGTCTAGTCTTGTCTGTCTAGTCTTGTCTGTCTAGTCTTGTCTGTCTAGTCTTGTCTGTCTAGTCTTGTCTGTCTAGTCTTGTCTGTCTAGTCTTGTCTGTCTAGTCTTGTCTGTCTAGTCTTGTCTGTCTAGTCTTGTCTGTCTAGTCTTGTCTGTCTAGTCTTGTCTGTCTAGTCTTGTCTGTCTAGTCTTGTCTGTCTAGTCTTGTCTGTCTAGTTTTGTCTGTCTAGTCTTGTCTGTCTAGTCTTGTCTGTCTAGTCTTGTCTGTCTAGTCTTGTCTGTCTAGTCTTGTCTGTCTAGTCTTGTCTGTCTAGTCTTGTCTGTCTAGTCTTGTCTGTCTAGTCTTGTCTGTCTAGTCTTGTCTGTCTAGTCTTGTCTGTCTAGTCTTGTCTGTCTAGTCTTGTCTGTCTAGTCTTGTCTGTCTAGTCTTGTCTGTCTAGTCTTGTCTGTCTAGTCTTGTCTGTCTAGTCTTGTCTGTCTAGTCTTGTCTGTCTAGTCTTGTCTGTCTAGTCTTGTCTGTCTAGTCTTGTCTGTCTAGTCTTGTCTGTCTAGTCTTGTCTGTCTAGTCTTGTCTGTCTAGTCTTGTCTGTCTAGTCTTGTCTGTCTAGTCTTGTCTGTCTAGTCTTGTCTGTCTAGTCTTGTCTGTCTAGTCTTGTCTGTCTAGTCTTGTCTGTCTAGTCTTGTCTGTCTAGTCTTGTCTGTCTAGTCTTGTCTGTCTAGTCTTGTCTGTCTAGTCTTGTCTGTCTAGTCTTGTCTGTCTAGTCTTGTCTGTCTAGTCTTGTCTGTCTAGTCTTGTCTGTCTAGTCTTGTCTGTCTAGTCTTGTCTGTCTAGTCTTGTCTGTCTAGTCTTGTCTGTCTAGTCTTGTCTGTCTAGTCTTGTCTGTCTAGTCTTGTCTGTCTAGTCTTGTCTGTCTAGTCTTGTCTGTCTAGTCTTGTCTGTCTAGTCTTGTCTGTCTAGTCTTGTCTGTCTAGTCTTGTCTGTCTAGTCTTGTCTGTCTAGTCTTGTCTGTCTAGTCTTGTCTGTCTAGTCTTGCCTGTCTAGTCTTGTCTGTCTAGTCCTGTCTGTCTAGTCTTTTCTGTCTAGTCTTGTCTGTCTAGTCTTGTCAGTCTAGTCTGGTCTGTCTAGTCTTGTCTGTCTAGTCTTGTCTGTCTAGTCTTGTCTGTCTAGTCTTGTCTGTCTAGTATTGTCTGTCTAGTCTTGTTTGTCTAGTCTTGTCTGTCTAGTCGTATCTGTCTAGTCTTATCTATCTAGTCATGTCTGTCTAGTCTTATCAGTATCGTCAGTCAAGGAATTCATCAGTGCTATAATAGCATTTTTCACAAAGATATATCTTGAACTTTTTCATCTATTGCTTGTAGGATGTAGCACTACTTATTTTGTGTGCTATAATATTGAATATTATTGTTCGAATTCTCCTGGGAGCTCCAGAGCATAACGTAAAGTTGCTTCTACGTGATTGAAAATTTTTATTGCTTCTTATGAAGTGGAACTGTTTATCCTTAATCATTCCAAACGACTCACGTCTGCTGCATAGCTGTGGTCTGTCTAGTCTTGTACATCTCAGTCTTGCCTGTCTAGTCTGGCCTGTCTAGTCTTGTCTGTCTAGTCTTGTCAGTCTAACCTATCTAATCTTGTCAATCTATTATGTCCAGTCTTGTCTGTCTAGACCGGTATGTCTTGTCGCGTCTGTACCTATGTAACATTTTGTTGTTTTCGGTTAATATTTGATATAATCTCATTCAACATTCGAGAGTTTAATGTTCGTTGTGCCTATAAAGTTCGCGGGGCACGTGAATCTGGAGATTAGTCGGATTTATTGCCGCGGCATGAACGTGTGTACGCCAGGTTTAAAGATTTTTGCTTTTTTACGATTCACTGCAAACTGTATAATAATATTAAAACACATAAATCATTCAAGAAGCAAACGGTAAATGCAAATTTTCTTAAGTGAAGTAACAGCCGGAGAGGCGCAGTATTCCTAATATTTCCTCTTGTATTCCTAATATTTCTATTTGGAAAGATTATAATATAGATACTCGTGTATTATTAGTATTTACTATTTTGTGTCTGGCCTTATTTGTCTATACTTGACGATCTATATATTATTTAGTTTTTTTGTCTTATAAAACATAGACGATACATACGAACAATAAATATGAATCTTCATTTAACCCTTTGAGGCACGGAATTTTAGATTATTTTAAGTATCCCGCCATGCATGTTTAAGCATCAAAGGAAAAATTCTAAAACCGTTGTGGCTGAAAGAGTTAAAAAACTTTCTAGCTATAATATGGAAAAGCTTAATTTTCTCAGAAACAACAAAACCAATTTTATTACTTACAACTTTGTTTATATTTCTATTAACACTTCGCTTAAATCGTACTTGTTTATCGAATACTTGAACCTTTCTATCTAGCCCAATCTCTCCAATGTGAAATATTATTTGTAGAAAAATAATTTATGGAAATCGTGGAAAGCGTTTTCTCCTTCACATTATATTTTCTCGCGAAACGGAGGAGAAATAGAGGAAAATATATTAGATGTGATGCGACATCGTATATCATCCGGGAAGAGTCGAGTCGTTTTTTCGTTATGCCAGACACAACACGGCGATATGAAAAGATATTGAATTATTAGAATAAATTCTGAAACCGAACGTTGATTTCTCCGCTTCCGCTCCCCGCCGCCCACAAATTGCACCAATTTATCCTGTTACTCCATCTAAACGACTCACTTCCAGAAAAACCCAAGCGCAAATATCATTTTACGATCCAAATAAATATTGAACAGGTCGATCGGGTTGCCTGAAAACGCTGTTAACTCAATCGTAATATCGTCTTAAATCATCACAACACATTGGTTTATTGCCTTAAAATACAATCTTTTATTACCTTTATTTTTTTAGGTAGTTAGTTTTAAAGTGAGTTAAAAGTCCAGTTAAAATGAAATTCTTTAAAGGCTCCCCTTTTCACTCGCTTGGAAACGAACTTTTCAAAAAACCCTTTTTAATGGATGTTTACGTCACACCACTAAAAGATTTCTAAGCAGATATCTAAATATCTTTAGCGCAAATCTATTAAAACACTAAAAGATAACATAAATGATTGTACCTACACAGTTCGAATGGCTACCAAACTGGAAAATTAAACCTTGGATAATTTTCGGTATAATCAAATTAATAAAACATAGAGATAAAATAAAGAAACGAGCTATGAACAAAAAAAAATCACGTAAATAAAATCATAATTACCGCTAAAAATAATTATTATATACAAAAGGTTCATGAAAACACAATCTAAAGGGTCTATATAAAATAATATCTGATGATACAAACGAAAATATAAAGAATAACAATAACTTTATACATTGAAATAGAATTATACAGGGTGGTATATAGGTGGAATGAGGTATATAGGTACATATGCGCAAAAATTCAATGGATGATTCCATGGCCTATTCCAAGAATATTTTGTCGTATGATGATATCTCAATAACCCTTTGTGTCGAAGATAGAGGGTACGTAAAATTTGACAGTAACATAATAATACAGTAACATAATAACACAGTAACATTTCATTATCAAAAAGTATATGTAAAGTTACTCAATCTACAAGAAATGCTCGATATAAGTTCCTCCAGCCTGGATACAAGCATTCAATAATCTCCTCATTGAGTGTCGTACTCTTTCAAACACACCAGAGTTGTTTCTAATTGAGTTACATCCAGCAATTATCCGATTTCGCAATTCGTCCAAATTGAATACTGGAATAGCTTAAACTAATGACTTCAGATAGCTCCATAACAAATAATCCAGGGGGTTTAAGTGTGGGGATCGAGCAGGCCATGCGGGTGGCCCATCTCGGTCAATACAGCGATCTCAGTAGGTTACTGTTGAAAAAACACGAGCAACCAAACTGAAATGTGGTGGCGCACCATCGTGCATAAACCACATTGCAATTCTTATCACCAATGGTACATCCTGCAGAAACTCGGGCAGTGTTTCTTCCAAAAAGTTACGAAACATCTCGCCAGAAAGTCTTGCTGGTAGAACCAGTAATACCGGTCCAATTAGATAGTCACCCATAATTTCTACCCATATATTAAAGGAGAACTGATGTTGAAATCGATCTTCATATACCTCATGCAAATTTTCTTCTGCTCACACCTGGTTGTTATGAAAATTCCTTATTGCATTTCTTGAAAAAATGGCTTCATCGGTGAAAATAATTTATGCCATGATTTGAGGAATTAGAACTAATGCTTACGAAAGTCATTGACATAACGCAATACATGGACGATAATCAGCAGGTAGTAGCGCCTGAATACGTCCAATGTGGTATGGATACAATAAATTGCCCTTAAGAATTTTCCAAACGGTCCAATGACTTACATTCTAAGTATTGGAAGTTTGTCGCCTAGATGTACTTGGATATTCCTCCATCATGTCCAGCACATTCTGTTGATGTTGTATCGTTCTTAGTGTCATTGAAGATTAACTACAGTAAGAACGATACATCTGGAACAGAATGTGCTGGACATACTAGAGGAAGATCCAAGTACATGAGCCTGGCCCTCCATTTCGTTTCAATGTGCCTATGTCACGAAGACGTCGATGAATGTTTACGAGGATTTTTCGGTCGGGGATATTACGGCTAGGAAACTATTCAATGTACTAGCGTAAGCTAGACACGCGTTGTAACACGAATTGCCATCAGCAAGTCCATACATGGAATACATGTCAGTCATCTCGGCGTTCGTATACATGGTAGAGGACTTCACTAACTATTAAACACACGTCAAGCAGCCAAACGTCACTCATTTTAAATAACTGCGACCGATACAGGTGACGATCACGAGACAGCCGATATTTCTTTCAAGCCTCCGTGTGTTGACTCATGCCCGACGTTTGACTTCGAAATAGATACTGCTCCAACTGAAGAAGTAAAAACCATTGCTGATCATTGCAAAGATCACACCAATCATCACGAGCTGACATGGCAAGAGAAGAAATGAGTTAAGGTGGAATAGAAGACGAGATGTATTCACTTGTACGTTAGTAGATAAAACAGCCGTTCCAAGTTATTGTCAACAATTTTTTGTGCTTGATAAACTCACAAAAAAGTTTTCTTAGAATGGGCCAAGGAATAACCCCTAGAATGTTTGCCGCATGTTTATCTAACACCCTCTATAATCACTCAAATCTCCCATTGAAGATGTTAAGGAAATTCATAATTATTTCAACAATTACTTCATAAATATCGGTTGTAATATGTACGTATCATAATATGTAAAATACCAGTAGCCTCCTTTGAGTTGAAAATTGGGCACATAAAATCGCAAAGGCCTTTGACATGGTGCCGCACACACAGCTACAGGAATTTTCTTGAACACTTTGACGTGAGGGGTGACGCAATGAAAGTATGAGAAAGCTATCTTAACTCACGTACTCAATTCTAGAGAGTGATACACGAATTTAGCAAACCTTTGCTAGTAACGATGGAAATTCCTCAAGGCACAGTTCTGGGTCCAATTCTTTTTATTCTTTACATAAATTCACTCTTGACCATAGGCACAAATCTCTCAATCATCACATGTGTCGATGACACTGTCATACTTTTTGAGGGATCAAGTTGGGATGAAGTAGGGTTTCTGAATATCCGCACTTTCTCAAAACCGCGGTTTTCGGTTTTTGAAAATTAAAAACTGTTTCGGTTTCGGGTTCGCTTTTTAAGAAATTTTGGTAGTAGTGTCTGATATTTAAACGAGATCTTAGTTTTGTACAAAAGTTGATCTTTCAGAGTAGGTAGCTTTAATTGCAGAGAGTGCTTGAAACAAAATATTTAATCTTTTTGTTCTCTCAGAAGTTCTTTTATATTTAGCAAACTCCTGTTTCATAGAATTAGGATAGCGATATCTTTGCTTATAAGTATTTTTGTTTAATTGTTCTTAAATCGCTTTTTGTACTTCATCTTGCAAGGAATAGATTGGATTGGTCACTTCTTCTAATTCTTCTGAATTTGCCGAACATTCACCTTCGACTTCAACCATTGTTGTTTGGATAAAGTCGTTCAAAATGTTTTCCCGCCAATATTAAAATAGACTTTGTTAGAACTTTCGAAGGATCTAGTAAGCATCTTGACATTTCTGTTGATTCTAGATTTTCACGGGTCTTCAAACGTTGTATGATATTTTTCATTGAAGCTTTACTTATATCAGAAAAATTAATTGAAATTTCTTTTCCTAGAATCCTATTATACCTTTAGCCATAAATACAGGGTGCTTCAAAAAAATGTATACACACTTTAAACTATTGTAGTTTTCCCGCTCTACAAGGCTAATGTTATATTTCTTCGCCAGGTGCCAGCGTTTGAGTTTTGAAGAACGTAAGCAGGTTATTAAGTGGTACTGGAAGTTTGAGAATGTAAATGAAGTTCAAAGACAGTGGAGAAGGGAGTATGATACAGAACCACCTTCAAGATTAACAATTACACGCATACGAGACAAATTCGAAGTTCATGGAACAGTGTGTGATGTGCATAAAGGTCATTCAGGTCAGCCTCGAACAGCTACAAGTGATGAGTCATCAACGGCAGTCTTGGAACTGTTTCAACGCTCTCCTAACAAATCTTCAAGGCAAGGGGCACGTGAAAGTGATGTAAGTGCTAGCAGCGTGCTACGCATTCTGAAGAGAGGCAAGTATCGTGTTTACATTCCAAGGCTGGTGCAACAGCTAAATGACGACGATCCAGATCGAAGGTTGCAATTTTGTGAATGGATTCAGGAGATGGTGATACGTGAACCGGGATTTATGGGTAGCATAATTTGGTCGGATGAAGCCCAATTCAAACTTAATGGAACTGTCAATAGGCACAATTGTGTTTACTGGGGTGAAGAAAATCCTCACATTACAATTGAAAAAGCTGTAAATTTGCCTGGTGTAAATGTGTGGTGCGGTTTGTCTTCAAGGGGACTCATTGGACCTTTTCGATTTGAAGGCACTGTAACTGGTATTAATTACCTAACAATGCTTGCTGATTCCATATTTCCTGCCATTCGTGCATTATACGGTAATGATGATTTTTATTTTCAACAAGATGGTGCTCCGCCGCACTATCACAGGGACGTACGAGCTTACCTGGATCAAAATTTGTCGGGACAGTGGATAGGACGCAGGGGGCCAATCGAGTTTCCAGCACGCTCTCCAGACCTTACACCACTGGATTTCTTCTTGTGGGGCACAGTAAAAGATGAGGTGTACAAACGTAAACCACGTAACCTAGACATTCTTTGGAATGAGATTCAAGCAGTGTGTAGAGAAATCTCATTGGACGTTTTGATACGATGTACAGAATCAGTGGTGACTCGTACTCAGAATTGTATTGATGCTGCAGGTCACCAATTTGAACAGTATTAACATTTGTTATTTATGTTTCATTTACATTGGACTTTCAGCTTTCTATTTTCCTGAAATTTAACTTTGTAGAACGGTAAATAAATTTTCTATGGAAGTTCAAAGTGTGTATAAATTTTTTTGAAGCACCCTGTATGTTAGAATCATCGCTGCTTAATGATATCACTGTAGCAGTAATATCAATAAGCAGCGATGACTGTGGTTTACCGGAGATAAAGTTTCATAGCAATTGAAAATTAACATTTTCAATTAAATGCACTCAATTTAAATCTTTTAGAACCTCTAATATTACGACTTTTAGCAGAATAAATTCTTCTTATATTGGTTCAATAGAAGACCACCTTGTCTTGATGTCCATTGCTAATTCAATTTCCTTTTCAAAAAGAGCTTCTACGTTTCGTTGTAGGAAACTGATTTTATCGTTTTCTAAAGTTTTCTTAGCATTTGTAAATTACTTTTAATTTCAGCATCTTCTTCGACGTAATACTCATGATCCACATCTTCTTCATGCGATTCTTCAGGAAATAAATCTTCATCTTCACTCCTGCTGCTGTTCTACTTGAGATGATTTCTTGTAAAAAGTGTCGCACACAGCGAGATCAATTGTATAGTTATTGCAAATTTTTGGTTCAGCAGGACAATCTGTACCATTTTTTTAATTACCTAGGCATCGTCATGTGTAGTCTCTTACTCAATAATAATTCCACGGCAATAAATCCCAGAGTCAATCAAACTTTGAGGTTTTTGCGACCAGAAATTGAAAACCGCATTAAAATCGCTTAATAACTAACGCCACGACGGCCCGTCAAAGTTAGATCAACGGAGGATCGGTTGCATTTGTTTTTTCAAAATTTCGCAGCTGCCGCAACGAATTCGACGTTTTGTTAAAGCAAAACGTGGTCGGAAAGCGAGGCTGAAAACCGCGTTGCGAAATCTTTGACAGCAGCGTCGCGACGCCACCGGAAAATTCAATTTCCTAATGCGACTGCTGGTTTTTTCCGCCGTAGTTTTCGTAATTTTCAAGCTAGCGAAACAAGTTTGACGTTTTGTGGAAGGGTAATCTTGTCAGGAAGCGGTAGTGAAAAGCGCGTTGCAAAATCTTTGACAGCGGCAACGCGACGTCGCCACAAAGTTCAACTTGCTAATCGACGTCGAATTTCGGGAACACGGTGATTTTTTTCGCTGTAGTTTTCGCAATTTTGGAGATACTGAAAAAAATGTAATGTTTCATTGAAGGGAAAGCTTGTAATAAAGCGCGAGTAGAACCCGCACAGCGGCGCCGCGACGTCACCGCGAACTTCAACTTTCTAATCCAAGTCACCCACAATATTATTTCTGAAACTGATACTAAATGAATCTAAATGTTTAACACTTATTAAGATATTATTTTCAGAAGAAGCTCCATCAATTCGCGGAAAGCCTTAATTGCAATAAAAATTGTTTTCTCCATGAATATTAATTTCTAAATTAAGTATCTTCGGCGTCTCAAACTAGTCCACTTTAATTCTTGAAACTTTAATTTCATTCGGAATTTCGATTCAGAAATCATTTCTTTTTTCGTATTCCTTTAAAATTAAGGTCATAGCAGCTGAAGAACATTTGGGCAAGATTTTTTTGGGAAATCGGCAAGCCATTGCTTTCCGAATAAATGCAGATTTTGAAATTGCTCGAACACATATACCATTGATGGTTGCCATTTTTGCAACAACAGTTTGCATTGTTTGAAAGAGCACTAATTCAATATATTTTATTTTTATTTGTCTTTGGATAAAACCGAAAACCGCGTTTTTTATGACGGTTATGTGATTTCGGTTTTTGCACAGAAAACCGCGGTTTTGCGGTTCGGATATATCCGAACCAGAAATCCTAGGATGAAGTGAAACATAAAGCAGTTAGCGTTATTAAAGCTGTAATTAACTGGCGTACAGTAAACTATCATTAAACATTGAGAAAACAACATACGTAGCATTTTATTTTTTTAGTAAATGGTAAATGGAAACAACACGTGGAACGGATGCACGAGAAGAGGATACCAGTCCAGGAATAGGATATCCAGAATCCAGAAGAGGATACCAGGAATCTAAGTCAGATTTTTTCAATGCCATGGAAGAAGATATATCGGAATAAAGATATATAGGCCCAGAAAAATATGGGTATCGTAACAGGCAAAGTGCCTTAAACTTGAAGTGAAAAAGAAGATGAACATCCAAGAGTACAAAAACCGAATTTTACTCCGATTTTTCTAACCGAATACCTCGAACTGTACATCTAGCACAAGATAGAAACGCATGAAAACAACAAATTCAAACACATACCGAAAATAGTATCACTACACCCTCCAGGGGGTAAAAGGTGGTAACCTGACTATCATCTAATATCAGACGTCCAACGTAAGTCCAAGTATTGGATTTAACAAAACTGTGAGACTGTGACAATAAAGACCAGCTTGTTTCTACTTCCCCACGCAACTGGCCGGTAAGTGATCGCGGGTCTTAAGAGCAGTTGCGTGCGAATGTTTGATTGCTCCAAATTTGTTTTATTTCTTTCAAGTCTTGACAACTCAATGCTTTTTTAATTACAAAAGTCTTTTATTTGCTTCAAATCTTAATTACACAATATTTCTTTTCCTTAAAGTTCAGAAAACTCTATGTTTTAAAGATTTCAAATCTGATTAAATCAATGTTTTATTAGCATCAATGTTAACAACAAAATGTTTTAGTTACTTCCAATATTGATAACCCAAAGGACTAAAGAATTGGACTAAAGAATATTTTTAATTTTATTGACAACAAAAAGAACCTCTACAAAATTCCACAGCAGCTGAAGATACCAACTAAACTGGTGAAAATTATAAAGACCACAATGTGCGAGACTGAAGCCGTGGTGTGGGTCCAAAACCAACTCACGGACCTCTTCAAAATAACGAAAGGGTTGAAACAAAGGGTGTGGGCTAGCACGCATACTCTTCAACCTAGCGCTGAAATTTGTTATAAAACGTTTGGGTGTAGGCAGGGATAACATCCTAGCCCACTAAACGGTGCAACTAGCGGCATATGCCGATGACTGTTACGAGGAGAAGGACCAACGAAGCGCAGAGGACCTATGCCCAGCTAAAAGCAGCTGCGAAAGATAGCGGGCTCAGCATCAACACTAGCAAAACAAAGGTGATGACATAAAGAAGTAAACGTGGGCCAGAATTAAAGTTGCCAGACAACATCAGGATGTCAACAAATTTATATATCTGGGTGTGGAAATCAACAAAGATGGTACCAAAGACGGAGAAGTAATACGCCTAGTCTTTACAGTATGAGGCGAACTATGTAATGGCGGAAATATTGAGATCTAATAGTATCACCGCAAGAACAAGCTTAGAATATACAAGACAATAATGCGGCCCATCGCATACTATTGTAGCGAAACATGGACTATGACCGAGAAAAACGAGAACGCAATAGAAATACTTGAGTGTAAGGTGCTACGTGGGATTCTAGGGAGGGTCACGGGGGGATACATCAGAAATCTAAGGTACAATAAAGTTATACCAAGAACCACCGATTTCTGCATTCATCAGACTGCCAAGACTACGATGTTCAGGATACGTGCTCAGGATGGACGACAATCGTCTGCCACTAAGAGAACTGAACGCAAAAATGTAAGGCAGGCGGGTCAAGAAAACAGTGGGAGGAAGAGACCTGAGAAGACGCATGCCAACTACTTGGAGTAAGACGGTGGAGAAGAACAGCAAAGGACAGGGAAGAATGGAGGACAAAAATACAGGGGTCAGGGCCCGATTTGGGCTGAAGCACCATATGAAGAAGATTTGATATGATATTTTAGCTCGAGGAATGAGAGATTCCAGCAATTTTCAGAGCGCGATTTTTTACTCAATTATTATGGAGTCAGAAATTGTGTCTTGGCGACCGCGACCCAATACTTTGTTACAAATCTTGATTATCTAAAGTTGTGTTGTCCTAAAATCTTGATAATTGTAATTTGTATTGCTTGATAATTCAATGTTTTCTTGTCCTAAAAAGTTGACAACCAGTACTGTCGACCTCTGGTGTATATGTGCCTTGGGGCCCATTGATTGAACGCAGGGGAGCTGCAGTCCCACCCAGATCCTGAAATTCCTAAAGGAAGCAGGACTGGAGGAGGCGTTCTAAATGGGTAAATATACCAACGATTTGAGGACGAAGGTGGGGAACAAAAGATCTTTGAAGGCCGCAGTACAAGTCACCACCGAAATCTACAAATCTACAATCTCTGGTCTATATAATCTTAATTGATGTCTTGCTTTTACTGTTTTTCTGCAATCAAATAGAGTAAACATTGAATTCTGTTATGTTCTTAATAACTTTTTTACTGTAAAACCTTTACGACATAAAAAGCAATTTCTACCCGTATAACCAATTATCATCAATAATTGATGGGTGCCAAACAATAACGTTGTAAATGCCAAACGAATTCAAATCCGATTTATTGCAGTAACGCGTTTTATGTGTCGGCGTTTACTTGAACTCTTGAGGTGCAGACTCAGTGATTCTCCACTATCAATATTGCGA
Source organism: Phosphuga atrata (assembly GCA_944588485.1). Taxonomy (NCBI): domain Eukaryota; kingdom Metazoa; phylum Arthropoda; class Insecta; order Coleoptera; family Silphidae; genus Phosphuga; species Phosphuga atrata. The sequence goes on from OX155899.1 coordinate 47,484,459, forward strand.
AACAGAAAGTCATAACGTTGTAAGTGCCTTGTGAGCTGCAAATGTCAGTTTTTTAAGACAAGAGTCTCAATTGAAAAATTATATTACATATCGCCAATACTAGCTCAAGAAAGTCATGACAGTCGAAAGGATGCATCTAATAGGAAATATCTACAGAGCTTAGAAAAGAGCTTTCCAAAAAACCTTTGTACAACTTGTGATTATTATTATTATCGTATCGTATACGTATCGCACGGTGGGTATAAACATTCCTTAAAACTTACTAGCTAATATATTACATTTAGCACTGTCTCAAATCTATGTCCAAATCGATCAGCCAACATATTGCTTCTGGAGTCAATTCCGATAATTGACCAATGCCGCCAGTGAACTACAACTTGTGGTCAAGTTGTTTTTTGGAAAAACTTCGTGATGGATGTACTGAGCCACCTGTATCTCGGCAGTGGTTTAATTAAGTATTTTTGACTGAGTTTAATCTTTCATTCAAGTCTCCGTGTGTTGACACATACCAGACGTATAACTTATAATTTCAAATAGATACCTAGTGCTCAAACTGCAGAAGTAAAAACCATTGCTAAACAAAGATTGGATATTCATCACAAGCAAGTTGACATGACAAGAGAACAAATGTTAGAATAGAATCCAGAAGCCACGATTCACATATTCGAGTGGTAAAATTTGATCTCCAACTTTGTACCTCTCAACATTTACCCATACACAGATGTATTATAGTCGTAAGCTTGCTTGTGTTAATATAGGAATTCATTTGGAAGATGAAGGAATGTTTCCCTGGAACGAAACTATCTCTCAAAGGGGATCCAACGAAATAGTTTTTGTCTCTACAAGTTTTTCACAGCTAGTGAAATAGGACACATTACCGGTAGACTAATTCTATGGTCAGATAATTGGAGTGGGCAAAACTAGAATCAGGCTGTACTTGTTATGTTCCTCGTTTTAAATGGGAAACGGATTCATTATGGAAGTTACTCATAAATTTCCAGTGAAGGATATCCTTTTCATGCTTTCTATCCATTTTTTCCAGGACATGCTTTTCTCGTGTATGATCCTGATTTTGCTATTATAGAAAAAGCAAAAAGGCGTACAAAGCAAGTTTTTCCGAAAGACCTCATTGAGCTTGTTGAGAATGCTGGAGAGAAAAATCCTTTCTTAGTAGTGGATAATAAAACGTTTTTTTGGTTGGATAAATCTTGCTAGAACGATGATTAACTCTAAAAAGCTGCAGGTATTTCGGCTACTATGATTTGTCCAATATCTGAAAACTTGATAATATAATTTATACAAAGAAAAGTTACGGTGAATACCCTACATGGATTGTAATTTCAATGCTTTAAACGTGCAATCACTAAGGCGAGTTTTGAGGGCTTGGAAATCGAGATGAATGAAACAGCTGCACCTTTTTCTGCCGAGAAAAAGAAAGACATTAGTGCCATGTTGCCGTATTGGGAAGACGAAAATAAATTGTTTTATAAAAACCTTAATAAAACAAGTTCAGTAGCCGCCCAGTTATCCGAAATCGGGTTATACGAAATTCGGATTAACCGAAACGGAGTTAAAATCCGATTTCGCCGCATTATCCGAAATGGATTTAAAGTCGCCGTCGCATTATCCGAAATTGCAAGTGTACACGTTTTGATTCTTACTTTTTCTGAGAAAATTTGTATTGCCTTGATCTTCGAGTAACGCAGTCGAGATTTTGCCAGTATCAACTTGATTCAATATCTTTACGTTGCTAAAAATTAATAATAAAGTGGAAATGCGTAAACGAAAAGTTCTGACATTTGCCCAGAAACTAAAAGCACTGCTGCCTAATGATGACACTTGCGCAGAAACTGGAAAGGTCTCGATAAAGGGGACTTGTTAAAAAAAGTTGCTGCAATTATAGCGTAAGCGTAAGCAGTGTAACAGAGTGGCGGTTTTGTCCAATTTTACAGGAAAAGGCAATCAGTATTAGCGAAGATCTTGTAGTGTTAGAAGCACCAGACACCTTTACTGCGAGTTATGACTGACTAGGGAAAATAGAAGAAAAGGCAAGAAATCTGAAAATTTGTGGTGAAAAATTATCAGATGAAAAGTCACCTGCTGATTGTTTCAAAGTTAGTTTTAGAAGAATAGTTGAAGAAAATGGTTATGTTGAAGATCAAATATGCAATTGTGATGAAACTGGGCTCAATTACAAAATGTTTCCCACCAGTACATTGGCTTCAAAAACTGAAGTTACGCCTGCAACTGGTTACAAAAGAAAGTAAGGAATATGTGACAATTTTAGCTTTTGCCCATTTTAGATTATTATTCATAAACTTCCTTTAATGATAATCGGCAAATCTGCCAAACTAAGAGCAGCTGCTAATGTTCTACCAGTTTATTATATGAACCAAGAAAGTGCCTGGATGATCAGACTTCGAAGAAAAGTTTTGTTAGTGCTTGACAAAGCACCTTACCTCACTCGGACAACACTTTACCTCACTCCTCAATGAGTTGAAAAGTGGGGGCATAAAAGTTAGGTATCTGACACCAAATGCCACTGTGATTCTTCAAACTATGGACCGAGGAATCTTAGAAAATTTAAAGCGCAATCGTCGAGGTCTTCTGCAAGAAATATTACAACAAGTAGGAAAGAATAACAATCTTGTGAGTTTCTAAGGTGTTGTGTACTGAGCGCAGATGCATGGAACCGCGCTAAAAGCATTACGCATCAAAAATCTTGGTAAAAAATTATTTAACAAGACGAGTTGACATTCACAAGAATGAAAATGGCACATCTGTTGGAATGGGACATCAGCCTGCTCAAGAAAGTTTGCATGGGCTTATTAGAAAAATTGAACCGTGTGAAAGTGTGACATTAGAAGAAGTTGAAAATTGCGTTGCTGGTGACGAGCTGGAAGAAGAATTAACAAATAATGAGCTTATTGAAATTTTGGGCAGCCAGCAAGAAAAGAGAGAAGAAACTGATGTAAACTTGGAGGAAATAGAAGACGCGCCTCCCAGAATTTCCGATTGCAAAGGCACGAAGACTCTTGAAAAATCGCTTGCATATGTGGAACAACAGCTCAATGCAACCGCAAGTGATGTTTTACTAATAGACCTTTTTATAGTTGAAAGTTTTTTGTGTGCATTCGTCAATTTCCGTATGTTTTTGGCCACTTTTTTTAAGTATCGCCGGTGAAATTAAAAGAATGGGCCCGAAACATCATATTCCCGCACATTATACATGACATGACATTAAATAATCGTAGAAAGGTCTATTAAAAGGTAAAAAGATATTGCGGCGAGGAACAGTGGCAATATGTTGAAACAAACACTTATTAATTCGTTTTTCAAATAGCTATGTACTATAAGTTGTTAACACAAAATTTCTAATAATTATGTTGTTAATTTATTTTAATATTATGAATTCAGGAATATAATCATTAACCTCCGTATTATCTGAACTTTCAGCTATCCGGAATGGCCTGGGTCTATATTATTTCGGATACCCTGGCGGCTACTGTAATCTTAAAAGTTTCGGTTAAGTTTAGTAAGTGCAAGTAAAAATACGCTTACAACGTTATCACTTGCATAAATAATGGCACTTAAAACGTTTTATCGTTTTCATTTTTTTTTTATATATTAAAATTGTTTCTGTGTTTCGGAAGATTACAAATTCATATTTGCGTGCATTGAATGCCGGTTTATTTATAAAAATTGTAACAATTAATTCGCTTTTTATTCAACAATTAAAACAGGTTTTTTTTGAACTTCTAAATACTTACATTTAAATAGTTTGGCACCTCCAGCGTCGGACTGGCCATATAGTCTAGGTGGAGTTTGCAAGGCCCTAGCCTGCGACCAATATCATTTGCGACCAATATATTTTGTAGAATTGGTAAAACCATCCTACGTTATAGATAATCATACAAACCCTAAACAATCGGAACACAGCCTGAATATATAAATATATTCAACCTTTCCGGAGCTCTATAACAATTACTGAGTCTTTTTAGGACTACCAAAACAAATCTCCAAAACAAGAGATTTGTTTTGGTAGTCCTAAAAAGACTCAGTAATTGTTATAGAGCTCCGGAAAGGTTGAATATTCAGGCTGTGAATATTATATCTTCAGGCTGTGTACGGATTGATTGTATGTTTAATATATTTTTTGTAAAATTTTATGCGAATCTAGATTTATTAAGTCGATATTGCTTTCTATCCAAGAAGCAATATCGACTTAATAAATCTATATTTCGAGAATAGTTGCAGATAATTATTAGAAATTTATTGCTGCATCGCTTTCACGAGGTCGTTTTCTTGCGGATGCACTTGATGCACATAAATAATAATTAGTTCTCTGCTCGGGCGGCCAAATTTCTGGAAATTTCGCTCGATTTTGCGATGTCATATATTGCGAACGGAAGCGGCTAGCAAAATGTAATTTGTATATTTATAACCAGCAGGCAAAACACTTTCAGAGACACTTTGAAATTTTCAATTCACTTGTTAAATATAGGTTTTAAGGAAATACATTTTCTCACAAATTATTTCTAATTTCCCGCAGATTTAACGATGTCATAACTTTTCAACGGCTCACCACATATTTCTAGTCTTCACCAATAGATTCAGCGTCCCAAAATTAGTCAGAAAACGTATATAATATTCCTTAGGAAGCTATAAGTTAAGAAATACCATCGACACGGTGAGTCTAGACCGCGGAAACGACAAAATGCAAAAAAACCGATTTTGTCAAAATCGTTATTTTTTTAGCTACAGCAAAATTATAAAACGTTTCTGAAAGCATTTTGCTGCTAATTACAGATATACAAATTATATTTTGCTACCTCTTTTCATTCACTATTGCCTGCAAGAATTGAAGAAATTTTTAAGAAATTTCGGCGCTCGAGTAGAGATCTCCGAAACTCGTGAATTTCCCGCGGACAATCTCAGTGTATTAATACGAATATGACCTTCTGAAAACGATGCCGCTATCTGTTTTTGATTATCTGTAACCGTTTCCGAGACATCTACTTAACCAATCGAGAATCGGGTAACTTTCAGTTTGATATTTTTTGACGAATTATTGAATCTTTCCGAACAGTTTATACATCGATTTGTTTGTTTTGTCGTGTAGTTTCTATGTGCCGAAAACGATTTCGCTGCTTCCTACCGTTCTCAAGAAAGTAAAAAAAAAACTGAAAAAGCACATATTTTTCGAACGAAATGATGAACGGAAAATTTTTGCGTAATTTTTTTTTGGTTACCCCAAGGAGATCGAAGTGCTGAACACGGTTTTCCAGTTTTTTTCGCTCTAAAGTTAAAAATAAACAAGTTTTATATATTTTTTCGCTGTACACCATCTCGCATTTCCGACTGATTTGACGCAGTCATAACTTTTGAACGCCTCACCTCAGAGACTTCTAGTCTTCACCAATCCAAAGGTTTGCCGCAAGCCAGGTGGTAGGTAGGCAAAAATATAAATCTTCAGAATTAACAGCTGGACAAGACAAATTGAGACGATTACAGAACATCCGAAAAACATGTATCTTCGAGCATGGAGTTCGAGCCAAAGATTTCGTTTCAAAGGAAGGCATTTCTGAATTCATTTTTGAAATCTGAAACTATCCTGGTAACCTTCGTATTCAAGAAAGTGTTTGACCTTTTAACCCCAGTAAGCAATATCTCCGAACTCCTACATTAAGGCTCGCTACACACGTACCGTGTGGATGTGTCCGGCGCCGGCGCGGCACCAGGTTGTACATCTTACACACATGCCGGTAGGATTTGTCCGGAACCGGCCCGGTGGCCCACGAGGTCGAGCTACGAGCAGTGTATTTAATTGAAAAAATGGATCGCAAAAGAGTTATTTGTATGTAGTTACTTTATCGGCGGTTACTTCGCAAGAAAAAAAGCAAACAAAACATTGGGTGCACCTACTCAACAAGTGAAGACGGTAGACTGCCGGACCGGCATGTGTGCAAGCTTCAATACAGTTCCATAGCCCACCATAGCCGAGCCGGTACCCGGCAGTCGGAGGGCCAGTGGAGGTCGGCCAGTGACAACCCGACAAAATGAGTCGGCCCGGCGCCGGATGGACTCATGCGGCACGTCTGAACTCCTCCATGCTAGACTATGCAACACCACCCCCTCCACCCTGGCCGGGCCTGCGCCGGATACATCCACACGGTACGTGTGTAGCGAGCCTTAGGCTCCTTCAGATCGGCGCGGATCGTTTGCGTTGCGAAATTTCCGCAGCCAAAAATTCGATAGCGGCGCGGCAGCCAAATGGCAATGGCCACAACAAAATGCGATTTTTAGGTGTATTGTAGTCATGATTTTATCAAGGGAAGAATTGAGTGCATATTTATTTTTAATTTCTAAAACAAATAAAATTTATTTCAGTCTTTAATTTTTAAAATAATAAAAATAATGTGATTACGGAGAACACCATTTCAAAACACAGCGGCAGCGAAACTGTCTACGCGGACATTCTGGTAGAGCAACGCTGCACTACCGCGACTATGACGGAAATCGCGCTTGTTGATCTGAACATTTATATAAGCCGCCGTGTCAATCGATCTGCTGCGATTACGCACAAGCGGCGGCAGCGAAACTTCCGCTCCGATCTGTGAGATTCTTTAGAAACTTTAGATTATCTTAAAGCTTGGGAGAATTTGCGAAAATATTTAGATACTTTTGACGACTTTTTCAGAGTTGCAAGTTTAGTTGCAGCCGATGTTCAAGACTGAATGCACGCCCCAAAACATTGATATTGACATACAAACCACGCTGCCATTATCGAGAATATCTAGAAAACCGAAGTAACACGACGAGTTATGCCAAGGAGCAGTTGCACTACTCGCAGCAGACCCAAAGAGATTCTATTCTATATCTGCCTACATAGTCATTAATACAGTTTTAGTCCAAATAGATGAAAAAATCAACTGCAACGAACATTTAATGAAGGATACCGCTTGTTTGGATCCGAAAAACTTTAATGAAATTAACAAAAATGGGATTCCTATTGACGCATTAATGTCTCCCGCATCAATTGCAAATATAGATCGATAATTGCTATCAAAAGGACTAGAATCTTTTGCAAACAGTTTTAATAAACTGTTTAAAACTCTTTGGGATGACCACGTTCCACGTACGTAGCAATACATGAATGGCTCAGATTGTTAAATTGAGGAAGAACACGACGAAGATGTTTTAAGCCAAACTGCAAAGGGCGACATGTGTTTTTCCCGAAGCGGTTCACACGTCTTCCAAAGTTGCTTACTATGTGCATGTAAACTTTTATCACACTATAACATGCGTACCAGCACGTACACCGGCTTACATGTTGCATATTATGTAATTCTCACAATTTCGTTCACGCAAGTGGCATGTGAGCGATGATTTTCAGCGCTGAAAAGCATTGAAACGAGACTTCGATCTCTACTGGGGCAACAACTATTGGATTAGTTGATTATATTAAACACAGAATCGGATCCAATCGAGAATAGCAGCTCCTTTAATAACTGTTGATTGGCTAGCTTTAGATTTGTTATATTATAAGTAATTGGAATTATATTTACCTATTAATATAGATATTTAATAATTTGTATATTACATTATTTTCCAATAATATTTTATTTACTATTATCCCACCCCGGCTTGTGGAGAACCACCCGGGCCCATCCGCCCAATCTGATCCTGGGCACCCCTCTAGTACCTTATGACCAAATTTGATCTCTCCTCCTCCAATGGGAGCGGCGCACAGTGGGATAAAATCCCAAAAAACTGGCCAAAAACCCGAAAAATAATAATTTTTTAATCCGATTCCAAGAATGCACCTCATTAGAGAACCCTTGGGACCATCGGATTCCGAGAAGTAAAAGAACCAGGTATTGAAAACCAACCCAAACTTTAGTAGTGAAAATACGTGAAGCTTTGAGTGTGTATTAAATGGTGAAAAAAAAATCGAATTTAATTTTGCAAAATGGCTGAGGCACAGAGAGGTATGTAGAATTTAAATACATCATTGGCTGTAAATAGATTGTTAGTGTGTAGCAAGTATTTAAGAATAATTCATAGCAAAAACTACAACGTTTTGAACTCGAAGTTTCAAATTTATGGAAAGATACAAAATAGTGTTCTAAATTTGCTCAAGTTTGCTTTATTAGACGTTTATTGTTTGAGAAAATCAAGAATTGGCTGCTACTAGCTGCTACTTTGTCTTTAGTATAATTTTGTATCAAATCATTTATGAAATTGAGAAATTCTCTCATTTATAATTACCGACTAAATAACCGATAATTTATTTTACTTAGCGTATACTTCACGATTGGTGAAAATAGACGATGCAATTTTTTTCGGCACGAATTTTTTTTAGTGCTGTTTTTGTTTTTGAAACAATTTCTTTGAAGTAAATTTTTTATTTTAACATATTAACTTTTTTTATTTCAGATTCAAGTGACAAAAGTATTATCTCGAGGAGGGATATTTTTTAGGGTTCCGTACCGGAAACGGAACCCTTATAGAATCAATTTGTTGTCCGTCTGTCTGTCTGTCTGTCTGTCTGTTTCTCAGGAACGCGTAGAGGTAACAAGTTGAAATTTGTAACAAATACTCGGGTCTGTGGTCTCTTTCAGCAGTGAAAAAATCAAACTTGTAAGTCAACGCGATCAAAAGATATAACCGTTTATGTCGCATATTTTGCAATTTCACAAGGGTGATCAAAACCTATAGGGTACTTCCCGTTGACCTAGAATCATGAAATTTGGCAAGAAGCGGTGTCTTACAGCACGTGTAAAGGGAAAAATCTGAAAACCGTAAAAATGTACTTTAATTACAAGAAAAATGCGAATTTACTATTAGAAACTTAGGAAAATACACTAATGTGTTGCGTGGTATTGTCATGCAGCAGAAGCATATGGGTTGCATACAGTTAGGTCCTCCTCGGTTAGGTCCGAAGGTTAAAAAGTCTGTGTCGGCACCAAGCTGTTTATTCTGAATTTTCTTTGTTTATATTCGTTATGCATTTCATCCCGTAGGCGCTATATACATAATATATACAGGGTATATATTATGTCTAAATTTTGCTTGTTTATAACCGACATGCGACATACTCAAGTCCCGTAACATCCTGTATATATTATATTTCGTCTAATTTTTCTTTATAATCTACATATACTTAAATCACGTACGACCTATTTATTGGTAGTCAATTGCCCAAAAGCAGTCAATTGAACAACTGAATGTTAAGAGTATCGAAATAGATCTAGAAATAGTTAATATATTAGTTTATATTAGATCTAGAAATAGTTAGATCTTAATATAAGTTAGTTAATAAGTGTAATACTAAAATATAGTTTTCTTTTTATAAGTTTAAAAATATTCGCGTTATTTAAAAAAAAATACCCTGTATACCTTTATACAGGGTATATAGGTATACAGGCAAAATTAAACAGTAAAAACAAATAGTGAATTTCCAGAACCCCTAAACACTCATAGTGAATGGGGAATGTATGGTAATAAAATATAGGGTAGAATTCCATCGTACGACAGCGACATCTTGACGTTATGCTTGCAGCGGTACTAAGATGGTCGTGATTTCAGGAGGGCCACTTGTCAAGTTAACTGAATGTGCTTGCTACGTCCTCCACAAACAAAAAGATACCTTACTTACAAGTTTGTACGGAACCCTCGGTGCGCGAGTCACAACTCGCACTTGGCCGGGTTTTTTTAATTAATTGAAAGGTCGTTTTGGTGACAAAGTAAGTGAAATATTTATTACCGTGGAAAGAGAATTGAATAATAAATTGAAATACAATCTCGAGTTGAGTTGACAAAACTATTTTACGCATAACTGTGAGAGAAATGCACGTGAAGTGGCAGAAAGTTTCTCGCATAGAAGACAAATTCCTAAATAAATTTAAGGACTGGCTGAACAAGTATATAATCTTCACTGACGAATCGCTATCGGAACCTTCTCAACAATCGACCTCTGCGGCTAGCCGGAGTCGGCCTTCCATAGCCTTCGCCGAAGCGAGTGAGAGAACAAAGGGCAGGACAGACGACATTCGAAAAGATAGGAGCAGCGCAGAACTGGCATATGCAACGCGAATTAGTTTGAGAGCAGAGGGAAAATCGGCTGCGGCACAGGTTTTACATGACATCACGTATGGAAGTCCATCGAAACCTTCCAAATATAGAAAATCTCTAAAATTTGTCCCAGAACAACAACTTTCTGATAACGAGGCATTATCGCTAATTATTGGATGTGGACTATCAAATTGTTAAGATATGAAAACATTTTCTCAGGAAAATGTTCGCCATATTGGATCCGCCATTTTGTTTTTGGAAAAATAAAACTTCGATTCGTAATCAGTGCCCCAAAAATCTTGTTCCTGTCAAATTTTCGCAATATCGAAACATTTTCTAAAGAAAATATTCGGCATATTGTATCCGACATTTTATTTTTGGAAAAATGGAACTCAAATTCGTAATCAGCGACCCAAAAAACCCTTTTATACGAAATTTTGTGTGGATAGAATGAAACCTTCTATTTATGTTTTTTGAGTTTTTGTTTATTCAGTTTTTTGAGATTTTATCCCACTGTGCGGCGTAGGGAATTATTTTTGCTTCAAATGTTTTTTGCAAATATCTCGTCAACGCTTAAAAATAGAAAATTGTAACCAGGATCTTCTTATGTAAGACGTCAGTGTCTATAAAAAAGTATTCTTTGCAAATTTAGTTAAATCGTTTGGTTTAGCCACAAAAGTAAAAAGTATAAAATGCAAAAAAAAATCACGGGCTTCTTTGAATTTTGTTTCTCAATTTACATGGGTTTTAATAAAATAAGAGGTTTGCTAAATAAATTCCTCCGCAAAAACAGTCCCGCTTTGGAAAAATAAAAATAACGGACTTTTTAGATGAAAATCTGCTCTATCGAACAGTGTTAAATCTAAGTTTGTTAGAATTCAATAAGTTGGACAGAAAAATAATTTAAGAATTTCAACCTACATTTAGTTATTTTCGAAAAAAATTCTGTGTCAAAGCTGTCGCCCACGAAGATACTTAAATGACATGTGTTTTTCCCGAAGCGGTTCACACGTCTGCCAAAGTTGCATACTAAGTGCATGTAAACTTTTATCACAATATAACATGCGCATCAGCACTTACACCACCTAATATGTAGCATATTATATAATTCTCACAATTTCATTCACGCAAGTGACTTGTGAGAGATGATTTTCAGCGCTGAAACGCTTTAAAACGAGACTTCGATCTCCACTGGGGCAACAACTATTGGATTAGTTGATTATATTAAACACAGAATCCGATCTAATCAAGGATGACGCGAATAGCAGCTTCTTTAATAACTGTTGATTGTCTAGCTTGTATTTCATTATTTTCCGATAATATCCCATCTACTATTATCCCATGCCTGGTCCCGGGCTTCTAAGGAGCCACCCGGGCCAATACGACCCTGGGCACCCCTCTAGTACTCTTTGACCAATTTGGAACGATCTTCCTCCAATGGGGGCGGCGCGGGGAATTATTTTTGCTTCAAAGGTTTTTTGCAAAAATCTCGTCAACACTTCAAAATAGAAAATTGTAACCAGAATCCTCTTATGTAAGACGTCGGTGTCTACACAAAAAGTATTCTTTGCAAATTTAGTTAAATCATTTGGTTTAGCCACAAAAGTGAAAAGTGAAAAAATGCAAAAAAATTAAGTATCCCTTCTTTAAATTTTATTTCTCAATTTACACGGGTTTAAATGTACAACGAGGTACAAAGTTTGCTAAATAAATTCCTCCGCAAAAAAAGGTCCGCTTTGGAAAAATTAAAATGACGAGCTTTTTAGATGAAAATCTGCTCTATCGAACAGTGTTAAATCCATGTTTGTTAGAATTGGAAAAGTTGGACAGCAAAAGAATTTCAACCTACATTTAGTTATTTTCAAAAAAAATCCTGTGTGAAAGCTGTCGCCCACGAAGATACTAAAATGTCAATTTCAATAGCAAAATTTATAAGCTATTTAGAACTTAAAGAATTTTAAATACATCTTCATTAGTTTTCAATCTATAGTTATTTGAATTCCTTGCCTTATGTTTCTCTTTGACTATATATATATATATATATATATATATATATATATATATATATATATATATATATATATATATATATATGTATGTATATATATGTATATATATATATATATATATACATATATATATATATATATATATATATATATATATATGTTTTAATTAAAAAGGATTTATATGTTTTACTGAAGTTACTGAATGTTATATTGAAGTAAAAAGTTAATTAAACAAATAAAAAATATATAATTATGATTTAAATCTCCGAAGATTTTCTCATGTAGCTATCCGTGTGTTTAGCTTCCATTTGCACTAATTAAACGCTCGACATTGAGGAATCCATCAAAAATAACTCACCCAGGCATAATTTCACGCACGCTTACTCCTTACGCTACAGCATCTCGCCCACATGGTAATAGATTAAACGCAAATGATATATTACACTTATTTTGCGAATTAAAGCTGTAAATCCGGGATTTACTGTCCGACTTCCGAGTTATTCCCTAATTTATTTGCCGGTGTGATATTGCTGTTTTCAATTGGCTTCCAAAAATCTAATTTTAATGGAACGGATTTATTGCTTTTACAATTTTCCCAAACAATTTTATTTACGATTTAAGTTTGGTGTGTCATACTCAGACTAATTCAATTTTAAAAGTCTCAGTAATAATTTCAATTGTAATTAATCTACAGACATTAATAAACAGATCGAATGTTATGTAAACTTGTTAACACGTTAGCTGCCGCATATTTCGTTCGGAAATAGGAACCATATAAATTGGCATCCGGCTGTACAGGTGGCAGCTAACCTGTTAATCAATGTGGAGTCTTATCGTCGCAATTTTGCGATCTTGATAACTCGACTTCTAGACGATTTACGAGCTTCTAATTTTAAATTTTGACTAAATAATGTCATTGTCTATAAACAAACTGAACTTATAATTGATAATACCAGCTTGTTATAGCGGAACACCGCTTGAATATATAAATATATTCAACCTTTCCGGAGCTCTATAATATCATTAGGTCTTTTTAAGACGATATAACAAATCTCATGTTTGAAGACAACAGATAGTTGTGTTATTTACGAGAACTCAGTTCACTTCCGTGACACTAAAACAAGACGCTAGATAAATAACATTGTTTTTTAAGATCAGATCTTTCTATTTAACCAAAGTGAATAGCCATCTGCAGACGCGTTTGGAGATCTACCTCTCATCAGTGCATCTTTGCTCTTTTGAATTATAAATTGGAATATACTTTGATTATATATTCGAATATATTTATATATTCAAGTTGTGTTCCGCTGTAATAAGGTGTTATGATTATATCTATAATTAGTTTAGTTTCACCCAATATTCGATTATAATTGGTAATTCTAATTAGTCTATAAGATATATTACAATCTTTAAATAGACAATTTCATTATATTTGAAAACCAGTTTATTTACCGATCGTAAATCCTTTTATTTTTCGTTTGCGTTCGGAATTTTGTAGTTGCAGCCGTTCCGTGTGGAAACATCGGGACTTTGTGTCCGAGATTTAAAAAATGCATGGACAGCGTGCGAGGGAACGCGCGTAGGGTTCACGACCAATTTTTAAAAGATTTAGTGTCCGCCCTAATACCACTCGGTTTCTTCCAAAGGGGAAAATCCTGTGGATTTTTTTTTCCATCACACGCTTCCACCCTCAAGCATCAACGTATAATAATCTTGAGACAGTTCGTAAGTATTAGATAGACAAGAATAGTACGACACGTGTCACTTATTAACACTGGGCATGTCAATTTCGTGCTTAGTGTTATTAATACGTGACACGTGTCGTACTACTCTTGTCTATCTACTTACGAACTGTCTGAAGATTATTATGCGTTGATGATTGAGGCTGGAAACTTGTGATGGAAAAAAATTTCAACAGGATGTTAGCCTTTGGAAGAAACAAAGTGGTGTTAGGGCGGAGAGTCCGCCCTTCTTTTAAATAAAAAAAATCTTTAAAAATTGGTCCTGAACCCTAGGAGGCACTTGTTTATGGGACAAACTTGCAACTTATCAAGCAAAGTAAATTTGCGTACGCTGAATTCGGTGATGTTAGTAGTTTCCATAGGTTAGGTTAGGTCATTTAATCGTGTTATTTCAAATTGAAAATTGGTTTTTGCTGTAATATTTTCAGTATTTATTCAATTTTTCTTGCTAAAATTTGAATGGATATTCAATATTTCAATTGTTGAAAAAATAATTTTTTTACGAGGGTCTTCCAATAAGATGTTTCATTTTCGATAGCCCGAAATTATCCCGAAATTCGATAGCCCGATTTGTTAGCTACCTAACAGATGATAAGTTGAAACTATGCCATTAATAAAAAATGGATGGATATATACGCTTCAACAACGCATTGAAATTAAGAAAATTCACTACAAAAGTGGTGGAAATTGCGCGGTCACAGTTCGAAAAACTAAAGCATTTTTGGGTCGTCGTGAATCACATTCTAGGCCAGAAATTGTGAAACTGGTGGAAAAGTTTGAGCTATTGGGACAAGTTAGTGATATAAAGATCCGAACTCGTGCACGTCGCTCAAGAACAACAGAGAATATTGTCCATTTCTCGCCGATCTTGGAATTGGGCATTCCACAAACGACATTACATCGTATCTTGCATAAAGATATAGGTCTTACGTGACTTAGGTCTTTACGTTACGTGAAAGATAAGGACAATGTCTTCTTCTTCTTCTATAGCTCTACAGACCTGGGTGGGCCTTGGCTTGAGTTACAATATCCTTCCATCTCTCCCTGCTGTTAACCAATTGCAGCCAGCTTCTCACACCTAATATCTTTAGGTCATCGATGCAGTCATCTCGCCATCTCTTACGTGGTCTATCCCGAGCTCTTCTTTCATGCGGACTCCAGTTCGTCAGTATTTTCGGTCCTCGGGTGCTTTCCATACGCATAACATGTCCAAGCCATTGTAACCGTAGTGCCTTTACATGCCTTACGATGTCCGCTCCTCCAATTAGTCTGTCCAGTTCATGGTTCATTCTGCATCTCCATGTACCACCGTTTTCCTGTACGGGGACTTATTAAGGGCTATGTCAATGACCCACAATCGACCAAAGACCTCAAAGATGGAATTCGTGAAGTTGTCGAGGCCATACAGCCGCATGAAATTTAATGAAAAGAATATGGTCCTGCAAGCGTAGCCATTTGGCTAATATTGCTTTCCATTATTAATGGCATACCCTCCTCTTTATAAATTTTTTTTTTTTTTAAATACTCTTTTTTTACATATCACAATGAAACCTCTTATTGGAAGACCCGATCGAATCATTACAATATGGTGAAAGTGCCGGGCTAGAGCTTTTAAATTGTAACTGTCCACAAAACTCGATTAAACGACCTAATATAAAAAAAACGACTAACACCACTGAATTCAGCGCACTCGAATTTACTTTACCTAAAAAGTTTCAAGCTTGTTCTATTTTTCGACTAGCACAGTGTAATATAGAGCGTTCTATCCATATATTTGTACAAACAATTTTTTTTAACTAGATTTCAATTTAGTCTTTAGACTAATAACTAATTTTACTTTAACCAAAATTACTAGACAAAAATAAAACTGAGATGTTGTCCACTGACGTCATCTTAGAATCCGTAAAGGCGAATCACTTCCTTCATGTGTTCTTAGCTTGTAACATTGGCACTATTTATAATACTAACTCGAAGAGTTTAGTTCTTTTGCGTCTTCTCAATAGGCGTATTTTATAGTAGTTGAACTGCTGCAACATTTACATGGCTATGGAGTCTCTGCTCGTGAGCTGCAGCGTGTTTTTTAATAATATCACAATTTCTGACGCACCAAGGTGCCTTCACTATGTTTCTTAGTACTTTATTCTGAAACCATTGTATGATTTGGATGTTACTTTGTTTGGCACACCCCCAAAGTTGTATACCATAGGTCCATATGGGTTTTAGTATTTGATTGTATAGGAGAAGTTTATTTTGTATCGATAAGGACCGAATTCCTACCTATTAGCCAATAATTTTTTTTATACAGAATTTCAAAAGTTTCCTTTTTCTTTTTGATATGTGCCTTCCAGCGCATCATTGCATTGAGAGATATGCCAAGATACTTTGCAGTATTTGAGTAAGGTAATTGTTTGTTATTTATGGTAAGTGGATAGCACTTTGGTTCTTTGTTTGTGAAATTCACATGAACTGATTTAGATTCATTTATTATTTACATAGTTTACGCCCACATTGGAGCACTTAAATCAAACCCAAATACTGTTAATCTATGTTAACAAAGAATTAACTGAAGATTTAGCTTGCATCATCTTCTTCCTTTCCCAAAACCTCTTCATTCTGGCTAATCTGGCTGCTTCATCAGATATGACATATTGTTTTCTTTGTACAGTTTTTAATGAAAATCTTATTTGTTTATTCTTGAGAATCCGTTTTTCTTCTCTATTTGCAATTTGTTTCATTGTTATATTCAACTCTTCTAAATCACTCTGAACTTCTTTCAACCAATTATTTATAGTTTTATTTTGCCAAAAGTAATTAAATAGTTGTTTTATTATCCTGTTATCATTTAATCTAGATAGTTGACAGAAAAATGCAATTCTTCTTTTTCTCACCGTATCTATTATAGATTCACTTTCCCTGTAGACTACTGCATTAGGTAACAATCTCCATTGTTCATCTACCTGATGTTTTTTATTAATGATTGTTCGGAGTATCCTTCTGTCAACCTTTTGCAGTGTATTAGTTGTTGCTTTGGTGTTCAATTTAAATAGTGTTTCACAAGCGTATGTTGCTTCAGGTTTATAAATTGTAGTGTTGGATGTCTCAGAAATACGGAAAGCAAGTTCGTTAATGGCGATCCTCCGATTTTCAAGCAAAATTCTCTCAACTTTTTCGATAATTCCGTCTGAAACTGAAGGTAGCGGAAGGCCTTCAGTTTCCTGTCTTGATGGTGAATTTCCGTTTGGTCTTCACTGAACTCTCTGCACCATTTGCGAGCATGTTGAACAGATATTCAATTTTCCCCATAAACTTCGATTAACTGACGATGAATGTCCATAGGTGAAATCAGTTTTGCAATTGAAAAACGTATCGCAGCGCGAATTTCGCATTTGGCGGTAACAGCGATAGGGAGCTAAATCTTCGAAGGCTGCTAAGCCGGTATGGAGTGATGTAGCGTGGCGGGAGAGGTGGGAATAGAGAGATGGAGATTTTACAGTGTAAGACAGTGTTTTACATTTCTCCCAGCACGTCGCATTATTTCTCAGCAGCATAGGGAAGCAGCATAGGGAACCTTATTTTACGAATCCCCCTGGTATATACAATCGAAAGATTGATCAAGATCAAGACTATTAGTATACAAGCTAAACAAGCTTGGCAGAGAAAAATACAGGACACAGGAAAAACTTGTGTAGAGGGAAATGAAGAAGACTAGCAATCAAGGGATTTGGTAATCCCTATAGCGGTCTGGAACTCTTTGCGGTGTTAGTATGAACGCCATCACACAAAAGTTTAGATGAAGAAATAAGGAAACAATCTATGAACACCTGGAAAGAACTTCCAGGGCTAAGGCAATCCTTAAAAGTAGTACTGGGATCTTTTAACGAGAAAGAAATAAAAGCTTGCCTGAAACTTAACAGGAATAAGCTATAAGCCTACAGGAAGATAATATAACATGAAGATAGAAAAACTGGAGCATCCTCTGCAAAAGTGTTTGAACAGTAACGGCGATTATGTAGAAAAATAGAATAACGTTTGAGCTTTAAAATGATGTATAACACAAAGAATAAAAATATAGCTATTATTAAAAATCATGGGAACCTTATTTTACGAATCCCCCTCGTAGGTACCTATGCTTGGAAGGTACTTGGATGGATTGCCCATTGGGTGATTGATTAGATTACAGATTCTGCAGGACTATAGCTAGTCTATGATAATTCAACTACCTATTATCCATTCGTAAACTCAATTTTTTATTGAGTTTGTTTACTATGCATCTTTTATAATTCAACTATGGATGTAGAATTCATTCGCAGAGTCAACGTTGTAAAATTTGCCTCTACATAAATATATCATGGAATGTGTGCAGATAATCCTATAGATTATCTCTAAAAACATAGATTGAATCTAGTATTGAAACATATAGACTCATTCATGTCTACAAACTGTGAGGTATTATCTATCAATAATAATTTAACCTACTAAAATTAGGATCTATTATGTACACATTTTAATGAATATATACCTGAAGCATGGTAGAAAAAGGGCCAATGTCCATTTTTTAGGATTACGAATTAAGTCTAACACTGAAGCCAGGTCTGAAAAAAGGCCAAAGCAATAGGCCTTTTTCCTGCTACGTAATTATTGGCCTTCGTTCATAAATTTTTGCCATAATTGGCACAAACTGGCCTTTCTTCTGCTACATAACTGACCTTTTCATATATTTTGCCCATAATTGGCCCATATTGGTCTTTCCTCTGCAACATAATTGATTATTCAGGGTTCAATGGTAGACTTAACTCGAAATCCTAAAATTGGACAATGGTCCTTTTTTACCAGGGCACAGATATAATCTAGAATAGAAGTTCATGCTGAAAGTTGAATTGTCTATAAACCGTTCTTTGGCACAGAACCATTTCGTTTGTATCTAGGGGGTTATCTAGATATAAATACATTCCGACGACTTGCCTTTACATAATCTGACTAAAGATCTCACAACTTCTTGAGTAGTCGATGGTTCAACCGTTGATACAGTCGCTGTAAAACCCAAAACAAATTCAAAAATAAAAACAAATTGTTTATAATTAAGTGTAGCATTGTCTAGCCTTGTATAAGTTTTGCCTTTTCTGGTATTGTTCAGCCTTGTTCAGATTTGTCCAATCTTGTCAGTCTTGTTCAGTCTTGTCCAGTACTATTCAGTCCTGTAGAGTCCTGTTCAGACTTGTCAGGCATTATCTGGTTTTGCCTGGTATTGTCTAGACATGTCTGGTCTAGTCTGGTTTTGTCTTGTTTTGTCTAGTCTTGTCTGGCCTTGTCTGGTCTTGTCTCGTCTTGTCTGGTCATGTCTGTTAAAAACCAGATAAGTTTTGTCTTGCATTTTCTTGTCTTGTCTGGTTTTATTTCTTCTGGTCTTGTCTAGGCTTGTCTGCTCTTCTCTGGCCTTGCATCGTCTTGTCGGGTCTTGTCTCTTCTTGTCGGGTGTTGTCCGGTTTTGTCTGGTCTTGTCGCGTCTCGCCTAGTCTTGCCCTGTTTTCTTCAGTCTTGTCCAGTCTTAATCAGCCTTGTCCACTCTTGTCCAGTTTTGTCCGGTCATGTCCAGTCTAGTCCAGTCTTATCCAGTCTTGTCCGGTGTTGCCCGGTCTTGCCCGCTCTTGTCCGGTCTTGTACAGTCTTGTCCAGTCGTATGCAGTATTGTCCAGTCTTGTCCGGTCTTGTTCAGTCTTATCCAGTATTGTCCAGTCTTGTCCAGTCTTGTCCATTCTTGTCTGGTCTTGTTCAGTCTTGTCATGTCTTGTCCAGTCTTGTCTATTCTTGTATAGTCTTGTCTAGTCCTGTCTAGTCTTGTCTAGCGTTGTCTAACCTTGTCTAGTCTCGTCCAGTTTAGTCCAGTCTAGTCCGGTCTAGTCCAGGCTTGTCCAGTCTTGTTCAGCCTTTTCAAATCTTTGCCAGTCTTGCAAGGTCGTTTCCAGTCTTGTCCAGTCTTGTCCAGGCTTGTCCAGTCTTGTCTACTCTTGTTTAGTCTAGTCTAATCTAATCGTCTTTAGCTATAAGATTTAGGAGAATAAGACTAAGTTCCATACTTAAACATTATATGAAATGCTTCTGAAATATTTTTCAAATAAAAGTCTCACATTCTTTCAAATTGAGACATCGTAGAGTTTGATCACGGAGGTAAAATAAAGAGAAAACGGGGAAAAAAAGTACAAAAATGAATCCAAAGGGAATTTTCCTGCTTTTCCTTAGATAATTTTCAATCAGTAGCGCTCTCTCTAAATCTATAAACTCACTCGTTTCGCTGACGCTTGGCCCTATCACTGTTGGATACGAGTAACTTCCGGAATTCTTCGTTCGATCGGAATCTGCAACAGACGAAAAGAGACAAGGGGAATGAAACAGGAAAGAAATCTAACACACGAGTAAAGCGAGTCAAACACAAAGGCTTGGATTAGGTCGTTTACATTTTCCTTCCGACAAGATTTTCGTCTAGTCTGTCTTTTTATTATTCAAATTCCCTTTTAAGCGCGCTCTACAACGCTAAAGAGATTTGCAAGTTTTAATTGTATTTTTGCCTCGTTGTCTTGAGGTGAGATATTAGTGTGCAGCAAGTTGCAAATTCCGTTTAAGGCAAATTTATTGTAGCAAGTTTTAAATTGCAAATAGATTTAACCATGCAACAACGATGTAAACAATTATATTAAGTAACATAAAGCACATGAAAGTTGATGCAATTAAAGCACAGCTTTGATTCCAACTCCTGATATTTCATAAAACTAAATTTGCTTACTCCCAAGTAGGGTTTCTGGTTCGGATATATCCGAACCGCGGTTTTCTGCGCAAAAACCGAAACCGCATAACCGTCATAAAGAACCGCGGTTTTCGGTTTTATCTAAAAATATCTAAAAATAAAATACACTGAATTAGTGCTGTTTCGAACTACAATGTTTACAAACTCTAAAAGTTTAAACATATGTGTTTCCTAGGTTTAGTTTAGGTTGGGTTAGGTTAAGTTATGTTAGGGTTTTTAAAAGCTAGACAGGGCTAAGGCAGAGGATGAGAAAGAAAAATGAAAAAAAAAAAAAAAAAAAAAGATAAGCAAAGAAAAACAAGAACACAATAAAAAGAATGAAGGGACGGAGGCCCAAACAGGCAATGGAAATGCCTTGTAGTATAACCAATGTAGGTTTGTAGTATAACCAATCTAGACCGATGTAGAGAGGCAAAAGACCTACTCTACAAACACGTAAACGAACGAAAAGAACAATAGCATTACGGACACAGATCAGGACGTCGCGATTAAAACCTTCAACGCAGAATGGCAAATCCTAGAAAAAAGGAACAAATAACAAAGGCTTCGCATGGGTAGAGCTCAAAAACACGCTATTAGTAGGATGCTATATTTCCCCAAACAAGACCACAAAAAAACACTTCATAGATTACCTCAGCCAGATAGGAAACCTGATCAGAACATGCAAAAAGTCCTAATATCTGGTGACCTGATTGAATTAGTGCTCTATCGAACTACAATGTTTTCAAGCTCTAAGCTTGCTTGCTAAGCTTGCTAGGTTAGGTTTTATACATTTGCTCACTTTGTGGTACTTTTATAATTAAACAAATATTAATGTATAAAGAACTTTCTTTATATTCATAGACACAATTTTTCAGCTTTTTCTTACAATTAGTTGCACCTGTATTTGAACACTAAATATCAGACACCACTACCAAAAGTTCTTAAAAACAGAATCCGAAACCGAAACCGCGGTTTTTAATTTTCAAATACCGAAAACCGCGGTTTTGAAAAAGTGCGGATATTCAGAAACCCTACTCCTAAGTTATATTAGGTTAGGTTAGTTTAAGTAAACACCTAGGTTTCTGGGTCTATGAAATGAAAAATGTGGGAAAAAAAAAATATTGGCCGCTTAGGCTTGAAGGGTAGTTAATAACCCGTTCTCCACATTGGACCAAAAAGATTGACACATTTGTCTTGTCTGTCTATTATTCCGTTCAATCTTCTATTCCTCTTTGTAAAAGTCTTGTGTTTTATCTTGTGTCTCTATTCGTCTTCAAACTTCTCTGTAAACCTCTCTCTTTCTGTATTACTAGAAAATGGGATTATTGAAATTAAAAATAATAAAGGCTGATTTTTTGCGTGGATGGAATTTACGAAAGTGTTAACTGTCAAACGAACTCTCATACTGCGCTCACTTTTTGACATTTATGATCAGTATACTCTGGCAAATCATCATGAATAGATTCGCGCTTGAACAACGCTACCAAATGACTTCGCGATTTTTATGGCGCGCATAATCGTCAATCCCAGCAAGCCTTCTGTCGAACTATGGATAGATTTCATACCAAATACTCTCTAAATGATGCAATAACACCAACACGTCGAAGCTATGTGCGTACTGAAGAGAATATCGCCGCTATAAACGAAAGTGTGGAAAAGATCAAAATTTATCGATTTGTCGCTGGAATTGGGGCTCTGCTAGTCGACTACGTGGAAAATTTAGAGCAGAAATCTTAACCTACACCCGTATAAGATCCAGCGGGTGCAGCAGTTGAAACCACGAGACCATCATATGCGTCGTTCTTTGGACAGATTGGGCTCTAGAGCAGTTGGAAACTGACTCGTTGTTTTATCGCATAATTGTGTTCAGCGATTTTTGGCTTAACGGGTTTGTTAATAACCAGAATTGCCGCAAATTGAGTGAGACCAATCCACAACAAATCCTACAGACTCCATTACATCCAGAAAAAAATGCACCACTTGGTGCGGTTTACACGCTGGAGGGACCATATTTCTTAAAAAATGAATCCGGAGCTCGCGTTACGGTCAATGGAGAGCGTTACCGGACCATGGTCAATGATTTTTTGTTTAAAAATATGAATTACATTGATCCGGGCGAGAAGTGGTTTCAAAAGGATGACGCTACGTGCTATACGGCTACCGCAACCATCGACTTATTGCAATCAAAATTTGGCGATAAGTTGATTTCGAAAAACCTGTCAATTTTCCTACAAGGTTATGCGATTGGGCACCTCTCGATTATTTCCTGTGGCACTACGTCTGCATTTTACGTGGCACTAAGTCACTGGTTTGTGCTTATAAACCAGCAACAAGTGACGCCTTGGAGGCCAAGATTTCTCGTGCTATTCCTGACATACAGCCAGCAATGCTCGACAAAGTGGCCCAAAATTGGACGTCCAGAATGCGCTTCGTAAAGATCAACCGCGGTGGCCATATGTCCGAACTCATTTTCAAATGTTAATGCCTTGTATTGATCTTTCGAATAAAAAAGCCCTTTTGTTTAAAATTTCATTTTTTTTAATTTTTTTGAATTTCAAGTTGTATCGGGCTTAAACAAACACCTTGTACATTCAAATGTTGAAATCCACAAAACTGGAAAGTTTGTTACAGCAAAACTTTCGAATAATCAACGTTCGTATTTCGTTGCAAGTTTTCTGCAACGTTCGTACATTTCTGGCAAGCGTACATGGAAATAAACGGAAGTATTTCGACGCAAGAAAATAAGCTTGCAGGAGCCAAGAAAAGTTTGATATTTAATGCGCACATATTCCCACACAGCTTTCGAAGTGGTACTAACACTTTTAATGCGCATTAAATTATGCTTTCACTTTGCGGGACATTTCGACTTAATATTAATGGATTCCGCGGCGAAACAAGGAAAAAATAACCGAAAAAGTTTCGGGCGCGCACAGAACGATGCAAACAAATTAATTATTCGCAGCAAGCGATTATTTTTTCATAAACAGAACAATGCCAAGTCTGTGTAAGCTTGCCAATTTAAAAGATGCGGAATTACACAAACCAACCTAATTGACTAACTCGGTTTTCGTTTTAACAAGCTCACATTTATGTTTCTACATCAAATAAATTATTCATTAATACTAATCTACGTTAATTATTGCACAGCTGGTCCCTTAGTACTCACATTTAAACTAATTCTGACATTCTGAAAATATCAAACTTGGTTTGCACTTATTTAAGCGATGTTTCAACGTCTTAATAATATTTAAAATTAACTTAAGTTCCTACCGCTCAACAATAGTAATATAGATATAAGACTAGACAAGCCAGACTAGTCAAACAAGACTAGATAGACAAGACTAGACAGACAAGATTAGACAGACAAGACTAGACAGATAATACTAGACAGACAAGACTAGACAGACAAGACTAGACAGACAAGACTAGACAGACAAGACTAGACAGACAAGACTAGACAGACAAGACTAGACAGACAAGACTAGACAGACAAGACTAGACAGACAAGACTAGACAGACAAGACTAGACAGACAAGACTAGACAGACAAGACTAGACAGACAAGACTAGACAGACAAGACTAGACAGACAAGACTAGACAGACAAGACTAGACAGACAAGACTAGACAGACAAGACTAGACAGACAAGACTAGACAGACAAGACTAGACAGACAAGACTAGACAGACAAGACTAGACAGACAAGACTAGACAGACAAGACTAGACAGACAAGACTAGACAGACAAGACTAGACAGACAAGACTAGACAGACAAGACTAGACAGACAAGACTAGACAGACAAGACTAGACAGACAAGACTAGACAGACAAGACTAGACAGACAAGACTAGACAGACAAGACTAGACAGACAAGACTACACAGACAGGACTAGACAGACAAGATTAGACAGACTAGACAGACAAGACTAGGCAGACAAGACAAGACAGATAAGACTAGACACACAAAACTAGACAGACAAGACTAGACAGACAAGACTAGACAGAAAAGACTAGGCAGACAAGACTAGACAGACAAGACTAAACAGACAAGACTAGACACACAAAACTAGACAGACAAGACTAGACAGGCAAGACTAGACAGACAAGACTAGACAGACAAGACTATACAGACAATACTGGACAGAACAAAATTTAAGTTTTGTAATAAATATTCATGTATTGTCTAGAAACATTTCCATTTGTTGTGTAACTTGAATATGGAAATAAATTCGATTGAATTTGCATTTGATTATCAACTATAATTTAAAAATGATTAGCTTGTTGTAAAATGCTATTAAAATCGAATAAGAAATGCGGTCGAGGAAGGGAAAATCTCCTTTGGAAGTAGTTAGATCTTTATGAAAACGCGTAAAATTCTTCCTGATCAATTTCCGCTCGAAACGGAAAATCCTTGCGCGAGAAAATTTACCGCACAGTTTATAATCCATCCAATTTTCAAGGCAATTATCTTGAAACGAAGATTTTCGCACCCTCTCAATAAAACGCTCCACACCAAATAATCAACGTCAAATTTATTTGCAAAATAAAAATGAATATTCAGACGCAGCGAATTTTGTGTTGAAGTTTTCATGACTAAATTGCGGATTGCGGACAGTTTGTGAAATTTATGAATGTGATCTGTTTAAAAAAGTGATGATTTGGGTCTTTAAAAGCATGGTGCTGCCACCTTCAGCTGCGCAGGAGCATTAGTGGAAAATTTCCTGCAGAGCAGCAGGAGTTGGAAAAGCGAGCGAAAACTGTAACAGCGCCATCTGTAGTAGAAAACCCATTACAGATGCAAAATTCTAAACTCTAATTGCTCAGTTTTCCAAAGTAATTTCAGCAATCTATAAAGAAAATTTTTATGAAAGTTTTATAACGTTAATTAACGTTGTTTTTCCTTGAATCAACGGAGAATCTTTTTAGTCTTGCAAAGTTTTAATTACTTTTTCCAATTTTCCAAGTTTAATCGCTGTGAGCAAAAGCTCCGATAATTATTGGTTCAACGAGCTTTTTCTCAATTATATATTACGGTGATAATCAAGGTCTCTTTTTTAATCCAGATTTATTATTCAAATTTAGATAAAATTCTGAAAAGAGAGACACGACTACGTACACATGAACAAACAGATAAGACTAGACAGTTAAGATAAGACAAACAAAACTATATTAGACTGCACAGACAAAACTAGAAAGATAAGATAGAAAAGTAGATAGGTAAGTCCAATCAGACAATTATATATAGACAATACTGGACAGACGACTAGACTAGACAGATAAGACTAGATAGACAACACGAGACAGACAAGACGAGACAGACAATACTAGACAGACAAGACTAGACAGACAAGACTAGACAGACAAGACTAGACTGACAAGACTAGACTGACAAGACTAGACGAACAAGACAGACAAGACTAGACAGACAAGACTACTTAGACAAGACTAAACAGACAAGACTAGACCGTCAAGACAGGACAGACAAGACTATACAGATAGGACTAGACAGACAAGACTGGACCGACAAGACTGGACAGACAAGACTGGACAGACAAGACTAGACAGACAAGACTAGACAGATAAAACTAGACAGACAAGACTATACAGACAAGACTAGACAGGCAAGACTAGACAGACAAGACTCGACAGATAAGACTAGACAGACAAGAACAGATAGACAAGACTAGACAGACAAGACTAGACAGACAAGACTCGACAGACAAGAGTAGACAGACAAGACTTGACAGGCACGTCTAGACAGACAAGGCTAAGCAGGCAAGTCTAGACACACAAGACTAGACAGATAATATTAGCCAAATCTTCAAATAAACCTAAACAGAAGTAAATGTGCGCGCTAGAGATACTGACTCAAACCATACACGAGAAACACATCAATATCGCAGCGATCATGGAGCCTAACAAAAAGCTGGTACAAAAGGAGAAATGGTGCACCAACAACAGAATAGACGTAGCAATACGAAATATTAAAAACTCGAATCCTGTCAAATAGCATGGAACAGGGGACGGCTTCGTCTGGATCGAGACAAGTAACTCTGTTTTCTATGGATGTATGGACCCAAACGCGGATCTAGATATTTTTGAAAAATACATGGGAAAACTAAGTAGAAGTGTGCGACAACAATGCAACACTAATATAGTTACTATGGACGACTTCAACGCTAAATAACCTGAACAGGGATCACGAACTACATATACCAGAGGAAACATAGGCTATAGGATGTCACCATTGTTAAAATGGATTGGGCAGGAGGGATTTGTCGTGCAAAATGTAGGGGAGAAAGCGACCTTAGAACGTGGAATGTGCACTTCGATCATTGATATCGCCATAGCCAAGGAACAGATTAAAACAAAAATCACGAACTGGATGGTACTTCAAGAGGAAAACATGAGCGACCATAATAATCTCAACCCACATGAGAAAGATTATAGGAAGCTACCTGTCTAGATGCAGAAAACTAGAGCTAGAAGACAGCGTTGCAATACCAGTGATATGTGTCGTACACGAAGGTTCTGTACTGGGCTCCCATATTTGGAACCTGTTAAGCATATATACTATGAACTCGAGGATACTCCTAAGGAGATACATACGGAAAGGATAAAACATCGTTGGTCGCTAAAGACATTATGCGTTAAAAAAATTCTCAAACAACTTGGAAAGACGGTCAGAGGAAAAGAAACCGATCCACCGGAAGTATTTTTTTCAAAACATTAAAAAAGCTGTCGAGATAGCCACTCCAAAAAAAAACGGGGATGAGGAACCAAAAGATGGCATACTGGTGAACGGATAATATTGTAGCCATACGTAGAAGCTATCTTAAAACTAGAAGAAGCATGACAAGAGCGAACAAAAGGCTGTCAAGGAGCGAGTACGAGGATACGCCATCATCAAGCCAAAATATGTGCAATAGACCCGACGATGGGATGCCGTAGAAGACGATATTTCAGGGAGTGGATATTGTATTGTAGTGAAGCGACTTAAAGTGTGCCTGAAGCCGCTTTTACTAGAACAGAAGAAGAAAGTTGCTGAAGAACTATTACCACAATGTGAGGAAGATGATTGGTATCCGACGACGGAACATGCCCCAGCAAAAGAATTCTCGGAAGAAATCTTCAAAGAGCTAGAAGAAGCTTTTAGTAATATGAAAACCAGAAAGGCACCTGACCAGACCTGATACCCTCAGAGGTAATAACATTTGTCGCAAAATATGTTCTTGGGGTCATGAACACATTGTTGGCTGAAGGAAAGTTCCCTGCGATCTGGAAAACAGCAAGACTAGCCTTAATTGAGAAGCCAAAAAAGGTAGAAGATGCTGAGACAAAATACCGTACGGTCTGTCTCCTGGACAGTGCGGGGAAGCTATTAGAAGAAGTTTTCACCAAAAGACTAACAACAGAAATAAAAGAAAAAAAAGACATATCAAACCGAGAGTATGGTTTCAGAGAAGGGCGTTCAACAATCCATGCTATTAAGAGAGTAAGCGATATTGCAACCGGTGAAATGAAGAAAACACAGAAAATCAGAAAGTTATGCGTTCTTGTCACGCTCGATAGTGAGAGACTCTCGAGGGGCCTCGAGAGGCCCTGCGACAGGGAATGCTTTTAACTCCGCCAACTTGAACATAATTAAAAAAGAACAACTAGCAAGAACCATCTCAACCCACCTGAGACAGATTATAGGAAGCTACCGGTCTGGCAGAAAACTAGAGGTAGAAGACGGCGTTGCAATACCAGCGACATGTGTCGTACCCCAAGGTTCTGTACTGGGCCTCCATCTTTGGAACCTGTTTTACGACGGCATATTAGGCTTAGATCTGCCCGACGGTGTGCAAAGAATCGCACATGACTTGGCAGTGGTCTCCAGAGCTAAATCCAGAGAAGAACTAATGTACAACACCAATGAGGCGATACATAAGATTTCGATTTGGCTCTAAAGGAACAAACTTCAACTCGCCACGAAAATAACCGAAGCGGTCATGCAATACCAGTGACCAAGGTGCTGTACAGGTGCTGTACTAGGTACATGTCCCAAGGTTCTGTACTGGGCCCCATCTTTGGAACCTGTTATACGACAGCATACTGGGTCCGCATAACCGCTGGACAGCATACTAGATATGCCCGACGGCGTAGAAACAACCGCACATGACCTGGCAGTGGTCTCCAGATTTCCTTTCTTTAGGATTTCCATTTGGCTCCAAAGGAACAAACTTCAACTCGCCACAAAAAAAACCGCTCCACTCTCTGGTAGAAAGAGGTAAAGTTCGAGGTGGAAGGAACAATAATACCACAACCCAATCATGTAAAATATCTTGGTGTAGTAATGGATAAGAGCCTCAACTTACCATATAACGATATAACGCCATATAACGCACGTTTGTTGAAAAAGTCCAATTAGCGGCCCTGTCTCTCTCCAGACTCATGCCACGCGAAAATGGGTCAGCCGAAAAAAAAGGAGACTCCTAGCGACTGTAGCTCAGTCCATCATTCTCTATGCTGCTCCCGTTTGAATGGGGGCTTGTACATATCAAAAATACAGGCACAATTGTTACGCGTACAGAGAACTCTCGCAATCCGCATCTGCTAAAGCTATAGAACCGCCGCAACAGAAACAGTTATTGTCAAGGGAAGAATAATCCCGCTGGATTTATTTGCCAAAGAAAGGGGAGAAACGTACGGCTTCAGCCTGGAGTATAGGAGGGAAGCTAGAGAAGATACTATGGAAAGTTGGGAAAATGCGATAACAATCTCGTGATCGAAAAGGCTGATACCGAAACTTGAAGACTGGTACTCAAGGGAGCACGGAGAGTTATCATTCTACCTCTCGCAAATGCTCACCGTTCATGGCTGCTTTGAGGCATACAAAAAGAGAATGGGGAAGAGCTAAACAGCAGAATGTAACTACTGCGGTGCCGAGAAAAACACACTAGAGCACACGATCTTCAGCTGCCTGCAGTGAAACGATGTACGTAATTAGGCGCCTAATTTGTGACAAACTATCACCCGAAAACTTAGTGCCTGAAATGGTGAATAGTGAAGCAGGGTGGAACATAATTGGTAAAATGGCGCAAGACATCCTACTAAAGAAAGAATCGGTCAAAATATGTTAATTAATACAGAATGATGATACACCATGAAGTAAAATCGCAAGGTGATCAAGGTGATGTTTTTAGTGGGTAGGAGCGGTGCTACCATCAAGCAGGGTGAGTCCCACACTCCTCAGGGCTTTTCTGTTCTGGGGGTTGTACGTAAACTTATTTATCTACGACCACAATTGTAAATGCCCATTATTGTACAGTTCGTGCACTATGTAAATTCATCATAACACACACGTATGTAACAGTCCGCGATTAATGACAAGTTATGATTGATAACACACACGTGCGTTTGGTTTACGATTCATTGATTGGTTGAGAGCTGCTACTACGTGCTCATATGTTCAGCGCCTCCCGTTCCACAATTCAAACTAACGGAAATTGACATTGCGTACATTGGGTTGCCTATATCTATGAGCCAACTTATTCCAGTTCAACCCAAAAAAATAATGTCGAGTAACAGTTATATATGAAAATACAACTTTTTGTTTATTATAATGTTAAATAATGATAACTGGATAAACATAACCTAATAAGAAATAAATTTGTTACATCAAACATATTTTTCTTCTTAAACAGAAACAAATTAGTGTGGTCGTAGATAAAGTATAGTACATAACTCGAGTTGTAAAGCATTCACGTAATCGCGGAAACTGTTCCGCTCGTACGTAATATGCTTCTTACAACTCTGGTTACGTAATATACTATTTCCCTCCCTAATATTTGTACTTCGAATTTGAAAATAGTTTTACAATATTCTTTTAGATTTTCTTCACGATTAATTTTCTCTGCGATGAATTAGCTTGCGTTCAATTATCTTGCGATCAATTGTCTTGTGATGAATTTTCTCTGGGACAAATTTTCTGCGATCAATTTTCAGCGATTAGTTTTCCTTGATCCTTGACAATGTAATATTTTCTATTGGATCTTGAATAACTAGACTTTTTAAGCTAGTACGTTCTCCATCTGGTCTAATTAACAACTTTGTTAGTAAAGATTTTCCATCGGGTAGTATTAACATGAAATTAACATATTTCTGCTGTGGAGTTAGTTATGGGCTGCGGTCACGAAGGGTTTAGTGGATTTTTATCGCGTCTCATGTTTCATATAATACGGGAAACTGCTGGATACAGTATACAGGGTGTAAGTAGTAGCGTGCGGAAATGAAAAATTCCTCCGCCGCTACAATAATAAATGGGGGTGGTTAATGACGTGCCGACTGCAAATTATTCGATAAATATTTTATCATGCGCTTGCTAGCTGTCTCAAACTCAAGGCTAGATTTTCATATTTGCTTGGTTTAGCATTGAGGCGGTAAAAGGCTAAGTAGCGTAAGGTACGTTTTCAAGTTTTTTTTAGATTAGGGCAAATATGCAATCTCCATATTCTAATTTGTTAGGGAGAAAGGTGATTCGATTCATATATTCAAATGTATCTTTACAAATGGCACCATAACTTTGGCCCACAAATAATAACAGCTGTTTGTTGGCATCCGCAGTTGTGCAAATCCGACTTACACCACTTTTCCTCGAACTATTCTATTGCTTTGTTGTTAACAAAACTTGCTTGAGTTCAATTTGAAAAGTATTAAAACTGCAATTAAAACTACCACTAATATGAGTGAATTAAGTGATGAATGTGTAGCGTCAACGGGCCCGTTCAAACCTATTTTAGTTTTACGAGAGCATTACAGTAATTACCCAAATACTTTCGGACAAATTTCAGAAAATATTTTATGAGGGTCAATAGTGTAATCCTCGGGAAGATTACGATATGATATTTTTCTCCCGAGAATCGGTAATCACCAAAGCGACGAAAGAAAAATAATCTACCAGAGGAGGGACGAGTATACTTGGACGTAATATAAATACTGGGACTACTGGGTTCTTCGGCCTCCGAGACATCAGTTCCACGCAAGTTAATAGTGAAGGTTTCTTCAAGTTATATCCAAGTTTTCCGAATACGTTGCAACTCCGCCATTCCCTTAACACAGCGATTGTATCTCTTGTATATTTGTATATTATGTGATTGTAAATAAATTCTACAAACCGTGAGTGATATATTCTGTGAACCAAGCATTCAGGCTTATTCAAGATTTGACGATTGGGAACCTGCTTATTCAGGTAGTTTAGTGGATCTAGGTTTCTTCGGCCCTATTGAGATACACTGTGAACAATCAGTGAACAACGCATTCAGGCTTATTCAGGATCTGACGAATGGGAACCTGCTGATTCAGATAGTTATGTGGATTAAGGTTCCTTCTGCTCTATTGAGGTACACGTTATGCCAAATTGGTATTTTGCAATCAGGCACAACACTGTCCAGAACGAAAAAAGCTTTTCAGCCTGCAAAAATGACTCGAGAGGTGTTCAAAACTTCTTGTAACTTCAAAAACTCTATCAAACAATTATTTTGCCATAACAAGTCTTATGGCATAAAATGCAATGAATTCGTGGTTTAATATCTGAACCATAGTCGTTTTAAGACAAGGAAACGATTATGATATAAATGAAGGTATGCTATTCTCTATTGTACTGAATATATGAACTGAAGAATGTTGGATGAACACATCGCACTAATCATATACTGAAACAACACGATATGATCGACTTTCTTTCGTATATTTCATCTATTCATCACTAGTTTATAACATTGAATTTATAACTAGAAATAACATTGAATAGATAGAAGAGCACCTAACAGAATCGCTCACAGGGTTGCCCAATTATTATAGATTAACCTGCAATGGTTCCTTATGTTCAATGTATGTGTCAGGCTACTGAAGAGCCCCAAAGAATGGAGGAAGGCTCGTGTGGTCGCGTTACTGAAACCTGGCAAGGAACCGACTGACCCTAAGAACTTCAGGCCCGTGTCCCTTCTATGCCAACTCTTCAAACTGCTGAAACGACTGATTCTAAACCGAAGAGCGGAGATTTTGGATGCCAAGATTATCGAACAGCAGGCAGGCTTTCGTCCAGGGAAATCATGCTGTGGCCAAATCCTCAACCCAACTCAGCACATAGAGGATAGTTTTGAGAGAAGGAAGATTACTGGAGTGACGTTCATTAATTTGACAGCCGTTTATGACACTGTCAACCAAAGGAGGCTGTTAAGAAAGCTTTATGAGACAACAAAACACTATAGGCTCACTATGGTCATCGGTCTATTCCTCCAGAACAGGAGATTTTATGTTTCACTCCAAAACCAGAATAGCAGATGGAGGGTTCAGAACAATAGACTGCCGTAAGGCAGTGTCCTTCCACCACTCTTGTACAACGTGTACACGAACGACCAGCCCATTCCAGACAATATAAGGCAATTCATCAATGTGGATGATACAGCTGTTGCAGCCCAGGGCACCGAGTTTACCGAGGTGGAGGAGAAGTTGGAGATCGCCCTTGAGGAACTGGCGATCTATTACCAGAAAAACCACCTAAAGCCGAATCCCAGCAAGACTCAGGTCTGCGCCTTCCACTTGCAAAACAAAGAAGCACGACGGGAGCTCGAGATACATTGGCGAGGCGAACAACTGGAGCACTGCCCGACGCTGAGATACCTAGGCGTGACCCTGCACCGTACTCTGTCTTTCAGACAACAATGCATCAATACTAAAGACAAAGTTGGTGCGTGGTAATAACATATTGCGAAAACTCACAGGCACAGCATGGAGAGCTCAACCAGAAACGCTCAGAAGCTCGGCTTTGGCGCTCAGTGTGTCCACTGCGGAATACGCCGCACCGGTTTGGGCAGCTTCAGCTCACGCGAATCATAGACAGCAATCAACGAGACAGCAAGAATCGTGACAGGCTGCCTAAAGCCAACTCCAGTTAATTGTTTGTACCCACTTATTGGCGTGGCACCACCATCTGTGCGAAGAGCCGTCCGAAGTGTTCCGAAAGGACGAAACAGGAAACCGATGCTCGCCATCCTCTGCACCAACACGAACCAGCCGGTCGACGCCTAAGATCAAGGAAGAGCTTCATCGCAAGATCACACACACTCGAGGGATCCATAGAAAATAACCGTATCACTAGGTGGACCCAACAGCTAACTACTCGGGAACCCCCAAGAGAAGAAATGGCCACAGGCAAACACCTTCTTTTCGCGCTATGGAAATCCCTAAATCGGCTCAGGACAGGAGTGTCAAGGTGCAAGACAAATCTGTTGAGGTGGGGAATGTCTGAGAACGACGATGTGCTGTGTGCGTGGGGTCAGCCCGAGGGTATGAGCCACATACTGGTCTGCCCACAACTGGAAGAAGGATGCGCGCACGAAAACTTAATTTTATGTAACGACAAGGTTATTGCAGCCGCTATTTTTTGGAAAGATGTCGTATGGGCCGGACACTGAAAGTAAGTATAGATTAACCCAGCACCGGCCCAACCCAGCAAAGACGCATACATGCTTATTCCACCTTGATAACCGAAAGGCGAAAAGAGAACTGCAAATCGAGTGGAACTCTGTCAGACTGCAACACTGCCCAAACCCAGTCTATTTGGGGGTTACATTAGACCGAACTCTGATCTACAGAAAGCATATTGATAAAACCAAGGCTGAAGTTAACACTTGGAAACTTCCTCCGGAAAGTGACCAACGCCCGTTGGGAAGCCTACCCTAACGTCCTGTATGCTAGTGCTAGTCGCTGTGCTACTCCGCAGCCGAGTGTGTAACCCCCGTATGGCAGAGATCAACACACGCCTGTAGGCTGGACCCTGTCCTGAACGACACGTGCAGATTAATAACGGGATGCCTAAAACCCACCAGCCTGGACCAACTGTACATGCTAGCCGGGATTCTTCTTCTGAGTCGTTCACTCTTAAGAGAGTGGTCGTGGTCATGGGGAGTCGTCTCCATTTTTCACTGCTGCCCTCGCCAATCTTCTCCATAGATTCCTGTTGGTCGCATGGCGCGCGCATTCTGCCATAGGAGTCTCAGTGACAGATTTGATGGTGTCTGTCCGTCGAGTTGGTGATCGGCCACGAGGTCTGCTACCTTCCACTCTGCCCTGAATCACCAGCCGCTCCATTGAGTCACTTTTGCGGGTGACGTGTCCAAAGAATCTGAGGATTCGTAACTGAACAAGCGACGAGATACGCAGTTCAATTTTTAATTACTTGAGTATAAACACGTTAGTCCGGTGAGCGGTCCAGCTGATTCCCAGCATGCGCGTCCAACACCAAATTTCTAAGACGTCGATCTTGCGTCGATCCTTCATCCGCAAGGTCCGTGTTTCCGCTCTATAAAAAAATATCTGAAAAACAAGGCTGTTCATAAGGCGTATTCTGGTATTTTTCGTGATTCGGCGGCCTCTCCGTATCTTGTCTCGCCTTTGCGCCGGGATTGTACCACCTCAAAAAAGGAGGGAAACCCAGGCCATGTCTGAAGGTAACAAACAACGTGACGACATCAGACATCCATTACACGGATATGCCCCGCCTGTGGCCAGACTAAAATCGAGACGAAGCTTTATGCAATCCACACCGGCCCTCACAGCCTCAAAAGCTGCAACCAAGGAAGCAAAATGGGAACAGCGCTTAGCAGATAATGATATCCCAACCTGGAATGCTAGTGAAAAACTCCCTGCAGGTTCGGGCTTAAACTGGGGTACCTGGAAAACCATCAACCGACTACCATGCGAAATGGGAAGATGCAAGAACAACCTCCTGAAGTGGCGATATGCGGAAGAGGAAGCATGAGAATGCGGAGAATCCCAGACAATGGAACACCTTCTGGTGTGCCAATCCCTACAAGTTCCATGTAGCCTTGGGACCTATGGTCGTGTAACGAAAATGCTGAGTTGTGTGCTGAACATTGGAGTGATATATGAGCATTTTATAAGAACATTTTCTTTGAACAGTTGACATTTTATGACATGTGTGATATACATATATAGTGTATGAGTAGCTCAGACACGATTAAATAAATAAATGAAGATGTTGAATTTCGATCATTACCAGAGTGTGAAGTAGTGAATGAAAGTAATGAATGAGAGGAGATGTCGAAGATGTTTAAATAAACAGAGGTTTAAATAGTTATCTATTCTTCTTCTTCTTTAAGTGCACTGTCCTCTTCGAACATTGGCAATCATTAGGGCTATCTGCACTTTGTCGATCGCTTTTCTAAAGAGACTTAGTCTCACCATACCGTTGTAGCAAATTCATTAGCCGCGATATTATTCGACGCCTGGGTCCTCTTCGGCCTTCTATCCTTCCTTCTATTATTAATTTTAGAAGTCTGTATTTTTCGTTTCTGAGAATGTGTCCAAAGTATTCCAGCTTTCGTCTTTTAAGTGTGAACATGCCTTCGAAATCTTTTGACATTACTTTCACTTGTAAGCACATCCACATTGCGCACTCTGTCCATCCACGGTATTGTCAACATCCCTCGATACGTCCATATTTCGAAAGCTTCCAGCTCTTTACACATGGCCTCTGTTAGAGTTCACGCCTCAATTCCATAAAAGAGAATACTAAAGATCTAACAACTTATTGTTAGTACTCAAGTGCGATCGGAGAATGGCAGACTTCGGCAACATAACACGGACTTCCACGGACAAGGGCAAGGACCTCCTGCATATTATCCCAGTTCTCGTTGACCTGGCATCCGAGGTATTTGTATGACTGAAAGCGTTCGATTTGTTGGTTCCGTACCTGTAGAACCAAGTAATCCAACGCGTTCTATTCTTAACAAAGTCTTATTAACAAATATGACTTTTCCCAATCCAGAAGAAAGAATAATGAGCTTATAAAAAAGTAAAGTAAACCAATTCTACTTCAAGAACTCATACCTCCCATTATTATAACAATTCAAACTTATGAGGATTTACAAAAATAATCTGTCGATCAGACAAAAGCATATTTGGTGGGAAGCAAAAATAGTGGAATGTCTTGTCTTGAAATTTTTTGAATTTTAAGTTAAAAGTTCTTTGAATTTTTGTTTAAAACACTATATTTCTCAAAGTGACACTAACTTGCCAGTAGGAAAAGATAGTTCCTTCTGGGAGGGTCACTCCTCAACCCCCACCACAACCACCACCACCACAAACCTAACCTAACTTTTGATTGTTATCAAATACTTCCTTATGGATACCAAGATTATCCTTGCTTGTGAAAACCTGGAGTGAGGGTAGTGAGGAGGGTCCAGAAGGAACTACTTTCCCTACTCTTGCCCTACGCCACTTTGCCTTTCACCGCTTCAATTAGTTAAAAGATAAAACTAGACAGACCTCGCTAGACAGGCTTGACTGGACAAATAAGATTGGACAGACATGGCTAGAAAGACAAGACTAGGCAATCGAGGTTAGACATATTTACCAATGGTGTTATCCTCGAAGGGTTGGAATTGAAAGCTCGCCTTGAATCCTTGGCCAGGCCAGTCGGAATTGGCGACGAATTCGATAAACAGATCAGAGCCCGTCGACAGGATTTCCAGCTCAGTCCCTTCGTTGCAGAGGACCCTTATTGCCGGATCCGCCGAAGACTTCCCATCGAACACCCGGATCAAGTCCGCTCGATTCAAACAGCTAAAACATAAAAATAACAGATTTAGTAAACATTTGAGTAACTAGACTTGTCTGTCTGTCTAGTCTAGAAACTAGCAACTCATAAATACACAAACCAGTTACTGTTAATATTTTAGCATTTTGGAATAATCCCCTGCAAGATTCCCTGAAATCTAATTTATAAAGTAATCTGGTTGCTTGTTTCTGTGCTTTAATTACCAGTCCGTAGTCTTTACCTCTACTCCAGAAAATAATTCCGAAACGGAGGTGAGAATGAAAGTTTGCGAAGTAAACCGTCCTTTTTGTAATACACAGGCAACATGAAGAGACCAATAACGAATTCAATTTTTGGGTCATTTGGTAAGAAGGAATCATACAAGGCAAACGTACAAGACCAAAGTGGTATAAACAAGTGGAGAGATCGCCAGATCTGATGAATAGAAATGTGACCAGGAATATTGTTCACATAAGGGGATTTGAGGAAGATCAGAAGTAATCAACACGACGTGCATGGCCGGAGGAACAGAAACTACAACAATCCATGCATATGAAGAGCTAGGGCAAGGAGGAAGGCTCAACATACGTTGATTCAGCGTGGTCCTAAGTGATCCATCCGCGAGAAGAAGAAGAAGAGACCAATCTAAGATGCTATCAACTTGTATTCCTAGAAGCCTAACAGACTGCTTTGCTTCTAAATTCTCACCATCTATATAAATATTACAAAGGTATATAATTCATGCTTCTGTTAGTTTTAGAAATAATAATATTAGTTTTTTGTTCATTCACGATCAGAAGATTAATGTAAAACCATTATTTAATTGAAGTAATGGCTGCAGAGGAATTAGCTTGAATATCCGCGACGCAATCATTATCTAGCAGAAGACTGTTATCGTCAGCATAGTTTGTCATTTCACATTAAAACTAAATCTTATTAAAAATGAGATGTCGTGGTTTGAACCAAATTAATAATGGAATTGAAAGTAGCAGACTATCATTACTATATCTCAAATCTGTCAATAGCTAGAATTACATTATATGTAAATGTTATTGATATCTTCTGTTACTCCTCGGCACACTTTGCTCAAGATGCGCTGTGTGAGCCGTTTGCTACTTCAAAGCAAGTAACGGGAACGGTCTATACCAACTTTTGTCAGGGGTTTGAAGGCCAACAGCTAGTACAAAACAGTAAAGAAAATAAAGTTAGAATTTGTGTAATTACTACCTTAGAGTCTAAGATAAGGAAATCTCGTCGACTCCTCATCCAACGGGAATTCTTATCTGAAGGGAAACTGACAGAGAGCGTAAATTAATAAACTATAACATCTTCTATAACATCTGCTGGCGTTCAGCTCCCCTGACAAAAGTTGGTGTAAAGAGTAACAGAAGATATCAGTGTAATTCCAGCTATTGACAGATTTGAAGATATCGTAATGATAATCTCCTACTTTCAATTCTATTAAAACTTATCTTCGGCAGGTCGTTTATGTAAATAAGAAAGAGTAGGTTTCTTTCTCTTTAAAGGAGTAGAATATTCCCTTGCGGTACACTCATTTTCACCATTCTCATATTAGAAGTCACTGTGGCATTTACTGTTGTTATCTTCGTACATTGTGTGCGCTCGTTTAAATATGATTTAATCCATTCTAGTGGCATTCCTCTTATGCCAAACTTCTGAAGTTTAGTCATGAGAATAGGATGGTCAACTGTGTCGTAAGCTTTCGATAAGTCAATAAGCAAACCAGACGGAATATGTTTGCTATCGATCAGTTTATAGATTTTATCAATATAGGTACTTAAGATATGCCGTATCAATACTTATGTTAGGCAGGTCTTCTTCTTCTTGTGCCTATTCGTTTTGAATATTGGCGACGATCCTGGCTATGATGACCTTGTTGACTGCTGCTTTAAACAGTTATGTGGTTCTTGAACCATGATAACCTTCTTCCTCCGGGCCCTCTCTTTCCAAATACTTTTCCTTGGAGGGTGGATTTTAAGGGTTTGTATTTGGTGTCATTTCTCATTATATGCCCGAGATATTCCAGTTTCCTTCTCTTAATCGTGTTCATCACCTCTTTTCTTTCGGCATTATTTCCAGTATTGTTTCGTTGGTCACTCTATCTAGACTATTCCACCTAAGGTATTAGTATGCGCCACCCTGGTATCGCATATTTTGCATATATTCAGAGTGGGCAGGTCGAACGGTTTACTGAAAAACCGCCCCAGTTGTTGTCTCCCCGACCAGGATTCGAACCCGGATCTCCCGCATTGAAAGGCTGGTATATTGTCAACTACACCATCGAGGAGGGGTCGTTGGTCACTCTATCTACCCATGACATTCTAAGGATCCTTCTGTATAGTTACATCTCGAAGGCTTGGAGATTCTTTTGTGTTGCTTCGGTCAATGTCCATGATTCCATGCCATAGTAAAATATGGAGAACACATGGAAGCGCAGGATTTTTACCTTGATATCTAATTTGAGGTTGTGGCTTTGGAAGGGCTTAGACATTTTGATGAAGGCATCTCTTGCTTTTTCTATTCTACATATTCTACTGATTTCTTGTGAGTGGTCCCACTGTTCGTTTACTAAGGTTCCCAGGTAGACAAGTTTGGATACCCGTTCTATTGGTATATTTTTAATAAAATTTCGGCAGGTCGCTTATGTAAATAAGAAAGAGAGTAGGTCCCAGAATACTCCCTTGCGGTACATAGGTTTTCAACACTTCTGCCTGTGACTTCTGCCTTTAACAAATCCATGTTGAGAATTACACAGGATGCCATATTTTCGTAAGAAACAATCCACTCTAACACAAAACACACAATACAGAAAATAGTGACACCTCCATGCTGTCCCTCCTTTCTGCTATGGTACGACGTAAGTTTAAAATGTTTTAAGGTATATAATTCTAATTGCTCCTTGCTCTTCCAGGCTTCTGTGACTGCAAGATATCTACAGTATCGATTTTCCTCCAAAATAAATTCGAGTTTGTCTATTGAGTTATCAATATATTGTCAGGGTCGGCGCTATATTTTGCGGGGCCCTGTGCAAAATAATGAAGCGGGGCCCTGCACAAAATAATGAAACGGGGCCTTCTCTCATATAAAAGATTTCTTTCACGGCTAGACATTCTAGGGTTAAATATTGCGAGTGGATTAAAAATAATTTATCTAGACTTGTAATATTAGTTTTAGTTAGTAGTAGTCTACGTCCGGCATAGTCAACGTGGCGCTGTGCCGTTGCACAGTGCGCCCACCCTTCACGCCGGCCCTGTATATTGTAAATATAGATTTTTAAGCCAATATTAAAAAGGCGGTTAGGACCTTTGATTTAAATTTTTCTTTTATGTTTTGCGTTTAAAATGTCAATATGTTTGTTAGCCGTGAGATTAGTTACTCTGCTGCTTTTTCTCTCTCCAGAAAGTGGAAAGTCTCTCTCCATAAGGAAGATTATCTGATCAGTGGATCCACTAGCTTGATAACTGCAGCACAAATGGCCTCTTGGAAATTTGGGCTCGTAAAAAGGTACAATAAGCAGGTGCAAGAAGGAACAATGGATCTTAGATTCCTGGACATTTTTTGTATTAACACCAAAAATAAAACAGAAACTTGTGTTTATAACCAAATCAAACTGTCAAATTTCAAAGCGTCGAAATCCAAATTTCCTAACCAAGTTTTCACCAATAAAAGCGAAGGATAACATCGACAACACTTTAAATACTAGTCTTCTATGAATTCAATATTTAAAACCCTTTTAGACACTAAAAGCTCTTTATGGAATATATACAAACCCCGCACTGAAAGCTGTCTTTTTTTTCGTCTGTCTTGTCTGAATAGTCTTGCCTGTCTAGTTTTTGCTGTCCAGCCTTGTCTATTTAGTTTTGTCTGTCTAGTATTGTCTGTCTAGTCTTGTCTGTCTAGTCTTGTCTGTTTAGTCTTGTCTGTCTAGTCTTGTCTGTCTAGTCTTGTCTGTCTAGTCTTGTCTGTCTAGTATTGTCTGTCTAGTCTTGTCTGTCTAGTTTGTCTGTCTAGTCTTGTCTGTCTAGTCTTGTCTGTCTAGTCTTGTCTGTCTAGTCCTGTCTGTCTAGTCTTGTCTGTCTAGTCTTGTCTGTCTAGTCTTGTCTGTCTAGTCTTGTCTGTCTGGTCTTGTCTGTCTAGTCTTGTCTGTCTAGTCTTGTCTGTCTAGTCTTGTCTGTCTAGTCTTGTCTGTCTAGTCTTGTCTGTCTAGTCTTGTCTGTCTAGTCTTGTCTGTCTAGTCTTGTCTGTCTAGTCTTGTCTGTCTAGTCTTGTCTGTCTAGTCTTGTCTGTCTAGTCTTGTCTGTCTAGTCTTGTCTGTCTAGTCTTGTCTGTCTAGTCTTGTCTGTCTAGTCTTGTCTGTCTAGTCTTGTCTGTCTAGTCTTGTCTGTCTAGTCTTGTCTGTCTAGTCTTGTCTGTCTAGTCTTGTCTGTCTAGTCTTGTCTGTCTAGTCTTGTCTGTCTAGTCTTGTCTGTCTAGTCTTGTCTGTCTAGTCTTGTCTGTCTAGTCTTGTCTGTCTAGTCTTGTCTGTCTAGTCTTGTCTGTCTAGTCTTGTCTGTCTAGTCTTGTCTGTCTAGTCTTGTCTGTCTAGTCTTGTCTGTCTAGTCTTGTCTGTCTAGTCTTGTCTGTCTAGTCTTGTCTGTCTAGTCTTGTCTGTCTAGCCTTGTCTGTCTAGTCTTGTCTATCTAGTCTTGTCTGTCTAGTCTTGTCTGTCTAGTCTTGTCTGTCTAGTCTTGTCTCTCTAGTCTTGTCTGTCTAGTCTTGTCTGTCTAGTCTTGTCTGTCTAGTCTTGTCTGTCTAGTCTTGTCTGTCTAGTCTTGTCTGCCTAGTCTTGTCTGTCTAGTCTTGTCTGTCTAGTCTTGTCTGTCTAGTCTTGTCTGTCTAGTCTTGTCTGTCTAGTCTTGTCTGTCTAGTCTTGTCTGTCTAGTCTTGTCTGTCTAGTCTTGTCTGTCTAGTCTTGTCTGTCTAGTCTTGTCTGTCTAGTCTTGTCTGTCTAGTCTTGTCTGTCTAGTCTTGTCTGTCTAGTCTTGTCTGTCTAGTCTTGTCTGCCTAGTCTTGTCTGTCTAGTCTTGTCTGTCTAGTCTTGTCTGTCTAGTCTTGTCTGTCTAGTCTTGTCTGTCTAGTCTTGTCTGTCTAGTCTTGTCTGTCTAGTCTTGTCTGTCTAGTCTTGTCTGTCTAGTCTTGTCTGTCTAGTCTTGTCTGTCTAGTCTTGTCTGTCTAGTCTTGTCTGTCTAGTCTTGTCTGTCTAGTCTTGTCTGTCTAGTCTTGTCTGTCTAGTCTTGTCTGTCTAGTCTTGTCTGTCTAGTCTTGTCTGTCTAGTCTTGTCTGTCTAGTCTTGTCTGTCTAGTCTTGTCTGTCTAGTCTTGTCTGTCTAGTCTTGTCTGTCTAGTCTTGTCTGTCTAGTCTTGTCTGTCTAGTCTTGTCTGTCTAGTCTTGTCTGTCTAGTCTTGTCTGTCTAGTCTTGTCTGTCTAGTCTTGTCTGTCTAGTCTTGTCTGTCTAGTCTTGTCTGTCTAGTCTTGTCTGTCTAGTCTTGTCTGTCTAGTCTTGTCTGTCTAGTCTTGTCTGTCTAGTCTTGTCTGTCTAGTCTTGTCTGTCTAGTCTTGTCTGTCTAGTCTTGTCTGTCTAGTCTTGTCTGTCTAGTCTTGTCTGTCTAGTCTTGTCTGTCTAGTCTTGTCTGTCTAGTCTTGTCTGTCTAGTCTTGTCTGTCTAGTCTTGTCTGTCTAGTCTTGTCTGT
This sequence comes from Phosphuga atrata, assembly GCA_944588485.1. Lineage (NCBI taxonomy): Eukaryota > Metazoa > Arthropoda > Insecta > Coleoptera > Silphidae > Phosphuga > Phosphuga atrata. The sequence goes on from OX155899.1 coordinate 47,527,422, forward strand.
CTAGTCTTGTCTGTCTAGTCTTGTCTGTCTAGTCTTGTCTGTCTAGTCTTGTCTGTCTAGTCTTGTCTGTCTAGCCTTCTTTGTCCACTAACTAGCAAATCCATTTAGTGTCGGAACTAACTAGCAAATTCAATTCTTTTTTGAAATAAATTTTTGATTGATGTCGTTCCATTATCGATGACCAGAAAATTCAAAGATTTTACAAATTTTTGGCTTGGACATCGCCGACGGTAAAATGAACCCCCAACCCCTGCGAATCTCGCTTTATGCGCGAATAATTAGTTTAAAATCCTTTTATGCGCCTTCCATTAGATCCCGTTTGCACGTGTGAAAGGGGGCGCGAGTAATGAAAAAATCAAATTCGCACCGAATGGGCGCCGGGGTTTGATTAAAACGAACTCATCACTTAGATATTTATCGATTCGGTTGGCCAACCTATTCATCATTTCTTCTTCCCTGGTAAAACATTAAATATTTACATGGAATTCCATTTTAATTAGGTTTTTTATTCACTGAGAACTACGTGCTTAATATAGATGGAAATAATATACTAGCTATAGCTAGACAAATCAGAATAGTCATCCAAGGCTTGAGAGACAAGACTAGATAAGATAAGACTGGACAGAAAGACTAGTCGGATAAGATTAGACAGACAAGTCTCAACTGACAAGGCGTATGGAGGTTTATATGTATACGTGGTCTGTTAGAAAAGTATCCGACCTTATTTTTTATTTGGAAAACCGGATGGATTTGAATCAAGCGCGCTTGCATGGGACGACCTTGAACCTCCGTGCGCATGGGTGAATTTTTTCCCCCCTTAATATAGCGTCAGTTGCTGTCGAGCAATTTTCGAGTGACGTAGGGTGTAGTGCGCTCGTCGGTTTTTCAATGCAAGTAAAAATCACCAAAGAGTACTATAGGGACATATAGAGAAGAAATGAAAAATGCACGTTTGCTTCCCTTTTATTGGAATTAAATTTGTGCGCCGTAGGGTGCAATGGGCAGCGGTTGCCCGTTGGTGGAGGTCATCTTGTACATGATGTTGCACAGCACTGGCTCTTGTTGCGCAGCTCGAAGGCCTGCTGTATTGCTTTGCGGAAACACAAGAAATTGTAATTGATTATGCCTTTATGCTCGAAGTAGTTCTCTCAAAATGCAGACGAGCGCCAGAAATTTGTTCACTTCGCACAAATACAACACCGTTCCGTTGTTTAGTTTAATCAGACTTGAACTCTTCACACCAAAAGCTGCTCAACATTGTTCTTCTCGTACACCGTAAATGCAGGAGACGTCGATCATATCATATAAATTTTGGAGACGACGTCGAACAGGAACGATTTCTCGATTTATGAATTGGTGTTTAAAATGCTGAGTAGGTTTTCGAGGGCGGGCAGCTGTGGGATCAGTTTCTGGATGACCTTCCAGAACGTCTCGAAGATTGAGTGGTCGTAGATCGACGTGAGGTGGAAGCTCAGGTGGATCTGGTCGTATCCGGCGTTGGTCAGATCGTCCGTCGCCCGCTGGTGAATGTCCTTCTGAAATTCCATTTTGAAGTCGTCCACCTTGTGAATTCAACACTTCAAACTTGATGCTCGGATTCACCGTGTAAGCCCTCGTCACTGTCAAATTTATCTTTATAAACGCCTCCATATAATCATCTTGCGCGTCTATGACGAGACGAGGGCGCCGCATCCACCGAAGATCATGTCAGAGTCGAAGATGGCGTCGAAGAAGTCTATTTGGCCGGAGAAGTCCCAGATTTGAAACGGGGACATATTGACAACGACGTATTCATTTGACAAGGCTAGACATATAAGACTAGACAAATATTACACACCGATCTACAAAAGCGACTACAAAAGCGATCAACTTGATAAGATAATCAAATATTTTGTGATTAAGGGAAACAATAAAAATAAAATGTTATTGAAGCACAGGCGGAATGCCCGTCAATAAAATGTCGACAGTCGTTGAGATTATTGTTTTAATAACTTCTGAAATATTCATGCGAATTCGCGATCGTAAAGCAAGGGGTCGTAAACAAGATGCAAATGGGGGCGCGGGAGCTGCAAGAAGTTACAGAAAAAGGAAAATTCCCCGTTAATTGCCAGACAATGTTGCCCGTCACTCATTAATTAGCATTCTCTTAAAGAGAATTCTAAATGAAATCACTAAAATTAACTTCTTATTACCAACAAATACAAGTATATCTAGACTTGTTTAGCCTTACCTAGTGTTATCTAATCTTGTTTAACCTTATCTAGTTTTGTCTGGTCTTGTCCAGCTTTGTCTAGCCTTGTCTAGTTTTACCTAGTCTTGTTTTGTGTTGTTTGGTCTTGTCCAGTCTCGTCTAGTTCTATTCCACAACAACTTATTTTGTGTCGAGGGATGGAATAAAAATAGACGGTGAGCTCGACACCGTCGGCACGAGATTTATGGTGTAATTAACCCTCCAGCTGACATATTTCATATAGACTTCCACCTTTTATGTGGAAACGTTGCCCCCGCACGTTGCCTGACAAACTGCACTTCCGGGATTTCCCCCTATATATTAAAAAATACATCCGGTTTTCCATACACATACAGACACATCAAGAACCTGCACCACAACCCCCGATGTATTTATGAAACCGGCGGGAATCTCCAACTAATATACTACCTCATATTTGCAAAAGCAACGAGGCTAGACAACACAAGACGGGATAAATGGAAGTTTGAGTGCAATCGCTCGGATGGTTTACAAGTTTCGTGTTAGGCAAAGATGATATTTGCGAATATTTCGTTGGGTTTTGGTTTCGGGATAAATGAGGCTATAAATGTTCGGGCTAAAAGTCTGAATCGGAACGATAATACGTACTTGGAAACGTTCAATTTGTGTTCGAAATAATAATAAGATAAAGAGATTCGAGCGTGTACAGCTTGAACGGCGGGCCGTGTCTATTCAACAAATTTCCATTGAAATTCCGCGCGTTTGTTCAGACGACAATAAAATCTCCTCCCCGAATCTACAACTCAATTTCGCACGAACAAAAACCAAAATATTTACAGACTGTATAAACAGTATAATTAGTTATTTTTTGGTATCTCCAACAGAAGATTGTCAATATCGATCAACCAACATTAAAAGAAGCATTGTAGGCGTTTCGTTCCGTCTTAAATAGAAAATAAATTATCTAAATACTCCACAATTAGTCTTCTTTCTCTATCTAATATTGTTTGTCGAGTCTTTGGCGGTCCAGAATATTAATAACTTCAATATCCGATAATTGAGATCAAGCAATAATTAATTAGCAACCTCAAGGAACTTTACATCACCTTTCCATTTAGTGTGACACTGTGAGGGCGAACAGCGCCATGAATTATTTACAGGGGACGATTCGCGACACCTTTAATATTATGTATGCATCTTTCATAGGACGGCGGAGATTTGTTCCCGAAGTGAGCGAATGATCCCTTAAGCCACCCCGAAAACCCCTGCCTAGGCGTTATCCGAACAGTGACCCAACGTCTCCCATAAGCCCCCAATCTTCCGCACGACAACGGCCCTTAAACCGAACAGGAAATAACTACAGATACTCCACGAAAATAATCAAATTCACAGATTGGAAAATTGATCTAGTAAATGCGACAAGAATTGACAAGTATTAAGAGACTAAACTTATTTTGTCTTTTGTAGTCTAGACTGGTCTCATGTAGTCTTATTCAGTCTTGTACGGTCTCATCTAGTCTTGTCTGGTCTCATCGATTCTTGTCTAGTTTGTTTGGTTTTGACTGTATAGTTTTGTCTGTGTAGTCTTGCCTAATTTTATTTTTGCTACACGTAGTACATTAATTTAAAATGCTTCAAACTAAATTAGTAAATTGGAAAGAGATTTTGAGATATGAGAATGATTGCGAGTTTTTAGGGGGTGAAACTGTGGGAAAACTCGGGGGGTTTTCCTGCGCACGGAAACTAGGCACTGTATATCTTCCAGCCGATGCCGTGACAAGAAGCAATTCGAACTTTTCCGTACAATAAAAATTTAGCGGAGAAGGAAAAAAAAGAGTATGAAACAAATTAATAAGGTAGGAGTAGTAAGAAAGGAGAAGACTTGGCCCAATTATCGTTCACCTAAAACAGTTTTTCATAAATAAAACCCTCTGCTAATTAATTTAACCCAAGTTATTGATTGATTTATTTTTGCTAATTAAAAATGGATTTTTTGAACAGTGGTTTCACTGTGATACCACTAGACGCTAAAGGGTTAAATTGCACAAACATCAACTATAAAATTACAAAATAATAATAATATAAAATTAATTTATTCGTGAAGTTAATTAATAATATTAATAGCAACATGAAAATGTAAAGGCTACCGTGTATGAAAATTAATATTTTAATTTAAAATCTATCTATATTTAAAATATTTATGAAATTTAATATAATATTTGAACAAATATATCTGAAAAATTTGTTTACTTATTTATTTGAATAATTTTTCTCTGCATTTGAAAGCTTTGGTGGTTGAGAGTCGTCAGCGTCTCCGTTCAACGTTTTATTAAATCGAGAACGGGGCGGGTGAGGTTTAAGAGTTTTGTATTTAAATGGACGTTTATATCAGATTAGATATACTTTCGGGTTTAGGTCGAGACAGGAAACCTTTTCCACGATTTCCCTAATCTACATTCGCATCCCGTCTCAAATTACAATATCTACAAACTGAATTTTATCAGAATCCGAAACGCAAGACACTCAAACCTGGTATAATCTAATCATGTGTGATTTAATCTAGTGTCGCCTAGTCTTGTATACTTTAGTTTATGCTAGCTCAAACTTGTCCATCCTCGCCCATTTGTCCCGCCTGCAGTTTACAAGACCAGATAAGGCCAGACAAGCCCAGACACAACTAGACAAGATCAGACAACACCAGACAAGACCAAACAAGACTAATCTAGTCCAAACTTGTCCAGTTTAGTTCAGTGTTGTCCAGTCTAGTCCAGTCTTGTCCAGTATAGTCCAGTCTTGTCCAGTCTAGTCCAGTCTTGTACAGTTCTGCCCTGTAATGTCCTGTCTTGTCCAGTCTTAATCAGTCCTGCCGAGGCCTGACCAATCATATGCAGACCTGTCCAGTATTTTCCTGTCTTGTTTAGTCTTGTTTGGTCGTTTCTGCTCTTGTCTGGCTTTCTTTGGTCCTGTCTGGTTTTGTCTTGTCTGGTCATGTCTAGTTTTGTCTGGTCAAGTCTGGTCTTATCAGGACTTACTGCTCGGGTACACCTAATCCGTCATCCGCCGAAGTTTGATCAGGCGACGACGGCCGAATTCGGACGATTGAATCAAACACTTGTAAAAGAAAGAGAGCGCGTACACAAACACGACCGTCATCGTCCGATGGCGCCAGAAAACGGCCGATCAACCGTCGAGTCGGAACGTGTTGGGATTTCTCGCCAGTCTGCCGGCGTCTACAGTGCAAATTGAGTATATTTATAGTTAAATTTTATTGTTATCTACCTATTGAAAATTAGTTCACTATTGAAAAATTAGTTCACTCTGTTTAGAAACACTGAACACAGTCAAATACATAATACCGGCAACGTCCAATGTCGGCACAAGTGGTAACACTGGTGCAGTGTAAACACATACACGTCCGAGTTACTCGTCCGGGTGGTTCTGTCCGCCATCGACCGACAAAATCGGTTTTGGTGTACACGAGCCGTTATCTGGTCTTATCTGGTCTTGTTTGGTCTTGTCTGGGTGTCTGGTCTTCTCTGGTATTGTCTGGTTTTGTCTGGTCTTGTCTGGTCTTGTCCGGTCTTGTCTGGTCTTATCTAGTCTGGTCTGGTCTGGTCTTGTCTTGTCTCAGCGGCTCCGATTTTAGGGGGCCACAAATTGCCAACTAAGCAAGACTAGACAGACAAATACTGGACAAGACTGGACAAGATTGGACAACACTAGAGAAGACTAGACAAAACTAGACAAAAGTACACATATCTAGACAAGACCAGACAGGATCAGACAGGACTAGACAGGATAAGACACCAAACCAAACCAACTTTTGGCGGTTGACGACAATAAGCGGCACAATATGACAAAGGGTGGTGAATAAATTGGCACTTTGCGGTGATTAATAGTGAAAAAAATAAAGAATAAAATTCAGAAAAAAAGTATCATTGCATTGTTGTTATTTTTTGTATTGTTATTGAAAATTACAGACACACAGAATCTTACAGAGGATTCAAAGCCAAAGAATGTAGTTCATGTCCCTTCCACCACGTCGTCCAATTTTAGAAAACGACGAGATTAGCGAGGAGTTTTCTAATGGACAAGAAACATTCAATGTCACTATAAACGTTTTTAATGATAGTACCATTGATGGACAGAATTTAAATTAAATATGTGTTATATCGTTTATTACCATTAATTAATTCTATTTGTGTATTCGTGATTTCCAAACACATTAAATAACCTCAAAACAATCTCGTCGAAAATTTGACAATGACAGCTCTGAATTTCAGTGCCAAACTTGAAAAAATTAACTCTTACCGCACTCGGCGAGCCATAACCGCACACATGAGTGCTGTCATGAGTCCATTACAGATATAAAATAAAAAATGTCATAACAATTCGCGATTGAAATGTTTACGTTTAATTGAATAATTTATTAATTTATTAAAAAGTCATGCTTGACGTTTACCAAATTATTATATTTTTTCATAAATCTTAGTAAATTATGAATTTATATTGTATGTAAAACTTTGTACGATACACGTATCGTAAAATACTCTAACGTACCAAATTAATATTTTTTAATGTAGTTTTCCTATAATCTCGCATATTAAGAATTGGGACTCCCTAGACTAGGGCCACATAGTCACCTTGCGCCTAGGGCTACGAGTAATGTAAACGCGCCCCTGTCTTGTCTGGTCGTGTCTGATCTTGTCTAGTCCTGTCTGAACCTGTCTGGTCTTGTCTAGTTATGTGTACTTTAGTCTAGTATTGTCTAGTCTTCTCTTGTGTTGTCCAATCTTGTCCAGTCTTGTGCAGTACTGCTGTCATACTCCTGTCATGTACTGTCATGTACTACAGTCATGTATAGTCCTGTCCAGTCTTGTCTAGTCTTGTTTAGTCTGGTCTTGTCCCGTCAAATCTTGTCAAACTTTGTCCAGTCTTGCTTAATTTTATCAAATCGTGTCTAGTTGTGTAGTATTATGTAAAGAAATTAATGAAATTACCTCAAGTCTCCTTTCTGCAATGTTACTTCCTCGAAGACGATCCTGATCCTTTCTTTCGTCCTGCAACAAAGACGAGATTAGGAAGAAGTGGAGGCTGAATGCGAAGTCGACTCGATTGACAAAGACTTGACTGGATTACCTAGCCGAAGCGGCGACAAATTCCCGCCCAATCAAATGCAAAGCCGGTCGAATTATACTAGATTTAAGGCAATTAGATCAGCCCTCATGATGCACACAATCAATTCTCAAATTCTAGTGCTTATCTATTACCTTACATCTAAATAGAACCAGTTATGTTTAGTCTGTCTAGTCTTGTTTATATAAGATCTAATCTAATTATCTTGTGTGTGTATTCTTGTGTGTTTGTCTAATCTTGTTTTGTCTGTCTAATCTTGTCTTGTCTAGTCTTATTTGTCTAGTATTGCCGGCATAGTCTTGCCTGTCTAGCCTTATCTGTCCAGTCTAGTATGTCTAGTCTTGTCGGTCTAGTCTCCTCTGTCTAGTCTTGTCTGTCTAGTCTTGTCTGTTTAGTCCTGTCTGCCAAGTTGTGTCTGTCTAGTCTTGTCTGCTTAGTCTTGTCTGTCTAGTCGTGTCTGTCTAGTATTGTCCGTCTAATCTTATCTGTCTAATCTTGTCTGTCTAGTCTTCTCTGTCTAGTCTTGTCTGTCTAGTCTTGTCTGTATAGTCTTGTCTGTCTAGTCAAATTCAAATTCAAAACAGTTTATTTCATTAAATAAGCTTAAATTTGATCAACTTTAAGTTACAAATAACATTAATGTATTTCAATAGTGTACGCTACATGAAATGTGTCTTTAATCTTCATATAATTTCATCTGGATATGGAATTCCATTAATGAATATGGTTCTATATCGATAAGGATACGATGAGGTTCCTTCTTTAGATTCTTCATCGGCAGTGTCTTTACATATAATGGTAACGAGTTAAAGAGATGCATGTTACTATACGGCGCTATCTTTTCTGTTAGCGTTAGCCTGTGTTTGGGTTTCCTAAAGTTTTCGATATTATTACGTGTATCTTTGACGTTCTTCACCTTAAATTCTTGAAATAGATTTTTATTCATTACTAAGAATAAAGTCGACTCAATAGACGTAGGTGCCAATAGTTGTAAGGATTCTCCCTGTTCTAAACTTCCCTCTGCGTGTTTCCCTATAATTTAAATTATATATGATTCTTCTTTCTGAACCTTAAATACATCATTTGTTAGCATTTCTCTCCCATAAAACATTATACCAAAACGTTGGTGACTGAAAGTTGGCGTAATATACTGTCTTCATAGTTTCCCTGTTCTGGATTTTTTTCAGGATCCTCATAGCATATACAGCTTTTTTTAGTTTTTTAAACAGCTGCGCTGTATGAGTTGTTCATCCTAGTGTATCATCGAAGTGGATTCCAAGCAGTTTTACATTGTTCTGTAGTTCAATAGTAGTATTTGTGTTCGTAGTCATCCTATTATATGGTCTTGTATCCCGTATGGTTTTAAATATTGTGATCATAGTTTTTTCATGATTTAGAATAAGTCTATTTTTGTTACATCAGTTTTTGATATTCTCCAAGACGGTATTGATGTTAGTCGGTATGCAATCTATTGACCTATTTCCAATCACTATGCTTGTGTCGTCTGCGTAGTTTATAGTTACGTTTCTCGTGTTATTTTGTAGATTTAGGTCTGGGAGGTCATTCATGTAAAGTATGAACAGTAGCGGTCCTAGGGTGCTACCCTGAGGTACCCCCTATTAATGACTCTGGGTGTCGATCTCTCCCTCCCATGCCCACGAACTATTTCTGTTATCTGAACTTTATTTTTTAGAAACTTTGTGATTAGGTCAAGCGCAACTCCCCTAATTCCATAGCTAGATGCTTTTCTCGGTAGAATGGCATGGTCTACTGTGTCATACGCTTTTGAGAGATCTAGGAGTATCCCGAATGGCACATTTTGCTCCTCCAGTTGCTGAATAATTTCTTTTAAGAATTGGAAGCAGGCGGTCTCTATACTTCGTCCTTTTATAAATCCATGCTGTCGCTGATTTACGAGCTGGTGTTTGGTTATAAAAGACAGCATTCTTTTACAGATTAGTTTCCCCATTATTTTACAGAGTGGCGATACTAGGTTGATTGGTCTGTAATTGTTGATGTCGTCTTTGCTCCCCTTTTTAAATATCGGCACTTTCTTAGAAACCTTTAATGCTGTTGTGTAGATACCAGCTTGGAAGGCGTTGTTGATAATTTCTTCCAATGGTGCTGATATTTCTTTCCCAACAAATTTTACGGTGGAGGTTTGGATTTCATCGATTCCTGTGCTTTTACTGTTGTTTAAGCTTTTTATTGTTATTATTATTTCTTCCTGTGTTATCGGTTCTAAGAACATTGAGTGTGGATTGTCTTGCAGTTTCATACTGTGAGGGTATTTTACTAGGTCTTGTGTCATTTATTTGGGCCTGTCAGCATAGAAGTTGTTTATCTTGTTGCCCGTGAAAACTGATCCGCCCTCTTGGGTTTCTGGTTTTGATTTGAATTGGACAATTTCATGAATTGCGCCCCATGTGGCTTTTATTATGTTTTCATTATCCTGGATTTTCTTCTGGTAATGTATCCTTTTGGCTTGCTTCAATAAGTTTTTGTATTTTCTTCGAGCTTGGTTATAGTTTTGCTTTAGTCCATTATTTGCCCGGCCTAGGATCTGTAGCAGTTCCAATTGCTTTCTGAGCGAGTTAAGATTTGGATGTATGTAGATATTTTTTTTGTTTGCTTACTGTTAATAACTGCGAAGGGGAACGATTCATTGAATTGGATTTTCAATGTTTGGATGAAATTGCTCCACTGTCCGTCAACATCTGTGTTGGGTTTGCTGTAAACCTCCTCCCACTCTTCTATGGCCAGATTTTGCTTAAAATTCCTCAGGTTCTCCTCCTTAAAGTTTCTCCTGTGGCGAAAGACTGGTTGAATTTCTTCAGACTTAAAAGTAATCCGTAAGGCGAGGTGATCGGATATATAATAATTTTGCACATCAGCTTTATAGCTCTTGTCTGTGTACACTGCAATATTGTCAATACAAGTGTTCGAGCTAGGATGGGTGCTTTCTTTTATCGTTAAATGTATTGTACTGTAATGTACTATTTTTTGAATATTTCAAAATGTCTATATTAAAATCCCCAGCTATGATTATGAGCTTATTCTCAGTAATAATCTTGGTCAGCAACGTATGCAACTTTTTCCTGAGTATTTTCTAATTTGTCAGTGGCGCTCTGTATATTCTAATAATTATTGCCTCCTTTTTATTAATCGATGTCTCCAATGCTACACATTCAAATATCAATATTTCCGCTTGTTGGTTTATGTCTGATCTAATTTTATAATTTCTGCCACGGCTGTAAATGGCGACTCCGCCATGCTTTCCCTTCTCTCAGCAGAAATATGTGTCCAGGTGAAATTTACTAATTTTTAGTGTATTCAGCTGTTCTTCACTCTTCCAATGTTCGCTTAGGATTAAAAATTCGCACTGTATATTGTGTTCGAGCATGGATTCAATCATTTCTACTGAATTCCCTATCAATTGTGTATTCAGGCTTATTATACTTAACTCATTATTTTGTATTTTTTTGGGTATTGTTGATTCATTAGATTTTCTTATTGTCTTCTTTGTCTGATGGTGTATATTGTCCACATTTTTTACATCCTCTCCCTCGTTTTTTCCTAGTTTAAGAAAAAATAACGGTGGACACATGTATATTTAGGCCATAAATCTGGTTTTCTTAGATTATCATATACATCAGCCGGTACTGATATTTTAAAGGAAGAGTATTCATCCGGATATTTAGACCTTAGTTGTTTACACATTACCGTGTTAAATTTCTTATCATGTATATATTTTATGATGTCAGCTTCTGTTAAGGTCGGGTCTAACCTATAGACGTGGAGATGCTCATATTTTACGGCTGCTCTTATTACACTTGCTTCGTTAGTGCCGTGTGTTGCGGTGGGTATTCCATTACTTCTTTTATAGTTTTGGGAAATCCATGCCTCCTTGTTTCTATTTGTATTTATATTTTTGGAACTTATCGTTTCTTCGTCTGTAGACGATACATTTTTTACTTCCTTCTTTTTTGCACCGGTAAGTTCACCTCTATTATCTCTTCTCTCTATTTCCTTATCGGGTATATTGCTGAATTCTTCACTAGTGTTCGGCTGAGTTTGATCTATTGAAATATTTTGTATTAAAATATTTTCTTCCTCAACAGCGTGTGCAGGTTTCGTTCGTGATTTCCTCACGTAATGATTTTATTTCACAGGTGAGGTCTTTGATTTTATTTAATAGTGGCTCCACCTCCCTTTTTACTATTGCCGATATTAAATTGTTGAACTCGGCACACAAAAAATATGCTGGGATCTTATCCTTTTGCTTTGTTAAGAGGGTGTTTGACCGTAATTCTCTCGTCATATATACGTCATATTTTATATATTTATTATAAAACTATATACAACAGTATTTATTTAATTATTCATAATTTCACTTTTTCACACTTGCTGCGTACTATCTCACCGCCAACCGTTCGCTTCGAGCGTCGAGCGAGAACTAGTCTTGTCCGTCTAGTCTTGTGTGTCTAGTCTTGTCTGTCTAGTCTTGTCTGTCTAGTCTCGTCTGTCTAGTCTCGTCTGTCTAGTCTTGTCTGTCTAGTCTTGTCTGTCTAGTCTTGTCTGTCTAGTCTGTCTAGTCTTGTCTGTCTAGTCTTGTCTGTCTAGTCTCGTCTGTCTAGTCTCGTCTGTCTAGTCTTGTCTGTCTAGTCTTGTCTGTCTAACTTGTCTGTCTAGTCTTGTCTGTATAGACTAGTTTGTCTAGTCTTGTCTGTCTAGTCTTGTCTGTCTAGTCTTGTCTGTCTAGTCTTGTCTGTCTAGTCTTGTCTGTCTAGTCTTGTCTGCCTAGTCTTGTCTGTCTAGTCTTGTCTGTCTAGTCTTGTCTGTCTAGTCTTGTCTGTCTAGTCTTGTCTGTCTAGTCTTGTCTGTCTAGTCTTGTCTGTCTAGTCTTGTCTGTCTAGTCTTGTCTGTCTAGTCTTGTCTGTCTAGTCTTGTCTGTCTAGTCTTGTCTGTCTAGTCTTGTCTGTCTAGTCTTGTCTGTCTAGTCTTGTCTGTCTAGTCTTGTCTGTCTAGTCTTGTCTGTCTAGTCTTGTCTGTCTAGTCTTGTCTGTCTAGTCTTGTCTGTCTAGTCTTGTCTGTCTAGTCTTGTCTGTCTAGTCTTGTCTGTCTAGTCTTGTCTGTCTAGTCTTGTCTGTCTAGTCTTGTCTGTCTAGTCTTGTCTGTCTAGTCTTGTCTGTCTAGTCTTGTCTGTCTAGTCTTGTCTGTCTAGTCTTGTCTGTCTAGTCTTGTCTGTCTAGTCTTGTCTGTCTAGTCTTGTCTGTCTAGTCTTGTCTGTCTAGTCTTGTCTGTCTAGTCTTGTCTGTCTAGTCTTGTCTGTCTAGTCTTGTCTGTCTAGTCTTGTCTGTCTAGTCTTGTCTGTCTAGTCTTGTCTGTCTAGTCTTGTCTGTCTAGTCTTGTCTGTCTAGTCTTGTCTGTCTAGTCTTGTCTGTCTAGTCTTGTCTGTCTAGTCTTGTCTGTCTAGTCTTGTCTGTCTAGTCTTGTCTGTCTAGTCTTGTCTGTCTAGTCTTGTCTGTCTAGTCTTGTCTGTCTAGTCTTGTCTGTCTAGTCTTGTCTGTCTAGTCTTGTCTGTCTAGTCTTGTCTGTCTAGTCTTGTCTGTCTAGTCTTGTCTGTCTAGTCTTGTCTGTCTAGTCTTGTCTGTCTAGTCTTGTCTGTCTAGTCTTGTCTGTCTAGTCTTGTCTGTCTAGTCTTGTCTGTCTAGTCTTGTCTGTCTAGTCTTGTCTGTCTAGTCTTGTCTGTCTAGTCTTGTCTGTCTAGTCTTGTCTGTCTAGTCTTGTCTGTCTAGTCTTGTCTGTCTAGTCTTGTCTGTCTAGTCTTGTCTGTCTAGTCTTGTCTGTCTAGTCTTGTCTGTCTAGTCTTGTCTGTCTAGTCTTGTCTGTCTAGTCTTGTCTGTCTAGTCTTGTCTGTCTAGTCTTGTCTGTCTAGTCTTGTCTGTCTAGTCTTGTCTGTCTAGTCTTGTCTGTCTAGTCTTGTCTGTCTAGTCTTGTCTGTCTAGTCTTGTCTGTCTAGTCTTGTCTGTCTAGTCTTGTCTGTCTAGTCTTGTCTGTCTAGTCTTGTCTGTCTAGTCTTGTCTGTCTAGTCTTGTCTGTCTAGTCTTGTCTGTCTAGTCTTGTCTGTCTAGTCTTGTCTGTCTAGTCTTGTCTGTCTAGTCTTGTCTGTCTAGTCTTGTCTGTCTAGTCTTGTCTGTCTAGTCTTGTCTGTCTAGTCTTGTCTGTCTAGTCTTGTCTGTCTAGTCTTGTCTGTCTAGTCTTGTCTGTCTAGTCTTGTCTGTCTAGTCTTGTCTGTCTAGTCTTGTCTGTCTAGTCTTGTCTGTCTAGTCTTGTCTGTCTAGTCTTGTCTGTCTAGTCTTGTCTGTCTAGTCTTGTCTGTCTAGTCTTGTCTGTCTAGTCTTGTCTGTCTAGTCTTGTCTGTCTAGTCTTGTCTGTCTAGTCTTGTCTGTCTAGTCTTGTCTGTCTAGTCTTGTCTGTCTAGTCTTGTCTGTCTAGTCTTGTCTGTCTAGTCTTGTCTGTCTAGTCTTGTCTGTCTAGTCTTGTCTGTCTAGTCTTGTCTGTCTAGTCTTGTCTGTCTAGTCTTGTCTGTCTAGTCTTGTCTGTCTAGTCTTGTCTGTCTAGTCTTGTCTGTCTAGTCTTGTCTGTCTAGTCTTGTCTGTCTAGTCTTGTCTGTCTAGTCTTGTCTGTCTAGTCTTGTCTGTCTAGTCTTGTCTGTCTAGTCTTGTCTGTCTAGTCTTGTCTGTCTAGTCTTGTCTGTCTAGTCTTGTCTGTCTAGTCTTGTCTGTCTAGTCTTGTCTGTCTAGTCTTGTCTGTCTAGTCTTGTCTGTCTAGTCTTGTCTGTCTAGTCTTGTCTGTCTAGTCTTGTCTGTCTAGTCTTGTCTGTCTAGTCTTGTCTGTCTAGTCTTGTCTGTCTAGTCTTGTCTGTCTAGTCTTGTCTGTCTAGTCTTGTCTGTCTAGTCTTGTCTGTCTAGTCTTGTCTGTCTAGTCTTGTCTGTCTAGTCTTGTCTGTCTAGTCTTGTCTGTCTAGTCTTGTCTGTCTAGTCTTGTCTGTCTAGTCTTGTCTGTCTAGTCTTGTCTGTCTAGTCTTGTCTGTCTAGTCTTGTCTGTCTAGTCTTGTCTGTCTAGTCTTGTCTGTCTAGTCTTGTCTGTCTAGTCTTGTCAAAAAACTGTCAAACGTGACACGTTTTTATAATTTCTCGCAAAATTTCTTCAATTTTGCGCTTTATCCGTTCGTTCTCAACAGTTTTTCACTTCTCTACGTATGCAGTGGGACCAATATGGAAAAACTTAATAAAGATCAGGAGAATCCCCCCTCCAATACAAAGGGGACCGATTATGAGATGACGGCGGCCCAGCCCCGGTTTCTCATTATCAAGAAGAAAGACGGGAACAGTTTTGAAAATGATAATCCATTTAAAATAAGTAAATACATATATGGTATTATTGGGGAATGTGCGTCCATTAAAAAAATAAGAGAGGGTTTGTTTGTGGAGACAAAATCCAACAAACAATCAACGAGATTGATGAAAATAAATACGTTCTGTGAACACCCGGTTGAAGTCTCAATACACAAAACTTTAAACTTCAGCAAAGGTGTTGTGTATTGTAGAGATCTCCTAGCCGTTCCGGAAGACGAAATACAGGAGGAACTAAAGAGTTCAGGAGTTTGCGAAGTGAGACGAATTAAGTCAAGAAGAGACGGAGAAATCAAAAATACTCCGTCTCTCATTTTGACATTTAACTCGCCAACACTCCCAAAATATATAAAAGCCGCGTTCTATAAACTAGAGGTACGAGAGTACATCCCAAATCCAATGAGATGCTATCGTTGCCAAAAATTTGGTCACAGTTCAATCAGATGCTCTAACCCACAAATCTGCCCTTGTGGAAAACCTCTACACGAAGGTAGTTGCATCTCACCTAGTTGTACTAACTGCGGAGGAGACCACTCGGCCAATGCTCGAACATGCCCAAAATTTAAAGAAGAACTAGCCATACAGGAAATCAAAATAAGAGAGAAAATTTCGTACTACGATGCAAAGCGAAAAATCACTGCAACCGCTCCCATAAACAACATATCCTACGCGAAAGCAGCATCAATTACCGCAAGACCTACCGCGCACGACGTGAAGGAACTGGCCGAAGCACTGATTCCGTCCATTATGATTTCCCTAAGAAGAATAATCCAAGAAGAAATGAACAAAACAAAAGCATCCACAACAACTGTAGCCGATAGCTTAATGGAAAGTCCAATAGACGTAAACAAAGGAACAGCGGCAAATGAAAAACGAACTTCCACTACCGCAATTTCCTCAGTGGACATACTGTTCCAACAGGCGACAAACACAGCACATGTAAACAGGGAAATCTTCAAACCCCCTGCACCAATAGAGGAGCCAGATAAGCGAAAACGAGGAGGCCCACCTGCCAGAACATCATCAATTTCTGATGACATGTCAGAATCAGAACCGGACCCTAAGAAAGTTTGGGAAAAAACGAATGCAAAAGGATGGGAGAAGGGGAGACTTCGAAATCATGGAACCATAGTGTCAAAGGATCAAACCAAAAATTCTTAACTAATCTCACAATTTCTCACATTTATATACATTTATATCCACACATTTTACATACTTATTTAAAACACAACACTTATTACTTCTATACTTCTATATCTATATACAGATTTACAGTAAATCACTTATTCACATTCATATTAACACATTCATTAACCGACAATGGCATCAAAAACAACTGAAAACAAACCCAAGAAATATCGGATAAGATGTTTACAAATAAACCTTGGTAAGTCAAAAGCGGCAACAGGCGCCTTGGTAGAAAAAATATCCAGAGACAAAATCCAAATTATTTTCTTACAAGAACCGCACGTCTTCCGTGGAAAGCTCCTTGGTTTCCCAAACCACTATAAAGTCATATATCAAAAAGACACGGGCGAACACACAACAAAATCTGCCATCATTATTACGGACCCCTGCATAAGTGTGCTTTTTATCTCGGAGATCAGCGACAATCTTCTTACAGCTATCCAGGTGATTTGTGGGAATATTGAGTTTTACGCAATATCCCAATATTTACCACCACAGGGTAGACCAGTGGAAAGCGACACATTCGAGATCCACCTAGAAGCAATGCAAAAAGCAATTAAGCACCTTAGTCCCAGAGGTGACATTCTCATTGCAGGAGATATGAATGCGAAATCGCATTCCTGGGGAAGCTCAACAGAAGATAAACGAGGTAGGCAACTAGAAAACATGTTTAATGAGTGCCACCTACTTATATTAAATAGTGGCTCAGAGCCTACTTTCGTTGGTCATAATGGCATGAGCTTAATCGATGTTACCCTTGCCAGTAGCAAGCTAAGCGATCTGATATTAAACTGGCATCTACCCGAAGATGACAGCCTATCTGACCATAGATACATAAGTTGGTCAATAGGCCTCGAGTCAGAAACGCACGAACATCTTAGGGGCTTCTGCACAAAATACGCAAATTGGAAAACATTTGAGGAAATAATAATAAGACTAGTAAATTCTATCATACCCAAAATTGACGATTGTAAATCAACAAACGAAATATCGGATTTCGCAAAGGCATTAAATCACGCAATCTTTAAAGCCGCTCAAGATGCAATTCCTGGTCGAAAATCTTTCCAGAATTCAGTTCCATGGTGGTCAAAAGAACTGACAGCCCTCAGGAAAGAAAATAACCATCTAAGACGCAAATATCAGCATAGTACAGGAGCTATCAGAGAAACTAGATATGCGGCCTACAGAAACAAACACCAGGAGTACAAGCGAGCTATCACAGACACCAAGAAACGAAAATGGCAGGAATTCTGCACACGCTCCTCGCGTAGCAATCCATGGGGAGCAGTGTATAGAGTTATAAGAGGAAAGAACTCAAATTCAAAATTCCTAAACACCCTGAAAAACATCCCAACAAATTTGGAGGATACAACACGAGAGCTTCTTAATGCATTTTTCCCGGAAGACGACGGCGATGACACAGAAAAACAGGCTTTATTAAGACAAGAAGTATTAACAGAAAAAGGAGGACCAGAAGACAGAGATTTTACGGTACAGGAAATAGAACGAGTAATTAAATTAATGAATCCCAAGAAGGCACCTGGGGCAGACGGCATTACGTCTGACATAATAAATGCAGCATTCAACATCATACCGTCCACTTTTCTGAGCCTTTACAACAAGTGCCTTAACATAGGAGTATTTCCAAGCTGCTGGAAAGAACAGTTAGTAAAGATAGTTCCGAAACCAAATAAACCAGGAAACTCGGTTAAGGATTTTAGACCTATTAGTCTACTCCCAGTAGCTGGAAAAATCCTAGATTCTCTACTTATCTCCAGAATTGAATACCACATACAAACCAACGATCTCCTCCACCAAAACCAATATGGTTTCCGGAAGGGCGTGAGCACAGTAGACGCTATAAATAGAGTCAAAAGCTTCATTAAGGAATGCAGGTCCAATAGGGTGTACTGCGCCATAGTCGCACTTGACATAACTGGGGCATTTGACAATGCCTGGTGGCCTCTAATAATACACAAGTTGATCAACAACAGATGCCCCAACAACCTAATCAACCTAGTACGAGACTATTTCCATGAGCGTAGTGCCATAATATCGGAACCAGGTATTTCAGTCCGGAAGTCCGTTCAAAAAGGCTGCCCTCAGGGATCCATATCAGGTCCCACATATTGGAAAATATTGTACAACACGATCTTCGACATAAAGCTGCCTGAAAGAACCAGCATAATCGCATATGCTGACGATACGATGTTAATGGTATCAAGCAACACAAAATTTGGACTGAAGGAAAAGACAGACCGGGCCTTGGATGCATTGCGATTATGGGCACTCGACTGCAAGCTAAATTTTAACGCCTCGAAGACGGAGGCATTGTTTTTTGGCAAATCACCTAATCAAAGACGACCACAATTTAGCCTTGGAGGAATCACACTTAAATGCCAGGAGAACATAAAATATTTAGGGGTCATCATTGACAGAAATCTAAACTTCAAAGAACACATAAAACAAGCATGCATTACAACAAAGCAGCGCTGCTCAAAACTATGGCTCGTATCCAGGAAGGAATGGGGTCTGGGGAGAGCAAATATATCACTAATTTATCGTGGCGCTATAGAACCAGGGCTGCTATACGGTGCTTCAGTATGGTACAGTGCATGTGGGATTAGGGAAAAACAAAAACTCCTAGGAGTACAGAGGAAATGCACTATAATTGCAGCGAGAGCTTACCGCACTGTTTCAACAGAAGCTGCGTGCATTATCTCCGGGTTTCTTCCGGTTGACCTTAGACTAAAAGAGATTGCTTTATACGGATCCAAGCAATCCATGGATGAGGACACAATAAGAGAACTCACCGGAGTTAACGCGTCTCCGAACATGATAGAAAGAAAAATCAACATGTCTCTAATTAAACATCCAGCTGACATAACACTAATAAATTACTGCTTTACACATAGCAACACCTATAGTATCACTATATATACAGATGGTTCTAAATCAGAATCGGGCGTAGGGGCTGCATTTGTTTTGTATGTTAAAGAAGTTGAGATTCACAATGAGACTATGAGGCTTGAAAAATATTGCTCCATATTTCAGGCAGAACTCTTGGCAATTAACAGGGCACTAAGACACATTCTATCGAACAACAGATCAATCCCAGAATGTTCCATCCTCTCGGATAGCAGAGCCGCTCTCGAAGCCTTAAAACATATGACCTCGCCAACCGAACTGCTTCTGGATACATGGCAGTTAATACAGGAAGTCCGAAAAACAGTGAAGCTCCAGCTGCACTGGATAAAGGCTCATGTGGGTCACGCAGGAAATGAAAGAGCGGACTCCCTAGCAAGACAGGCCTCTGGAACGGAGAAAGCAAACGAGGAAGTCGAACTTATACCAATTACATTTAAAACAATTCCAGGACAGGCTATAAAAAACGGCATATCAGCAAAAATCAAGAGAGAATGGCAAGAGCGATGGAATAATGCCACAACAGGTCTGTGGACCAAAAAATTCATACCAAATATAGAGGCATGGATTAAAATAGACATAAGACCTACACATCACATGGTCCAGCTGATAACTGGCCACGGAAATTTTAAAGCCTATTTATACAGATTTGGTAAAAGACAATCTCCGCTTTGTGCATGCGGTGAGGAGGAAACCGCCGCCCATGTTCTCTTTAGATGTCCGCTCACGGAGAACTGGCGAGAACAATCAGCAGCCAGTATGGCTAAGGCAGGATGCCACTGGCCACGGACCGAAGAGGACTTGACTACAATCGTGAAAAATAACAAATGGTGGATGACCTTCAATAGAAACTGTAAAAAATTAAAAAAACTGGACCACGATCTAACCACTTAGACTAAATTCTGACATTCAATTTCTCCCGCTTATAGTATTTGTACAATTTTTATGTAATATTCTAACGTATAGTGTAAATATGTAACAGTAATGCAGTATAGTGTAATATGTAACAATATGTTGTGATAATACGATGTAATAATACCCATGTAACTAGCTATGAAACCAGCATAATGTCTAACCAGATGGAGTGCTGGTCACATAAGCAAAACATTTCTTATGTGAATAAACAAATAAGATGTCTAGTCTTGTCTGTCTAGTCTTGTCTGTCTAGTCTTGTCTGTCTAGTCTTGTCTGTCTAGTCTTGTCTGTCTAGTCTTGTCTGTCTAGTCTTGTCTGTCTAGTCTTGTCTGTCTAGTCTTGTCTGTCTAGTCTTGTCTGTCTAGTCTTGTCTGTCTAGTCTTGTCTGTCTAGTCTTGTCTGTCTAGTCTTGTCTGTCTAGTCTTGTCTGTCTAGTCTTGTCTGTCTAGTCTTGTCTGTCTAGTCTTGTCTGTCTAGTCTTGTCTGTCTAGTCTTGTCTGTCTAGTCTTGTCTGTCTAGTCTTGTCTGTCTAGTCTTGTCTGTCTAGTCTTGTCTGTCTAGTCTTGTCTGTCTAGTCTTGTCTGTCTAGTCTTGTCTGTCTAGTCTTGTCTGTCTAGTCTTGTCTGTCTAGTCTTGTCTGTCTAGTCTTGTCTGTCTAGTCTTGTCTGTCTAGTCTTGTCTGTCTAGTCTTGTCTGTCTAGTCTTGTCTGTCTAGTCTTGTCTGTCTAGTCTTCTCTGTCTAGTCTTGTCTGTCTAGTCTTGTCTGTCTAGTCTTGTCTGTCTAGTCTTGTCTGTCTAGTCTTGTCTGTCTAGTCTTGTCGGTCAATTCTTGCCTGTCTAGTCTTGTCTGTCTAGTCTTGTTCGTCCCATCCTATTTGCCTTTTCTTGTCTATTTAGTTTTATTTATCTAGATCTATATATTTAAACTTGTCATTGTAGTTTCCTGAATCTATTCTTAACTCATCCAGTTTCTGCAATTTAATCTAATTGCTAATTCGAAGTATTACGAGTTTCAGTTTTTGTCGGGGCTGTTAAATTCGGAGTGTACCCTTAAAATTGTAATCGTCCATCAAACAGTAAGTTAATTATTTAATCAACCGGAGAATCAACGGAACAATGGGGACTAGATAACCAGCTGCAATTTAATCCTTTATCGGAGTCGACAGAACTAAAGCTTCTCATTGTCCTCGCCAGTCGTCTGTTCTAGTTTTAAGAGGATTGATTACTCATGCAATCGCGTAAAAAACTGGCGCAATTTCATTGCGAATGTTGGGTGTGATGTACGTTGGAGTTTGAGGGTGGAAAGTGTGAGTGCAGGTTGAAGGGCGCGTGTGTAAGTTCGTCGTCGTGTGTTAACGCTAACCTGGCGCGGAAGCGGTAGGAGCACCGGATGTTCTTTGGGTAGCTCGAGGGATATCTAGGCGAGTAGAACTTCCCGTAGCTGGGCGAGTAGTCAGAGCTGCTGAACTGGTGGTCACACATCGTCCCCGTCAACTTCTGTCCGTCCGTCCTAAACAAACCTGGAAAACAATACAAATTAACAAAAAATGTAATCCATTGAAAGTAATTTAGCATTTATAACTTCCCATGGGGATTATGAATATCTTTGAGTTATTATAATATAATATTATTAAGTTATTATATAACCGAAATTAAGCTAATCGAAAGGAAGGCCGAAAATAAGATGGTAGGATTAAATGAACGAAGATATGCGAATAATGGTCACATAAATTTACAGAATGGAAGAAAAAGGTGAAAGACTAAAAGGAATGAAAGAAAATAGTACAAGAAACATACATACAAGAACCTATGAATAGAATACGTGGACTAATCCACCGCAATAAAAGGATCAAAGAGTTCCAGAAATGAGCGGCCAATATCCCACAAGGGATCTATGGCCATATATAATTACGGTAAAATTATCCGTTATTTGTATTGTAAGAAATAAAGTAATTTATTTGTTGGGAGATTATTAGCAATGCGGTCAAATATCTAGCTGCTTGTTGTGACTGCGGGACAACACGAACTCTGGCACTAATATCATAACTATCGTCTATTCCCAGAAGACTCAGAGCTGACATATCCCAAAAGGACATGAATTTACACTCACGCCGTCCCGGAGTCGATCAATCTCATCCGGCCGGAAGCGACAAATTCCACTTCAAAATAATATTTATTCGATTGCCTTGTCAACTTGTCTATCAAGATTTGAGCAACTCAATAAAATCCATTTTTATCTGCAGGAACAAATAATGCGGCACTAACTTCCCATCACATATGTACGCGTTGAACAATTCGTTGATAAATACGTGGAAAATAAGGAAATTTCGAAACTATGGAGAAAATCTAATCGTCTTTAATTAGATTTTCTCAATTATGAAAGTTTTGTGTTGTATAACATTTAACATAAATAAGAAAAGTTTATTCAAACATTCAGCCAGTTTTAAACATTATAACATCAGCTTGAGTATATGTCAGTACTCCAACTTTAATAACCTGGTGATGATCTTGTTTCCGATTATACAGTATATTTTTCATATTATTCTAAATATTAATTAACTTAATCTTGTTCATTTAGTTTTATCTATTAATCTTTGAACAACTCAGTTCTGTCCATTTAGATTAGACTAGTCTATAAGAGCTTATAATAATCCTTGTCTTTCTGCTATGCTGTGAAACTTTACTTGTAGAAGCTGATTCAATTCAATTATTTTTGCAAAAATTTGGGAGGAAATTTCGTAATAAAACTCGCGATTTAGTATTCGTTTTTCGGTCCGCCGGGACAATCTAAAACTTGGAAAGTAATTAAAACACACATTACGTCAACATCAGCGTTTTCAATTAGCGACTACACTTCGTTTCCAGAAACAAATTATTATTATTATTGCTTCCGTCTAGTTGCCGAGCGCCCTCGGTTTTTCAACAGAGACTTATCACAATTACTAATTACCTGGAATTTCAACAAACACTCGCTCAAAGCTGAATTGCTGACTTATTTACGAAAACGAAAGAGACAGCAACAAACATTAAAAAGATTTATTGCCATAAATATTGAAAGGAGGTGATAGTGATTCTTTGGGTGAGTTAATGCGATTGCGATCATTTGAAGATAACAATTACTGAGATAAAATAGATGAATGTGATAAGGATAGTTTTGACTCTTCTGATGACAGTTTTGTAAGTAATATTAGAATTAGTAATCAAATAAATGTGGCAAAGAGCAAAGTATGAAGGAGTTGGGAGTAGCAACAAGCTTAAAGCAAACATCCTAGACTTTCAAGCAATTAACGAACGAATGTGTAATAACTCTGATTAATGCACACTGTCCTACAGAGGAACAAGATGAAGAAACAAAGGAGAGATATTACGAACTACTGGAAGAGATATATGAGAAATCCCCAAGAAACGACCACAAAATCATCATTGGTGACATGAATGCGAAAATTGGGAAAGAAAGCCTACTACATAGAAACAATCGTCGTCGTCGGGATTTCTTCGTTGCCGAAGATCCTTCCTTAAATGCCATCGCCGCCTCCGCTCATGTGCCTGTTGTTAAGAAGGGGTGGGGATGGTTGATTGTGAATGAGGGTGACTGTTCACAGTGAGGTGACTGAGTAACAGAGGGGCTTGCACGTAATACCCCGCCTGCTACTACAGGTACAGGCTCCGATCCTAGTGGCAAAGATAGCCACAAGACAATAGATAGCTGAGACAACTAGTGAGAGTGAGTACCCTTAGGTAGCAAAGACAGTAGCCCAAAATTTCAAGGCTGAGGAACGCCGCCGTCCCTGTCCCTACCCAGTCTAGGAGGTCATTCCGCAGCTATGTCAGGTAATATCCCTACCTAGACCCCCCCCAACACTCTTCAGCTTGCTGACCTGGTTTCCCGCTGGGATTGGTTACCCAAACCTTCCACCAGGTTGCACAGAGTAACAGGGGCACCACATATAGGCGAGTGTGGATTGGGGTGGAGAGGCTATGTGGCCGCTGGGGACCATATGTTGCGCATCTCACCCAAGGAACACCCCATAGCAGCAATAGGAAAACACTCCCTACACAAGGAGACAAACGAAAACGGAGAAATGCTTATTAAGTTCGCTGCAAGTGAAAACATGCTGATCAGCTCCACATGTTTCCCACACAAGAATATTCATATGGCCACTTGGAGGTCGCCGGGTGGTAGGACAGTGAACTAAATAGATCACGCTATTGTAGACAAGAAAGCAGGAAAGTCTGTAACAAATGTCAGGTCAAGGAGAGATGTATTCTGTGGATCAAATCATTTATTAACACAAATCTATTTTAGGTGCAGACTATGGCAAAATACGGCAAAACCAAAGGCAGGAACTCACAAAGACAGCTACACCACACTATAGTAAATTAAAAGCACCTGAGATTAGAATACGGTATGAGCAAGAGATAACACGAAAGCTATCCACACAAAATAACCAACATGACGCAGCAGCCAACCAATGGAAGAAGCTAAAAAGAACACTTACTGAAACCGCAACAGAAATCTTAGAAAATCTTACAAAAGAAAAAAGAAAAGAGGGAAGAATGGTTCGACAAGGAGTGCGAGAAAGCAATAGAGGACCGAAATAAAAAAATTGAGAAATATATTGAAAGGAAAGCAAGAGAGAGATTTGATACAAGAAGAGAGGATATGAAAACAAGCTCATAGCTAAGATGGAGTAGAACGTTAAAGAGAGTGGGCCAGAAAAGCCTACAAAAACCTATAATGCACGAAGAGGGTACACCGCACGCACGAGCCTAATCAAAAATCATGACGGATAAACGGAAAGCTACCCGAATAAAACTAAGAACACCCGGAGAGAACATTTCCAGAAAATCTTACAAAAAGCAGTAATGGCAGAAGACATAGGAGAAATTAACGATCTGGAAGGGGACAGCACAGACCACCCACTCTTCGAGGAGACGAAAGCGGCCTTACACAAAATATGCCCAACCAAAAGCAATTAGAGTCGAGGTTGTCAACAAATTTATATATGTGGGTGTGAATTCAACAAAGATGGTACCGAAGATGGAGAAGTAAGACGTCGAGTTCTAGCAGCAATGAAGGCGTACTATGCAATGGCGAAAATATGAAGATATTATAGTACGCACCGCAAGAGCAAGCTTAGAATATACAAGATAATAATTCCGCCCATCGCATGCTATTGTAGTCCATGTAACATGGAATATGATCGACAAAAACAAGAACGCACTGGGCATATTTGAGCACCAGATGCTACCTAGGATTTTAGGGGCAGTAACGGTTGGAAATATCAGAAGGTCAAGGTACAATAACGTGCTATACCGGATATAGCAAGAACCACCGATTTCTATATTCATCAGACCTCAAAAACTAAGATGGGCAGGACACGTGCTCAGGAAGGACGACAATCATCTGTCACTAAGAGTACTGAACGCAAAAGTGCAAGACAGGCGGCCGGTAGGCAGGCCAAGAAAACAGTGGGCGGAAGAGACCTGGGAAGACTCATACCAACTACTCGGAGTATTACCGTGGAGAAGAACAGCAAAGGACAGGGAAGAATGGAGGAATAGAATGGAACTAGGATTCTAGGGGCGGTAACGGTCGGAAATATCAGAAGGCCAAGGTACAATAACGAGCTATACCGTATATAGCAAGAACCACCGATTTCTATATTCATCAGACCGCAAAGACTCGTGAAACATGTAAATATGTCGGATCACTGTTTGGTAGGTCGTAAGCTGATGCATAGTGATACTATCCTGGCGAAAACAACATATATGAACCGTATACCTCGCAAAATTTATACGAAACAATTTAAAATTGGGGTGTATGGGGGACGCTGTAGGAGTAGCACCTTTGCTGCGAAACGGCCACACCTAGACATCTGCCAGGGTGGTTTCAATGCCTAGTCTCCACAGCTCTCACTTGTTGGCTCCAAGCGCTACACCCTGGTAAAATGCGTTGACCCGCAGACTAAACCAAGTATGGGTAACCAAATATTGTGAAAATCTGTTGCTGTACAGCAGCAGCAACAGTGCCATGTGTCGAAGATGTACTTCACACACAACGCTACAATGTTAGTGGGTGGTGCAACTGTAGCAATTTCAAGGGTTTCCACACTGCGGTGCAGAAGGGAAACGCAAGTTCCACCACACTAACATTCCATTTATTCAACATGGCTGAAACAAACACTACCCCCAGTCCTGGGCCCCCCTTAAATGAGGAGAGGGTGCGAAGAATCCCCCCGTCCATAGAAACTAACAAAATGCACATATATAGAAAAGAAACCAAAATTACAAGGTGAAAGATACCTATATATGGCAGGAAAACTTGCCAATGTAGATGCAGAAGGATCAAGATCTAATCGAGGTGCGATGACCAGAACTAAAATGGCGTCCTATACTACTCTGGTGGCGACGATCGCGTACACCATTACGGCGTAGTTATATTCATCTCCACTGAATTAGAAAAAGTAAATTGATTTTATCGCACTCGGAGCTCGGGTGATGCTTCTGAGGCTCCTCACTATGCATAGATGAACGTAATCCAAGCGTATGCTCCACCAGGGGAGAAACCTGATGTGCTGGTTGAGGAGTCATACTCTGCCTTAAAAGAAGCTATGAAAACAACAAAACAAGGGGAGATGACAATTGTCTTCTGGGAACAAGCTATACTAGAGGTGATCGTCTGGTGCAATTCGGCTCTTTGCTGCCAACACTATTTTCAAACAACATCCTCGTCGTATATGCACGTGGAAATTCCCAGCCGATCGTGATAACCACATAGTCAGGAATCAAATAAATTTCGTCATCAAGATTCATTTAATGAAGTTTGTCAAATCAGCAACAACACACACTGGTGCCGACGTCAGCAACGACCACAATCCCGTGGTAATAAATCTACAGAATCGCTACTACATTAGAGTTCAACGTGCAAATATACCTAAGAGAGTGGATGCCAAAGACTCGCTGATCCTGAGATACGAGTCAGAGCAACCGAGAATCTCGAGGCGCGTCTACAAACAACTAACAATTACAATGACGACGGCATAGAGCCTCGGTGGACCGTCTTAAGGAAGGCTCTTTTAGTAACCCAAGAGGTTGACTTTGGGTATGCACAAGCCTCTAAAAAACAACGGTGGATGACAGATGAAATTCTTCAACTTATGCACGTGAGAAGGAAACACAAAGTCACAGACAATAACCGGTACTGGGAGTTGAACTGAGATTAAAATGCCGAAAAGCAAAGGGAGGATGGCTAGCTGAAAAATGCAGTGGAGGAGAGGAGACACTAGAAAAAATGCATGACTCGTTTAATCTCCACAAAAACATCATGGAATTCACAAACATACAACGCAAGCAGATCCACGGTATTTTGAAGGACACTGAGCGTTGGGAAAAAGATAAAAAGATGGAAGGAGGCTATATATATATTGAGGCTCTCTTCAATGACACGCTACCCCACCGACCACCTAGAGACGATGATATCAACGAGCCCAGTCCTGCTATCACGATAGAGGAAGTCAGACGTGCAATAAAACTTCAGAAAAATGACAAGGCTGTAGGATCAGATCCCAGAAACTGGGAAAATACCAACGGATAGGCTGAGGTCGACGTTCATTACTTTACCAAAAAAACCGAACGCTTCTAAATGCGACGACCACCAAATAATAAGCGTGATGTCTCATGTCCTCAAGGTCTTTCTCCGTATTGTCACACTCGCATATACGTTAGATGCGAGGGACAGGCTGAAGAAACGCCATTTAGATTTAGAAACGGAATGAGTTCTCTCTCAACGTTCTCACACAACGATGCAGAGACATGAATATCGATATATACGCCTGATTTATTGCCTACCAAAAAGCTTTCTACTATGTCTCGTACCAGAAGCTTATTGAGATTCTAAAATACACCGGAGTCGATGAGGGAGATCTGAACATCATTACGCAGCTGTACTGGCATTAGACTGCAGCGATTAGGATAGAGATCATAACATCCCAAGAAACAGCAATCAGGAGGGATGATAGACAAGGGTGTGTACTGACCCCTCTCCTGTTCAATATATACTCGGAGGCAGTGTTCCGAGAGGCAGCGCCGTCGTTTTTATTTTGAGGCCTCGGGCATAAATATCGAGGTGGGGCCCCAGTAAATAAAAAAAGTGTATAAAGAAATAATTTCTTTAATATTTAATACATACAATAAAGAAACATATGTATAGAAGAAATATAGTATAATAATATATTAATTTAAACGAAAATCAAAATTAATTGAACTTCATTTTCCTTGCTTTAAGTTCAGAAAATTTATCCATTATCTCTCTTAAATTTAAGTCCTATTGCCCTTATTCCTCAATTTATATTGAAGGTTTCTATTGAAAATTTATTTTCTATTGAAAACCACGCTAGGTTGATATTTACTGCGTCTCTTTCCATTTTCGTGGCACAAAGTCCACTTTCGTGGCACTAAACGAGAAACAGAACACGAAGAAAAATAACTTTGTTCTTAAGATCATATCTTTTATCAACTTATGTGAATAGGCATATGCAGACGCGTTTCGAGATTTATGTGCTCTCATCAGTGCAGCTTTGCTTTCGCTGGCAAATTTCACATGAGATTTGTTTTGGTAGTCTTAAAAAGACTCAATTATATTGCAGAGCTCGGGAAATGCTGAATATATATTCAAAGTGTGTTCCGTCTTTAGTAAATATATAGTGTCTAGATGTTTCTTTAAAATGTTGCATAGTGCAGCTGAGCTAGAAGAGGTTGTGTAAAACATTTGAATTACACCAAAAAATGTTATTGCCATTCGAACAGTCGAAGCCATGTCCCCTAATAATAAATTTAAAGTATGCACATGACACAAAATTTCCAATGGATTTCCTGACAAAATTCTTGCTTGAACTCCTTGTTTTTATAGCAACCATGTTCGACCCATTGTCATAAGTCTGTCCTCTACAATCTTGAAGAAGAATACCCAAATTGGCTAATTGAGTTTCTTAGACTTTAGTTAAATCTAAACCCGCAATTTTTGTATAAATTGGTGTAAAACTAATAAAATATTCCTTAATTCCGATATCACTTTCCTAAGGCAATTGAACAGTTCGGATTATAAAAGTTAATAGTTCAAAATGTCCTATGGCTGCAGTCCAATCTAATTGCACTGAATAATATTTACTATTTTACTTACAGTGTATAATAATTGTCAAAACCTCGCGCCATTATTGTATTTCCGCGTTTATTTGCCTCTGTTGAATACAGTCAATTGTTTGCTCTTTAATTAATCCATTTTTTAATGTCAATATTTTAATTTGTGATTTCCGATGTCCTTCAGGATCCTTATGTTCTTTTACGCTTGTTGATAAATACTTCCAGTCGGAAGTACCTTCATTGCATAAAGGTGATGCACTTGAATTAAATAAAACACGTTAATAACACATAAACACACTTTGTTTTCCTTTGCAGAATAGTACAAACAATATCTAGAAATATTTTCGCCGTTTGGACGACGTTTTACGTAAAACTGAACATTGAATTTTTGGTATTCTGAATCAATTGGAAATTCATAATCAACAATTTGCTTGGGAATATTTCTTTTTAAAAAAGTCGTTCCTTATCTGAAAGATGTGTAGGACACAAACCCGGATCTTCAAGTAAATTTATTTCTTCTTCGAGGTATATATAGGTCTGTTCGCAGAAGCAGTTTGTTCAGATTTCCGCGAATTCTGAATGCATATTAAATAAATACTAACGTTTATAACGCAGTATTTGACCAAAACCTGTTTTTCTGCAAATCGTATGATTCTCCTTACGTTATTAATTCGAATATTTTATTTTTTAATGAACCAACATGAAATTGCTGTAGAATAGTTAACAATGGCATAATATTAAGAAATCTATATTTGAAACTTACTACAAGGCTATTAAAACAGAAAAATAAAACTAAAATAAGAGTTAAATAATGCGTTTTAAAAGTTACCTCCTCCTTTATTATCGCGCATCTTTGACGTTTGCAAACGGTTTCAAATCGTCTGTATTGTTGATAAGAATAAGGTGGCTCTATGGGGGCCCCCCAATCCCGTGGGCCCCGGGCAGTCGCCCGATTGACCGATGCTAGCGACGCTACTGTCTAGAGGCACTGGTGAATGTGAAAGAGGGCATTAAGATCAACAGCACCCTTATTAATAATATACGATTCGCTGACGATACGGTCTTGTTCTCCGACAGCCTCCTGAATCTCCAGAATATGATGGACCTTATCGTTGAATATAGTATCAGATTTGTACATGGCCTATGACCTCGCCAAAAAATATCCACGGAAATTCGACGCAACTGGATTAATATGGAAAAACTTCGAAAATGTCTTTTTTAAAAAACCTGTACTGGGTATCTGTATAACCCAGGTATCTGTATAACAAAATAACCTACAGAACGGACGCTCATACAATTAATATTCGTAATAAGGGCTTTCTGACTCCACCTATACACCATACCTCAAAATTAAAATCTTCGTACACTTTCCAAGTAACGTCCAACATTAATAATCTACCAATGGAGATAAGGTAAGAGAGCGTTGAACAGTATACAAATTATGTTAAAATGCAAATAATACCATGTTTAGAATAGAGTGAGCATTCAGAATAATGAACGTTAATATTAACGCTTGAACAATGAACCTTAATATGGAAGAATGAGAAATTCTTGTTATTTTCTTGAATAAGTCCTTTTGCTCCCTTCACTTCCGTTTATGTATATTTGTATTTAATGTGTAAATCAGATTGTGTACTTCTTTGTGTGGAGGACAATAAATAATTTAATAATAATAAACATATCAGAGAATAAATATATCTGTATGCTTAGTAATAAAGAAAAGTTTCCAAACGTTTACATAAATGAGTAGCGACAAACAAAAAAGAAACAAAGCGCTCGTTTGAAGTGATGTTCTGGATGGGATTGGTGAAGCTTCTATCCGTTCATTTATAGTATATTGCTCGAATGATTCATTGTTTGTTGAAACGTTTCCACGGTAAGTAATTAGCAGAGATCGATTTGAAATTCTTGCATCTCGCGATAATACAAAAGTTGTTGCATCTGATCGTTCTGCCATAGTCCAATTCATTATTGGCGAACTCAATAAAAATGTAATAGTATATTGAAGGACAAGGTCAGTAAGCGCGATTTTACAGCACGCGTCTAAGTCTGGAAAACGACGACCGTAGCGAGGAGTTTTATAATGGACAAGTGCCGAAAAACGCCTCACGAATGAGTTTTTTTATAGTATTTTTCCTATTTTGCACCCATTTATGCCATTTCTTAACAAAAAAATCGCCTATACATTGTTGTAATAAAAACCAGGACTGGACATCTGTGCCATTAGCGCATATTCCAAAACGTGCCCTTTGTCCTACGTTTTGGATAAATGCAATTGTTTTATAGTTTGTCCAGAAACTAAGGGTTGTTATTACCACGCTAAAATCTACCTCCCCCAAATATATTATAAAACGTTTGAAGGTCTATAATATTATCTCTATAGTCTTATAGAGATTAACCAGAGGACCAGACATTTTCGGGAATTTAGAGAATTTAAGCCTCGATTGTTCATGGGAGGAGCCAAGAAAATTCAGTCTCCTCCTTATTTGAATTAGAGGGATGATTTAACCCCTCTTACTTATATATTATACTAAGAATGGTATAAATACCATTCCCCAGTTGTCAGTAAGAAGTAAGAGAAAAGAGAGTAGAGTGGTAAGCTATAAGTTCTTTAGTCTTAAGTTATTTCGTTGTATTATTGTTTAATTAAATTTTTAAAACCAACTCGACTATTATTCGACAAACTACGTGCCTTGCGAATCCCGGTGAACATTACATTACAAGATCCCGAGATATTTAGATATATCTCCGAGTCCGAAGAATTGTCGGCCAGCAGTCCTTCCCTCTCAACATTGAAGTCGGCTGTGGTTCACACCATAGCCCTCTTCACAACATTGGTGGCAGCCCCACAACATTGGTGGCAGCCTCGCAACAACATATTGAGAAAATTGTATCGCACTCGGCGAGCCATGACCCCACGCATATTAGTGCTGTTAAGAGTCCATTACAGATGTAAAATAGAAAAAAAAGTATTATCATCCACTCGAAGTTGATGCATTGGCGAGACGCTAATCCTTTTCTAAAATCAATAATTGATAACTGTTTCGAATGGACTCATCCTAGTTTCAAAACAAAAGTTTTTGCGAAAACATTTTACAACTAAAAATCTTTTGATTAATTTATAAAGAAGTAACCAGTGCTAGATTGTAGTCTACAATCTACAACCAGTGCTAGGTTAGGCTAGGTTTAAAAAAGTATTACGGTCCACGAGAGGTTCCCATTCTATAATCAATAATTGATAACTATTTCGAATGTACTCACCCTAGTTAAAGATTTTCACGCAAACATTTTACAACTAAAACCCTTTTGATTAATTTATAAAGAAGTAGTGCTTGCTTTCAATCCAAATTCTGAGTAAATAATGAATTTCTGCCGGGGATGTTTTAAACGAAACTTGATAAATTAAACGTCGATCGGCGTTATTTACTTTTATTTGCCCCTTTTCGCTAGTGGTCTCGCTTAAATTCACTAGATGCTTCAGTCATTAATTCTTAATTCAATTACGATCCGGCCGAGAATTATTCCACTGCAAAAGGTAAAGCGATTCATTAGAATAAGTGTCCATAAAACGAAACACAATAAACTACAATTATCCTCTAGTCTAGACTTTAAATGGAAGTATTTGCTCGAAACAACACTAAGACGATACAACTTAATTAGTCGAGACTAGTAATACATTAAGTGTACGAGACAAGATTCGACTGAAATTAGTAAACAGGCAAGACTAGACAGATAAGATAATCTGAGTACACTGTACAGAGAATACTAACGTGAGTCCCAAAAGTGTTGGAATCCACTCTGGCCATGAATTTGAAGAAGTAGGTAATTTCTTAACTTCACACATAAATTTATACAAATTATCAAATATCATTTTTAAGTAGCTGTCAGTGGTCTTGAGGTTATGTCGCATTGTATTTAGTGTTAAGTTCAACAATTTCTTTAGTTATAAATAAAACGCCTTCTCATAAATTTAACACTGATTTATTTTATAGTGTTTTAAATTATAAAATTAACAAAGAAGAACACACATTACAACAGATGTTGAATGTGTTGTCCATTTTCACGAATACCCAAATTAATTCGCCGTTTTATGTTATCGAACACATTTGGTAATGCTGTGTTGTCTATCTCTTCTCATTTTCTTATTCCATTTTTTCGCAGATCTTCTATTGTATGCACTGGACTGTTGAATACTGATTTTTTTAAATATGGAGAAAGGCCAGAGAAGTTAGATCACAAGAACGTGGTGGAAATCGGTCTTTGCTTATTAGCCTGTCGTTGAAGAATGCATGAAGATAATTTAATGTTTCACGGGCAATGTGCGGTTTAGCAGAATCTTGTTGGAAGAAGCCATTTTGGAGTTCATCATCATGAAGTTCGTTAATAAATTGTTGCAAAATATTGGCTCTATAATTGTCAGCGTTTAAATTACTATCGAAAAATATTGGACCGCACCATTCAACCACCGCATTGAACCACATACCAACTTTGATTAGATGCAGTGAGGTCTCCCTAAAAAAATGTGGGTTGTCAACACTCCACATGCTCATGTATTGGGAATTAATGTATCCGTTTAGATGAAACCAGGCTTCATCAGTGAAAATGTTAAATTAAACACTTCGTCGTTCATATTTTCATTGAACCACCGACAGTAGCCCAGTCTTTTATTTTCATCGAGTGCTAAAAGTTCTTGGTACGTTTGCAACTTAAATGGTTTAATGTAAAGATCTTGACGAATAATCCTGTGAGTTGTAGCACGACTTAAATTCAACTGTTGAGCTAGTCTCCTAATTGAAGTGGTGTAAGTTCGTCTTGAACTGCATTTCTGATGTTGTTTATAATATTCTCATTATTAATACGAGGCATTCCACTTCTATGTTTGTTGTTAATGTTACCAGTATTTCGAAAGCAAATAACTGATCGTAATACCTGCCTTCTAAACTGATTCCTATTAAATACAGCCATAGGCAAACATTGCCTAAATTCTGTTATGCACGGGTCGATACTGTATTCCCATTCACCATTTTCCAGGCGTCTACAATTATGAAAATAACTTTCGACAATAAAAGTTTTCTGCTCTTTTGTAAACATTTTAAAATTAAATAAATTAAGTAAGACCGGTAGAAATAATATAAAACGGCGAATTAATTTGTGTATTCGTGAAAATGGACAACACATTCAACATATGTTGTAATGTTTGTTCTTCTTTGTTAATTTTATAATTCACACTATAAACAACACTATAAAATAAATCAGTGTTACATTTATGAGAAGGCGTTTTATTTAAAACTAATGAAATTGTTGAACTTAACACTAAAAACAATGCGACATAACCTCAAGACCACTGATAGCTACTTAAAAATGACATTTGATAATTTGTTTAATTTTGTGTGTCTGAATCAAGAAATGACCTACTGCTTCAAATTCATGGCAAGAGTGGATTCCAAGTCTTTTGGGCCTCACGTTAGATAGACTGTACTAGACTATTTTTGTTATTATCTGTGTATCTAGTACTATACAGAGTTATTTATTTATTTAGCGTATGGTATTTAGACACATTTAGAAGAATATAACAAACTTATAGAATTTACAAACAAAAATCAAGATTCTCTATCGTTTCTGGAGTTGCAGTCAGGAAATCATCGGGGCGGCCTTCGTATGTTCGGTGGGGACATTCCTCTATTATGTGTTTGATCGTCTGGGCCTCTCCGCAATCGCATGAGGAGGACGGTAATTTTCCCCATTTGTTTAGGAAGTATGCACATCTGCCGTGTTGGGTCGTAATGCGATTTAGCGTGCACCAACTTTTGCGTGGTAGGTTGAAACCGGAGATATTTCTGTTATGCAGGGCATGGTGTTTCATTCGGCTGAGCTTCCGACCATTGGTGAATCTATCTATCTGTGATGTTAAACTTAGTTTCTGTGGCAATTCTTAAGCTTTAAAGCTAAATGTTCTGTCGAGGGTAACGCCCAGGCATTTTGGATTTTTGCGATTAAGTAAGGTGTTATCAAGGTATACATTAAGTTTCCTTTTGGCCATCTTTTTGTTTAAATGAAAATAGGTTTGGAGTCTCCATTCTCGAAAGAAACTTCCCATAACTTCTAGGTCTGCAGATAGAATATAGACTATACAGAGTATATTAGACTATACTAGACATTCCAGCAGAAACAATGGACCATCTACTACAGCTGCCACAAATGAAACTCGAGTTTGGAACAGAATTTATTGTTAATAAGAACACTCAGCACTTGTTTATGAACTTTATACCAATAAGCCCTGTAGTATGCTAGGTCTGCGAGTCGGAGGCAAAATTTTAACATAAGTCTTGTTAATGTATATTCACCAACAAAAGACAAAGACATGGAAGACAACGATGATTGCCCCAAAAACGACATTAAGATCATAATTGTTGATCTATATGCAAAGCTTGGTAAGGAATAGATAAATGATCCATATATTAGTTTGTTCAGTGCTCATGAAACAACCAATCATAGTAGGTAACGTGGACCTCGCCATACGGACTGACAAAGAATCAAATAGACCACGTGCTAATAAACACACGATATAAGTAAAGATAACAAAACTATAAAGACCTCAGAAGAGAAGAGAAACAATTGCACAGAAGAAAGAAAAGAGCTCCAAAATATCAGGCCCTAGAAGAACTCCATGCTCTAAAGAACCAGAAAGGGACAAGAAAATTCTACAAATCTCTAAATAACGCCCAAAAAGAATATAAACCGCGAATGCGCAAGTGTAAGGACTAAAACGGCCATATAGTTAGTACAAACCAAGAAGACCTCCGGAGATGGGTTGAACACTTTCAGGAACAATCGCTCGCCCGGAGCAACAGAGATAGCAGTAGGGAACAATGACCCAATTGAATTTCCATATGCTCAAGAAGTAGCGCAGGCAATAGGTAGGCAAAAAAAGTCCCCAGGTGTAGACAGTATACCTGCAGAACGTATTAAATTAGGAGGCTATGCTCTAATTAAACAAATACATGAAATAATTACGAAGGTATAGCCTTTTTATGGCCACCCTTACATAAGAAAACATAAGAAAGGGGACCTGTTGGAATGTAAAAACTATAGAGGCATAACACTTTTGAATATAATATATAAAATCTTTTCAAACATCCTGTACACACGCTTACACACTGTACAAGCAACTATGTGGACCAGGGGTCCTCACTAGGATTTTTTAGAGAGCCTAATTGTTTTTATTAGATTTTCCTGAGGGTCGCAAGTAAAAAGTGTAATTAATAATAAACGTCTTTTATATTTGTCAACAGCTTTATTAAATCAGAAACAACTTGCTTTTCATCTGGATTTTCATCAAATAGAGTTTTAACTGAAGGAAAGCTGGAATAATCACCCTTTGACAGTTCTTCAATATACATATTGAATTTTTGTTCCTGTAAAAAAAAACAATACTCATCATTTTCGTTACAATTTTGTTGTAGTCTCCTTGCAATCGAGTCAGTGTTTCATTCACAATGCCCATTCCTAACTTATGTTTTTAAATTTACGTTTTTATTCATGTCCCTAGCAGCCGAGGGGTGCAAATAATCGTTCCGAGGGCAGCATTGTGAGGATCGCTGATGTGGACGAACTACTAGGACAATATCAAACCGGTTTTAGGCTTGGTAGCTCAACAACGGATCAAATCTATGTACTACGACAGATACTAGAAAAATCGAACGAGTTCAACATCGATACGTATCATCTATTTATTGACTTTAAAGCAGCTTATAGTTGGGAAAGATATAGTTGGGAAAGAGTATAGATTGTCTGATTTGTAAAATATAAATGCCAATCATAAAATTTTTGTAAATTTATTTGAGATATTGCATTACAGCATAGTATAGGAAATTTAAAGCAATTATCTAAATGTAGTATTGGAAAACATATTTTTAAAAAATATATAAACAATAATGGTTGCTGCTAACAAACACCACCCGAAATATCTTTGATAGCTAATATGAATATTAATAACAGATTTTTCATAGTCTAGGTATCTGATGGATCCAAATATGAACTGCTTCCAGCATTTAAAGGACAATATTTTACAAAATACACAATAAGATAAAAGATTGATGAAAGTGTAAACAGTAGGACATACATGGAAAGTAAACAGATAAGGTTGGGTGGTCAAGGCTGGACAGATATGACAGACAGAGCTAGATAGACAAGACTAGGTAAACTATCTAACGTGCTGCTACCATATCACATCTTTAGCGTGGGACTACCACCCTCTTTAGCGTGGGGCTGTATGTGAGCAGCAACAATTATTGTTTTTATATTTAAAAAAATATGGTTTCCATTTCTACATTTAGATAATTGTTTTAAATTTCCTATACCATGCTGTAATGCAATATCTCGAATAATTAAAAAATAAAATGATGATTGCCCTATATGTTTTACAAATCAGACATTCTATACTCGCGTAACGTTACCAATTCCTGTATAAAAAATTTGCTGAGTATGGCATTTACCATCTTTTTTTTTCTTGATACAGACTTTTTAAAATATCTTGCATCTCTCCCATTTACTTTTCCATTTAATCTTGAAGATATTGCCTACCTATTTATTTTAAGCCTGCTTAAGAAGAAAAGAAAGATAAGCAGATATTGGGTGCACTCAGTATATGCATTAAGCTTAATGTTAATGTATTTTGCTTGCTTGCTTGTCAACACGCCGCACCGGAATGCGCGAAGCCACGTGGTGATTATACTAGCGGGAAGCAAGCCAACGCGTCACTTACCCCACCACGGATCCGATCGAAATCGAGCGGTCTGCGTGGCGTCAGCTCGCTCGGCGACACGCGGGACTGAGCTAACGTTCACACTGAATGTATGTAAAGCCGGGGTTATATTTTTGCAATGATTGCAATCGGGTATATACATTTAGTATGAACGTGGTTACATTAGCTCAATCCCGCGTGTCGCCGAGCGAGCTGATGCCACGCAGACCGCTCGATTTCGATCGGTGTGGGCTCAGTGGTGGGGGAAGTGACGCGTTGGCTTGTTCCGCGCTAGTATAATCACCACGTGGCATTGCGCATTCCGGCATCCGTCGTTGCTTTTTAGTTCATTCACCAATAAATGATATTCACTTCGAGTTCCTTTTAATGCATTTACTGGGTGCACCCAGTATCTCCTCTTCTTTCTTATCTTCTTGAGTAGGCTCAACATAAATAGGTAGGCAATATCTTCTTCAAGATCCGCATCTGAGTCGGAATAGAACATTATAAATAGGTGCGGACGTTTACGCGGTCACCACTGAACTGACACAAAAATTAATCAGCACGCGCGGTGACGCGACACCGTAGTATAATCAACAGCCCGTTGCGACACGCGGCGTGGGCCTAATATAACCCCGGCTTAACCGTTTGCAATCCCACGCGTGGTGACACGCGGCGTGGCTCTAATATATCCCCGGCTTAACAGACAGCCACTCACCGTAGACAATAAAAACTTTGAGTACAAATGTGTGTACTTACCAGTGATAAGTTGTTATTACCAGTAATAACAATACGACGGTGGAAGTGAAGAGAAGGATAGTAATAGCGAATAAGTGTTACTGCGGTCTGCATAAACATCTAAGGAGTAGGCTACTAAGCCGAAAAAACAAACTACTCATACACAGAACACTTATCATGGCACTCCTCACATATGGGTCAGAAACATGGGCGATATCAAAAGCCGATGAAAACCTACTAGTACCTTTTCAACGTAAGATTCTATGAATGATATTTGGATCCGCATGCGAGGACGGATTCTGGTGAAGACGATACAACCACATAATCTAGCACATGTACCGCGATATAGACATTGGAAGAAACGTGGAGCACCGCATAAAAGTGGGAAGATTAAGGTAGGCTGGGCATTTAGCAAGAGCGCCGGATGCTAACGGCGCATGCTAACGGCCCAACCTGAGGGAAGAAGACGCAAAGGAAGACCCAAACTGCGCTGGAAAGACAGGGTAGACGAGGTCGTCAAGAAAATGGGCGCAACAAACTGGTGCAGAGCAGCACAGAATATTGAAGAATGGCGGACAAGACTAAGGGAGGTTTTTTCAAGGCTGTAGGACCAATAATGATGATGACATTCTATACTAGACTAGGCAGACTAGGTTAGACATATTAGAACAGGTAGGCTAGATATACTAAGGTAAATATGATAATCTAAATTATGTAGACTATATTAGATGGTCAACCAGATGGACCAACGACATCAAAAGGATGAACCAACTGGATAGAGGCAGCACAGGATCGGCCAGGATGGAGAAAGCTATGGGAGACGTATCTCCAGCAGTGGACGCGATTGGTCGCTTGATGATGATATTTGATAGTAAAAGCAAAATTCCGATGTCTGAAATGGAAAGTATATGACCAATGTATTCTGCCTCTCCTTACATATGGGGCGGAAACCTCAACTCTAACCGCCAATACGGTAAGAAAACTTAAAATAACCAAACAAAAAATGAAAAGATC
This sequence comes from Phosphuga atrata, assembly GCA_944588485.1. Lineage (NCBI taxonomy): Eukaryota > Metazoa > Arthropoda > Insecta > Coleoptera > Silphidae > Phosphuga > Phosphuga atrata. The sequence goes on from OX155899.1 coordinate 47,566,849, forward strand.
AATGATCGGTCTAACACTGCACTACTATATTACCAATGAGGACCTACGGAGGAAAACTAAAGTGTATAACTAAACTCAAATGAAGATGGGCTGGCCACGTGAGTAGAATGAAGGACGAAAGATAAGGTACGAAGAAAATATTAGGGTGGAAACCAAGAGCCGATAAGCGTAGCAGAGGAGGACCACCGACACGTTGGACCGATGACCTATAAAAGGTTCGTAAATAACTGGATCCACGAAACTCAAGCCAGAAGACGATGGAGTGCTATAGAGGCCTATGTCCAGCAGTGGAAGGAACGGGCTGGTTGATGATGAATAGATGGACTAAACTAGATTAGACAAACTAGGTTAGAGGTGATCAACGAAATAATTCAGGAAAGAATGGGCAAGGAAAAAGAGGTGATGAACACGATTAGGAGAAGGAAACTGGAATATCTCGGGCATATAATGAGAAATGACACCAAATACATACTCTTAAAATCCATCCTCCAAGAAAAAATGTTTGGAAAGAGAGGGCCCGGAAGAAGAAGGATATCATGGCTCAAGAACCTAAGGACATGGTATTCAAAACAACCATAGAACTGTTTAAAGCAGCAGTTAACAAGGTCATCATAGCCAGGATAGTCGCCAATATTCGAAACGAATAGGCACTAGAAGAAGAAGGTTAGAGAGATTTTCTTTGTATTGCGGTTTAGGGGAATCTCTCACTAATCCCATAATAATTTTCCACTTGAATTAATATGCGCCATTCCTGTAGCGCATATTTCGCATTCCTTCAGTGTGGGCAGCCCGAATGGATAGTGCCGCCCTGGTTGAAAATGCCTCTGCCTCGGCGGGGAAAACTCCGGTCTCACCCTTGTCAGGCGGGTATGTTGTCCACTACAATACCGAGGAGGACAGGGCTCCACGGACCGTGCTCTACGGAGCCCATTGAGGCGGAAGTATTGGGCTCCTGGATGAGTTTGAACCTACCAGTGAGACTCGACTATGTAAATAGGTTAAAGAGACTGGAACACATAGACTAGACAGACTAGAGTAAACATAATAGATTAAACTAGTGTACATCTATATTAAATGGAGCAGACTAGACAAGTCTGGGCAGACAAGATAAGATAAGATTTAATGTTCCTATTCTTTAGTTTGATCAAATTAAAGAATTTTATGTCCGGCAATAAAATTTTTCATATTGATTCTGGTTTTTACGAGATTTCCTAGTGCTTTCGCCGAAAATTCGACTATTAAAATTTGCGCGGTGCTTTTTTTTTGTTTCAACCCCCCAACTCCCGCCCACTATGGACAGTGATTTACGGTAATAGTCGATCACTTGCAAATTGAAATAAAACAGGGTTGAACCAAATAAATCCAAAAATAATTCATTTCAAAAACGAGATAGATATATAGAAGTCTAGACAGCGAATACAAGACAGACAAGTCTAGATAAACAAGATTAGACACACAAGACTAGACAGACAGGACAAAACAGACAGTCTAAACTAGACAAGATTAGACAACCTAGGCTAGGCAGAAAAATCTAGATAGACAAAACTGAAACAATCCCTTTGGTTCATAAACATGTGCCGTGCAAACTCATGCTCCGCCACCACATAATGTGCCATTTCACAGATTATACTTACACAATCAAAGCTCTCGACGAGTTTGCATAACAATCTTAACGCCACCCGACCAGAAAATTACTCCATATAAATTAATCTGCCCGCGCTCCAACTGCATTTTACCTCGTAATTTACAACCCCGAACATTCATCCAATAATTTCCCTTTAAATATTTTCTCCCTAAAACTAACTTATCCAGAATCTCGACTTTCGCGTCCACGGAAGTGACATGCAGCAGTTTTACTTGGCCTGTCCCGTTTCTGTAATTACATCTGGAGGTTGAAAAATCAAGTTTATTTTTATCCCGGCCGCTTAATCTTATAATGAAATCTGTGTGCTCGGGGGTAATTGTTTTAATTCCGCTTGCACCCTAAAACACTGTGTACACAGGGTAAGTAGAGATCGCTATCTGCTGTAAAATGTTATTCGACAAAATGTAAAGTAAAAATTTAGATTACACTGGATAAACAATACGGGGCACTTTAGATCCCTACAAATTGATAACCAGCTCTTACGATAGATTTCAAAACGTAGATAACACCACCATTAATTGCATTGTGAAGACAAATATCAGCACAACTTAAGTTTCTTAATCTAGTTGGAATAATTAAGGATTTACAGACAGACAGACTTACTCTGCCTAGTTTAAATTTTCCGGATTGTTAACTGAACCACAGGCACACAAACTAAAATTAGGATGCTTGATCTAGTTGGACTAGTTTACGATTTTCAAACAGACAAACTTACTCTGTCCAGTTCAGACTTTCTGTAAAGTTAACTGAAGCAAAGACAGGCAAACTAAATCTGAGAATCCTTACAAATCTGGGCTAGTCTAGTCTTGTCTGTCTAATCTTGTCTGTCTAGTCTTGTCTGTCTAGTCTTGTCTTGTCTTGTCTTGTCTTTAAAAAATCTTCGCCAGTGGGCAACTGAAACTAGGCTCAGTTTCAATGCCCAAAAGACTGAAGCCCTCTTCTTCAGCAGATCCTCAAGTCAAAGGAGTCCCGTTTTCACACTAGGAAACGAAAAAATTAAATGCCAACAGCATCTTCGGTTTCTAGGTGTCACTATAGACAGACTCTTGAATTTTAAGGAACACATAAAGCAGGCATGTAGTAAAGTGAAACAACTGAGTATAAAATTAGGTATCGCTGCAAAGAAGGAATGGGGTCTAGGAAGAACAGAGCTCTCCGAAATCTATCACGGCGCGATAGAACCCGCATTGTTATATGGAGGTCCTATCTGGCAGAAGTCATGTGGCGTGAAAGGAAGCCTCAAGCTCTTAAAAAGCTCAAGGGCATACAGCGCCTCAGCACCATCCGCGCTGCGAAAGCCTTTCGCACAGTATCCACAGAGGCAGCTTGTGTGATTATAGATCTCCTTCCAGTAGACATTCGCCTCAAGCAACTAGCTTTCTACAGCTCACACCAATTTGCAGACGATACGTTAATTAAAGATGTCATAGGCCTACCAAGTACTTTGAACAATATCGAACTGGACGTTAACATACAAGAACACATTCATCCTTCAAAGTTATCATTGATTAGGTACCATTTGACACTGTCAAATCTTTTCCATCTTCGGGTATACACGGACGGTTCGAAATCGAGCAAAGGAACAGGAGCTGCATTCGTTGCCTATTACAACGGCGAAGAGGTTCACCACAAGCTTATAAGGTTGGAACACTACTGCTCAATATTCCGAGCAGAGCTCATCGCCATACTACATGCCTTGCAATATGTTGAAAATCACAGCAATAGTCCTTGCTCGATAATATGTGACAGCCGATATCTCCTCGATGCACTGCAATAGTTTGAAAGGAGCCACTGAACTGTTGATGGAGACATGGACGACAGCTGAAGCTGAAGCAAGGATCTCAAAGCAAAATATGATCCGATGGCATTGGATTAAAGCCCATTGTGGAGTTGCAGGCAATGAGCGAGCGGATTGTCTCGCAAAACTCGTAGCAAGCAATGGTAATCTGCCAATTGCATATGACAAATTGCCTAAACAGGCGCTGAAATCTGGTTCCAAGGGACATTTCGAGAAACTCTGGCAGGACAGATGGAATGCAGCTACAACAGGCTTGTGGACTAAGCTGTTTACATCAGCAATAAAGGTTTGGTGCAGCTTAAACGTAAGTCTATCCCACCATGCAATTCAAATTATAACAGGGCATGGCAACTTCAAGGCATATCTCCACAGAATTGGGAAAGGAGATTCTCCTCTCTGTGAGTGTGGGGAAAACGATGATGCGGCACACATGATATTTTCCTGTCCCGATACAGAACTATGGAGACGATCCTTAGTGACAGAAATGCAACAGCATGGACTGACGTGGCCCGATAATGAGAACGTTTTAAGTAGAGTAGATAAACCCAAAAAGTGGTGGTACATGTTCGATAAACGCGCCAAGAAATTGTTCAGATTGGACCATGACAGTCAGTTAAGGTGTTAACAAATTGGGTCAAGCATAGCGTCGACTGCCAGCATAGTGTCGTATTTGACGGAATGCTGGCTTTCATATGCTTGCATATGAAAAAACAACAAAATAGGCTGTCTAGTCTTGTCTATCTAGTCTTGTCTGTCTAGTCTTGTCTGTCTAGTCTTGTCTGTCTAGTCTTGTCTGTCTAGTCTTGTCTGTCTAGTCTTGTCTGTCTAGTCTTGTCTGTCTAGTCTTGTCTGTCTAGTCTTGTCTGTCTAGTCTTGTCTGTCTAGTCTTGTCTGTCTAGTCTTGTCTGTCTAGTCTTGTCTGTCTAGTCTTGTCTGTCTAGTCTTGTCTGTCTAGTCTTGTCTGTCTAGTCTTGTCTGTCTAGTCTTGTCTGTCTAGTCTTGTCTGTCTAGTCTTGTCTGTCTAGTCTTGTCTGTCTAGTCTTGTCTGTCTAGTCTTGTCTGTCTAGTCTTGTCTGTCTAGTCTTGTCTGTCTAGTCTTGTCTGTCTAGTCTTGTCTGTCTAGTCTTGTCTGTCTAGTCTTGTCTGTCTAGTCTTGTCTGTCTAGTCTTGTCTGTCTAGTCTTGTCTGTCTAGTCTTGTCTGTCTAGTCTTGTCTGTCTAGTCTTGTCTGTCTAGTCTTGTCTGTCTAGTCTTGTCTGTCTAGTCTTGTCTGTCTAGTCTTGTCTGTCTAGTCTTGTCTGTCTAGTCTTGTCTGTCTAGTCTTGTCTGTCTAGTCTTGTCTGTCTAGTCTTGTCTGTCTAGTCTTGTCTGTCTAGTCTTGTCTGTCTAGTCTTGTCTGTCTAGTCTTGTCTGTCTAGTCTTGTCTGTCTAGTCTTGTCTGTCTAGTCTTGTCTGTCTAGTCTTGTCTGTCTAGTCTTGTCTGTCTAGTCTTGTCTGTCTAGTCTTGTCTGTCTAGTCTTGTCTGTCTAGTCTTGTCTGTCTAGTCTTGTCTGTCTAGTCTTGTCTGTCTAGTCTTGTCTGTCTAGTCTTGTCTGTCTAGTCTTGTCTGTCTAGTCTTGTCTGTCTAGTCTTGTCTGTCTAGTCTTGTCTGTCTAGTCTTGTCTGTCTAGTCTTGTCTGTCTAGTATTGTCTGTCTAGTCTTGTCTGTCTAGTCTTGTCTGTCTAGTCTTGTCTGTCTAGTCTTGTCTGTCTAGTCTTGTCTGTCTAGTCTTGTCTGTCTAGTCTTGTCTGTCTAGTCTTGTCTGTCTAGTCTTGTCTGTCTAGTCTTGTCTGTCTAGTCTTGTCTGTCTAGTCTTGTCTGTCTAGTCTTGTCTGTCTAGTCTTGTCTGTCTAGTCTTGTCTGTCTAGTCTTGTCTGTCTAGTCTTGTCTGTCTAGTCTTGTCTGTCTAGTCTTGTCTGTCTAGTCTTGTCTGTCTAGTCTTGTCTGTCTAGTCTTGTCTGTCTAGTCTTGTCTGTCTAGTCTTGTCTGTCTAGTCTTGTCTGTCTAGTCTTGTCTGTCTAGTCTTGTCTGTCTAGTCTTGTCTGTCTAGTCTTGTCTGTCTAGTCTTGTCTGTCTAGTCTTGTCTGTCTAGTCTTGTCTGTCTAGTCTTGTCTGTCTAGTCTTGTCTGTCTAGTCTTGTCCGTCTAGTCTTGTCTGTCTAGTCTTGTCTGTCTAGTCTTGTCTGTCTAGTCTTGTCTGTCTAGTCTTGTCTGTCTAGTCTTGTCTGTCTAGTCTTGTCTGTCTAGTCTTGTCTGTCTAGTCTTGTCTGTCTAGTCTTGTCTGTCTAGTCTTGTCTGTCTAGTCTTGTCTGTCTAGTCTTGTCTGTCTAGTCTTGTCTGTCTAGTCTTGTCTGTCTAGTCTTGTCTGTCTAGTCTTGTCTGTCTAGTCTTGTCTGTCTAGTCTTGTCTGTCTAGTCTTGTCTGTCTAGTCTTGTCTGTCTAGTCTTGTCTGTCTAGTCTTGTCTGTCTAGTCTTGTCTGTCTAGTCTTGTCTGTCTAGTCTTGTCTGTCTAGTCTTGTCTGTCTAGTCTTGTCTGTCTAGTCTTGTCTGTCTAGTCTTGTCTGTCTAGTCTTGTCTGTCTAGTCTTGTCTGTCTAGTCTTGTCTGTCTAGTCTTGTCTGTCTAGTCTTGTCTGTCTAGTCTTGTCTGTCTAGTCTTGTCTGTCTAGTCTTGTCTGTCTAGTCTTGTCTGTCTAGTCTTTTCTGTCTAGTCTTGTCTGTCTAGTCTTGTCTGTCTAGTCTTGTCTGTCTAGTCTTGTCTGTCTAGTCTTGTCTGTCTAGTCTTGTCTGTCTAGTCTTGTCTGTCTAGTCTTGTCTGTCTAGTCTTGTCTGTCTAGTCTTGTCTGTCTAGTCTTGTCTGTCTAGTCTTGTCTGTCTAGTCTTGTCTGTCTAGTCTTGTCTGTCTAGTCTTGTCTGTCTAGTCTTGTCTGTCTAGTCTTGTCTGTCTAGTCTTGTCTGTCTAGTCTTGTCTGTCTAGTCTTGTCTGTCTAGTCTTGTCTGTCTAGTCTTGTCTGTCTAGTCTTGTCTGTCTAGTCTTGTCTGTCTAGTCTTGTCTGTCTAGTCTTGTCTGTCTAGTCTTGTCTGTCTAGTCTTGTCTGTCTAGTCTTGTCTGTCTAGTCTTGTCTGTCTAGTCTTGTCTGTCTAGTCTTGTCTGTCTAGTCTTGTCTGTCTAGTCTTGTCTGTCTAGTCTTGTCTGTCTAGTCTTGTCTGTCTAGTCTTGTCTGTATAGTCTTGTCTGTCTAGTCTTGTCTGTCTAGTCTTGTCTGTCTAGTCTTGTCTGTCTAGTCTTGTCTGTCTAGTCTTGTCTGTCTAGTCTTGTCTGTCTAGTCTTGTCTGTCTAGTCTTGTCTGTCTAGTCTTGTCTGTCTAGTCTTGTCAGTCTAGTCTTGTCTGTCTAGTCTTGTCTGTCTTGTCTTGTCTGTCTAGTCTTGTCCGTCAAGTCTTGTCTGTCTAGTCTTGTCTGTCTAGTCTTATCTCTCTAGTCTTGTCTGTCTAGTCTTGTCTGTCTAGTCTTGTCTGTCTAGTCTTGTCTGTCTAGTCTTGTCTGTCTAGTCTTGTCTGTCTAGTCTTGTCTGTCTAGTCTTGTCTGTCTAGTCTTGTCTGTCTAGTCTTGTCTGTCTAGTCTTGTCTGCTTAGTCTTGTCTGTCTAGTCTTGTCTGTCTAGTCTAGTCTTGTCTTTCTAGTCTTGTCTTGTCTTTCTAGTCTTGTGTGTCTAGTCTTGTCTGTCTAGTCTTGTCTGTCTAGTCTTGTCTGTCTAGTCTTGTCTGTCTAGTCTTGTCTGTCTAGTCTTGTCTGTCTAGTCTTGTCTGTCTAGTCTTGTCTGTCTAGTCTTGTCTGTCTAGTCTTGTCTGTCTAGTCTTGTCTGTCTAGTCTTGTCTGTCTAGTCTTGTCTGTCTAGTCTTGTCTGTCTAGTCTTGTCTGTCTAGTCTTGTCTGTCTAGTCTTGTCTGTCTAGTCTTGTCTGTCTAGTCTTGTCTGTCTAGTCTTGTCTGTCTAGTCTTGTCTGTCTAGTCTTGTCTGTCTAGTCTTGTCTGTCTAGTCTTGTCTGTCTAGTCTTGTCTGTCTAGTCTTGTCTGTCTAGTCTTGTCTGTCTAGTCTTGTCTGTCTAGTCTTGTCTGTCTAGTCTTGTCTGTCTAGTCTTGTCTGTCTAGTCTTGTCTGTCTAGTCTTGTCTGTCTAGTCTTGTCTGTCTAGTCTTGTCTGTCTAGTCTTGTCTGTCTAGTCTTGTCTGTCTAGTCTTGTCTGTCTAGTCTTAGTCTGTCTAGTCTGTCTAGTCTGTCTAGTCTGTCTAGTCTGTCTAGTCTGTCTAGTCTGTCTAGTCTGTCTAGTCTGTCTAGTCTGTCTAGTCTGTCTAGTCTGTCTAGTCTGTCTAGTCTGTCTAGTCTGTCTAGTCTGTCTAGTCTGTCTAGTCTGTCTAGTCTGTCTAGTCTGTCTAGTCTGTCTAGTCTGTCTAGTCTGTCTAGTCTGTCTAGTCTGTCTAGTCTGTCTAGTCTGTCTAGTCTGTCTAGTCTGTCTAGTCTGTCTAGTCTGTCTAGTCTGTCTAGTCTGTCTAGTCTGTCTAGTCTGTCTAGTCTGTCTAGTCTGTCTAGTCTGTCTAGTCTGTCTAGTCTGTCTAGTCTGTCTAGTCTGTCTAGTCTGTCTAGTCTGTCTAGTCTGTCTAGTCTGTCTAGTCTGTCTAGTCTGTCTAGTCTGTCTAGTCTGTCTAGTCTGTCTAGTCTGTCTAGTCTGTCTAGTCTGTCTAGTCTGTCTAGTCTGTCTAGTCTGTCTAGTCTGTCTAGTCTGTCTAGTCTGTCTAGTCTGTCTAGTCTGTCTAGTCTGTCTAGTCTGTCTAGTCTGTCTAGTCTGTCTAGTCTGTCTAGTCTGTCTAGTCTGTCTAGTCTGTCTAGTCTGTCTAGTCTGTCTAGTCTGTCTAGTCTGTCTAGTCTGTCTAGTCTGTCTAGTCTGTCTAGTCTGTCTAGTCTGTCTAGTCTGTCTAGTCTGTCTAGTCTGTCTAGTCTGTCTAGTCTGTCTAGTCTGTCTAGTCTGTCTAGTCTGTCTAGTCTGTCTAGTCTGTCTAGTCTGTCTAGTCTGTCTAGTCTGTCTAGTCTGTCTAGTCTGTCTAGTCTGTCTAGTCTGTCTAGTCTGTCTAGTCTGTCTAGTCTGTCTAGTCTGTCTAGTCTGTCTAGTCTGTCTAGTCTGTCTAGTCTGTCTAGTCTGTCTAGTCTGTCTAGTCTGTCTAGTCTGTCTAGTCTGTCTAGTCTGTCTAGTCTGTCTAGTCTGTCTAGTCTGTCTAGTCTGTCTAGTCTGTCTAGTCTGTCTAGTCTGTCTAGTCTGTCTAGTCTGTCTGGTCTGTCTAGTCTGTCTAGTCTGTCTAGTCTGTCTAGTCTGTCTAGTCTGTCTAGTCTGTCTAGTCTGTCTAGTCTGTCTAGTCTGTCTAGTCTGTCTAGTCTTGCCTCTCTTGTTGTCTAGTCTTGTGTATCTAGCCTTGTCTATCTAGTCTTGTCTGTCTAGCCTAGTCTAGTCTTGACTATTTTGCCTTTTGAGTCGAGTCTTATTCAAGTAATTAATGTTAAACAATTGTATAATCTGAACGGTTTGTGAGTTTTAAGGTTGGCAATTAGAGCGCTGGAGAGTGTGGGTTAAGTTAATTAGAGGTTTAGATTGTTTGGGGTAGTCCCGGTTGTCCGAGGTAGAAACGGCATTAGCGGGTAAGGTAAACCTCATTAAGGGGGATGTAATATTGAAGTGGTCGCGCGAACTGACGCAGGAATTATTCAGGAAACTGTAAGACAGGCCGCGTTTGCTGACTCTACACGACTCACCCCATAAATTGTATAACGGTTGAATTATTGGAAGATTAGTTTATTGGAAGATTTACTGTTTTATCAAATAATTTTTAGTCGAATCTATGCAATACCTAGGACGTAATACATTATCTATGCCAAGTGGGATTTAGGCCGTTATCTATAAATATTAAGACAGTATCGATTCCGGCGGTTCGACAACGGCGGTAAATCTTGCCGACCACACAACCCGCCCGACACTGGATTACAGTGTCTGCGAGGAAATTATTAATTTGCTGCTGTATCAATTAATGGGAACCCTCGTTATCTATGAGCCAACAGATTTCGATCTAATTCGCGCCGATGCTGTAATTCACTCGCTACTGCTGGAATTATACTTGACCCAATAATATAATCACAACCATACTGAACCTACTTAAATAAACTGCAATAGACAAAACTAGACAAATGTGGAGATGATTGTAGAAGATTAGAAAAGATTAGGCCAGATTAGAAAAGACCAGACAAAACAAATGTACGTATACAAAATTGGACAAGACTGGTTTAGACTGGACAAGAATGGACCAGCCTGGACTATGCTGTACAAGACTGCACAAGACCGGACAAGACCGAACTAGACTTGATAAGGCTCGACAAGAGTGAGCAAGACTGGACAAGACTGGAAAAGAGTAGATACATAAGAATAGATGGAGTATAACTGGGACTAGAATTAACGAAGCAAAATAAGGAACGTTGAGACATTTGTTAGCCTTGACAACTTAGTTATATTATATATTAATGATATTCATTATAAATATTAATGTTCAATTAAATTCAAATACAAGACTATATAAGTGAGTGATTCAAAACTAACATTATTAGAAGCGTGAAATTAAAACAATGAACTTCCTGCAAACAGAATTTGTAATAGCAACAGGTAACTATGCCATTTTCAATTATACAATCGTATCAAGATTAGTCTAATACCGTCTAGTCTTGACAAGATTAGTCTATTCATGCGTAGTTTAGTCTAGTCTAATCTCGTTTTGTATTTGACATACACTATTTTTTAGTCATGCCCAGCCTTGGATAGCCTCGTCTAGTCTTGTCTAGTCGAGTCTCGTCATGTTTAATCTAGTCTGCCTTTGTCTGGTCTCGTCTTCCATTGTCCAGTTTGTCCAGTCGTATCCAGATTGGTCGAGTCTTGTCCAGTCCTCTCCAGACATGTCCAGTCTTGTCGAGTCTTGTTCAGTGTTGTCCAATCTTGTTTTGTTTTATCCGGTCTTGTCTGGTTTTGTCTGGTCTTGTGTGTTCTCCTCTAGTCTTGTCTGGTCTTGTCTGATCTTGTCTGGTCTGGTCCGGTCTTGTCTGGTCTTGTCTGGTCTTGTCTGATCTTGTCTGATCTGTCTGGTCTTGTCATCTATTCTCTGGCATTGTCACGTATTGTCTGGTCTTGTTCAGTCTCGTAGAGTCTTGTCCAGTGTCGTCCAGTCCTCTCCATTCTCGTCCATTCTTATTTAATCTCGTCTAGTCTTGAATTATAACTTTTGTTCTTCTCGTGTCCTCATAAATATTTTCCTTAGTTTTGGCAATTGGGGTGAACAGCTAGATCGGTGTTCCTGTCTGTACTGGAACCGCTGCTCCAGAAACAAAGTTCTTCCTTAACAGAAAATACTCAAACACCACCTACGCCATAGAGAAGATCCTTTTGCCGCCGCTCTATAGCAATCTTCACAGGATCAACCGGAACCTCACCGTGCAAATAATCCTCCACGGGTGGAACCAGACGGCCCAAAACCCGCTAATCGAGGAGCTGCTCCAAGCGTATTTGAAGGAAGAAGACAGGAATGTACTCCGCGTGGATTATGGTGCCGTGGCTGCTCAGCACTACGCTATATCCTTGATTAAGGCCGCTGACATTGGTAAAGATAAAGCTTTAAATATTCGTTGTCTTAAATCTTAATTTGCAGTTGCTGATGTAGTTGAATTAATAAAGGCGTTGAAAACAAACGCGCTAGTGCCTTACAGCGCAGTAAATTTGATCGGACACTCCTTGGGCGGTCAAATTTCTGGACTGGTTGGCAAAAAAATCTTTGAGGATTGCGGTGAGAAGATAGGCAGGATTATTGCGTTGGACCCAGCTAGGGAAGGCTTTGAGAGTGTTTTGGTGGCCGAATCTCGGAAACTGACGAAGGGTGACGCGATTAAGGTGGTTGTTATTCACACGGATGCAGGGGAAGCTGGTGTCTTGGCGTCTCTGGGTCACGTTGATTTTTATCCGAACGGCGGGAAGAAATTGCAACCGAATTGTGCTGAGACAGCGATAGAAAATGTCATGGGTTATAGTGAAACCGATGGATGGAACTATGCCAATACCACTGATGGTAAGTAGAGGGACTAAATTTTGTTGTTAATGATGATGGATGCTGGTTAATATGAGACCATTAGACACAATAGACCTTTTCATAGTTGAATTTTTCTTGTGCGCACATGTCAATTTTTGCCATGTTATACGTCACAAAGTGCCCGAACTTTTTGACGTATAACTAAATATGTGCTCGAAACTTTCATATTCCCGCCTATCAAACTTGGCGGATGCGCATGCGCTTAACTAATAGTAAAAAGGTCTATCACAACATTAGAAGAATAGGTGTGACTAGAAAACCAGGCAAGACTGATGAACATGACCAGACAAAACAAAACACAACCAGACAAGACTTAAACTCATTTAGCCATAAATACGGTAAAGTTTTCTTATTTTTAGCATTTTGCAGTCATGAGAGAAGCATTAGGTATTTAGCTGCATCTGTGAACAGTCAAATTGAGGCAACCAAGTGCGATTCTTGGAAGGACTACCAGGATGGAAACTGTGCTAACAATGAGAAGGTTACCTTTGGCGAACATTTGGAAGATCACGCCGAAGGTGATTTCTATTTAAACATAGCAGTTTGAGTTTTAAATATAAAAATATAATTGTATGAACAATTTAGACACGTAATAGACTGTACTAGTCAAGATTAAGTAAGCTCAAATAAGATAGAATTGGTGAAACCATCCTACATTATAGATAATCATACACACTTAAAACAAACGGAACAAAACCTATATAAATATATTCAGCCTTTCCGGAGTTCTATAACAATTATTTCGAGTCTTTTTAGGACTACCAAAACAAATATCACATGAAAGTAAGTCATTTTACAGCTTTCAGTCCTTCGTGGCACTTACAAAAACCATAAAAATAACATTGTTTTTAAGATCATGTTTTTCCGATACCTTAAGTGGATAGATCTGTGGACGCATTTCGAGATTTATCTCTCATTAGCACAGCTTTGCTTCCAGGAACAATAATTTTTAAACCACTCACTTGAAAACTCATGTGGTATTTAGGGTTAGATGTTTATAATTTTGACATTTTGTGAGATAAATTTATCTCTCATCAGCACAGCTTTGCTTCTATGAACAATAATTTGTAAACCACTCACTTAAAAACCTATGTGGTGTTTAGGGTTAGATGTTTATAATTCTGACATTTTGTGGGGGAGATTTATCTCTCATCAGCACAGCTTTGCTTCTAGGAAAAATAATTTGTAAACCACTCACTTGAGAACCCATGTGGTGTTTAGGGCTAGATGTTTATAATTTTGACATTTTGTGAGAGAGATAGGTTTATACATTATTGTTCCTGGAAGCAAAGCTGTGATGAGAGATAAATCTCGAAACGCGTTCACAGATCCATTTAAGGTATCGGAAAGACATGGTCTTAAAAACAATGTTATTTTTATGGTGTTTTGTTGAGTGCCACGGAGGTGAACTGAAAGCTGTAAAATAACTTACAAATTTCATGTGAGATTTCTTTTGGTAGTCCTAAAAAGGCTCAATAATAGTTATAGAGCTCCGGAAAGGCTGAATATATTTATATATTCAGGCTGTGTTCCGTTTGTTTTAAGTTTGTAAGCTCAAATAAGACCAGGAACGGACAAAATTGCACAGGAACAAAGAAGACCAGACAAGATGAGACAAGACTACAATACTGAACTGGGCACAACAGGGGACAAAAATTAACAAATCTAAGAACAATTACTTTGCTATGGTTTCAAGTTTCAAATAAACAAATTTCCTAGTATTATCTATGTATGAATCTATCAATCACCTTGCAAATATTTGGGTACTTACGTATTAACGCCACCGCAGCGAAAGGTCGCTATACCGCGCAATACGTGGTCTGGATTTATCTGCTCTAATATGACCTAATCTAAACCTGAGCCAATATTTTTTCTTATTTCGGAACGAGAGGTCGCGCTACCGCGCTATATGCGGTCTGGATTTATCTGCTCCATTATAACCTAATCTAACCATCCATTTTGTTCAAATCTTTAAGTACCAATACTGTAACCCTGTTGATACTGTAAGTACCAATATTTGTAATAAATTTGTAATTATTTATGAATATTTACCATAGCCAGTCCTGTTGTAACATAATAAAATGAAAGACTAAATTAGCGAATCTATGCCTCCACCAGCTATGCATTTGAGAAGAAACCCGATAGCTAGCACAAACAATATTTTGAAGCTTTGATAAATTTGTCACAAATTGTAAGCAAACAATGTTGAAATGTACAAGAAAATAATCGTACGTTATTATTCGTTTATGGTAATAATTTGTGCAATATGTTGATAGGGCTTAAAATTAACTGATGTCTCTTTATATTTCATTTGCAATGTAGATTAGTGCCTTTAGACTATATAAACATGCTCCAACAATGGAAATCTAGTTCCAATTATCGTGAAACCAAACCAAATGAAGACTTTGGCAATTGTGATAATAGGTAAACTTAGTTTGTTATGTTTTCTAATAGAATGGACCAGAATCGAAAAAATTTCATAAGATTTGACAAGACGAGGCAAGAACAAACAAGATCAGACTAGGTCATCAATTTGGCCTAGACTTGTCAGATTTTGTATAGTCTTGTTCAGACTTCTGGACTTGTCTGGAATTGTCTGTTCTTGTCTGGTCCTGTTTGGACTCGTCTGGTCTTGTCTCTTGTTCAGACTTCTGGACTTGTCTGGAATTGTCTGTTCTTGTCTGGTCCTGTTTGGACTCGTCTGGTCTTGTCTGGTTCGGTCCTTTGTTGCCTGGTCTTCTCTGGTAACGCCTTGTCTTGTATGGTCCTAACTGGCCTTGTCTGGAGTTGTCAGGTTTTGTCTCGTTTTGTCTGGTTTTGTCTAGTCCTGTCAGATCTTGTCTGAACTTACCTTATAGCACACCGACTGGATTCCACCAAACTTACACAGTTTCTGAGCTCCATGATACAAACTCCATCTTCTGGAGTTTCATTGAAAATCATCTCAAAAACAAAACAATCATCTTTTTCTCCAGCTGTAAACAAGTTAAATATATGTTTGAAATCTTCAGAAAACTTCGACCAGGAACTTCACTAATGGCGTTATATGGCAGCCTGCACCAACTTCGAAGAATGGATATTTATGAGTCATTTTGCAACAAGAAATTTGCAATACTTTTTGCTACTGATCTCGCAGCAAGAGGTTTAGATTATCCTCAAGTCAATTGGGTGGTCCAAGCTGATTGTCCAGAAGATCCTGAGACATATATTCATAGAGTAGGAAGAACAGCAAGATACAAATCTGGTGGCGAGTCTTTTATTGTTGGTGCCCAATGAGGAAGCGATGGTTGCAGCTTTGATCGAAAAGAATATTCCAATTGAAAAAATTGATATTAATCGAGAGAGGTTGAGGAATCCTGTTAGAAAAATTGAAGCTTATTTGGCCAACAATCCAGCACTTAAAGAATCTGCACAAATAGCTTTGAAAACTTATGCAAAAGCAGTTTACTTGATGAAAAATTAAAAGGTTTTCCGGTTACAAGACATCAATACAAATCTCTTTGCAAATTCTCTAGGTTTAGCAAATCCACCAAGGATACGATTTTTAGAAAGACAAAACAAACTTAAAGCAGCAACATCTACAAAAACAGAAGAGAATGATGAGAGTCAAGAAAAAGAGTAATTGGAACATCCAACCACACAAAGCACAAATTTACCTTTCCAATTAACTGAAGATTGTGATGATGATGATATATTAAAAGTTAAAAGAATAAATCATGATATTGAAGGTTTCTGGTACAATGAAGCAATTATACCTCCAACAGTAAGAAAGAAGAAACCAGTAACCAAAGCAGCAATTGTTAAAAAATTTTTAAACAGAAACATTATCTCCAACAAGAAGATAAGTTTTGGCGAGGATGGCGAAGCCGTCGATTCTTCAATGAACAAGAAATCGGAACTGTCGCAGGAATACAAAAAGGAAGTTGTTGGTGGAATTGATATAGAAAAAGGCAGATTAATCTTACAAGAGGAGGATAAGATTGATAAACGAACGTTTAAGGAGAAGGTTCCAGCGAAATATAGAGAGGCCAAGAGGAACTTGAAGGAACAAAGAAAGAAGGGAGATGAGGAGGAAGACAAGAATGAGTTTTTGGTACAGATTCAGAAGCCGATGAACCAGATTTGTCCTGGCGTCAGGATCCTGATAAGAGTTATGCCCGTTAGTTTGAAGTAACGGTAGCAAGACATACTACAGAAATGATGAAGTATGATCTTATAGTGTGAAGTATGAGTAGGGTGGTCGAAAAAGAAGGTAGAAAGGATGAAAAGGGAAGGCGTAAAGTGTGAAAAATTGTTGGGTGAAAGGAGTAGGGAGATAGAGCTGCAGATATGACAAAGCCATATAGACGAAAGCAGGTACAATCGGGAGTACAACAAGGTACAAGTGTACGGCAGACTCTCTTTGTAAGACCTAAACAGAAAAAAAAACCTATGCAGAGGGTCCAGCGGTAGCCAAAATGGGATAGCCAGGTTTCGGTGCGGCAACTAAGAAAAGGGAAGAAGGTACTGGTTGAATGAAAGGGAGAATTTGTGTACCATATGCGGAGAGGGTACTGACAGGTGGGCACATTGGATGGAAGAGTGCAAAGGGCTAACATGGGATGAAGGAAAGAAAAATAAGTGTAAAGACTGGGAAGCGTGCATGGAAGAGTCAGGTAGCGGGTGGCCCATAATGCGGGAAATTTTTGAGCGGAAGGGAGTGATTGTGGAAAGAGTAAAGAGTTTAGGGAGGGAGAAAAGTTAGTGCGGGCGAAGAATTATGTTTTTTTTTTGTTTCTTTAAAGTGTAGTTTTTTTTAAGATTGAGTATTTGGGGTATTTTTGGGTCGGGTTATTAGTTATGTTCTGTTTTTTGTTCTATTTTTCTATTGTTTCCTTGTGTTTTTTTTTGTTTTTTTGTTTTGATCTGTTGTATTGTTAGTCTTATAGTAATTGTTGTAAATATGCCAATAAAGGTAAATAATAAATAAGATGTATGGCAAGAAGGAAGATGGAGATCATAGTGATGAGTTTTATGTTGAGGATAAAGAAGGTGGAATAGGGGACGATAGTTCGAGCCTTGAGGAAGAAGAGGAGGTAGATGAAAAGAAAAACAAGAAAGAAATGGTGAAGAAGAGAAAGTCAAAGGTTGTTGATGAAGGTGTTGAAGATGTTAAGCCTAATAAGAAAGATAAGTTGTAGAATATCAGTGAAGGTTTTAAATGTGAATGAAGCTGAGGAATTGGCAATGTTGTTGCTGTCTGGAAAGAAATAAATTAATTTATCTTGTCTGATCTTGTCTAATATTGTATGATCTCATATGATCTCGTCTTGTCTGATCTTGTATGATCTTGACTAATCTTGTATGATCTTGTTTGGTCTTGTCTGGTCTTGTTTGGTCTTTTTGGTCTTGTCTTGTCTTTTTTTTTCTCGGGAGGAGGTTTTAAAAGGAGGTTGTAAAATACATTTACGTGCGCCCCCAGTGCTTCAAGTTGCTCTGGGGAGTGTGGGACTACTCGCCTTAGTGGATTGACTACCCACTAAAAAATCCACTCTTCAATTTCGACCCCTTGCGGGACTGCCTTTTCAGCATTACTTCGCTCGGAATTTGCTTTCTGTTCATCTTATTTCTCCTTTTTTTATTATGCGTTTCGTCTTTCTCTTTTGCTGTTATGACAGATGTCGATAGCTTCTCCACTGCATCCCAACATTCTCTGCTTTGTAGCATTGTCTCCTGTAGGTTATCTGGGGTTAGCTTTCCTCCCAGCTTTATTTCCATTTCCAGCTGTTGTTTAGCCCAAATGAGGCAGTTGAAAAATATATGGTGGTAATTATCCACTAGGTTCGGGCAGTACACACAATTTTTGGTCTCCCTGAGATGTCTGCGATAGAGGTATGCCATGAAGCTACCATGTCCGAGCAGCAGCTGCGAGAGATAGTAATTCACTTCTCCATATCCTCGTCTCACCTAAGGTTCTATGCGTGGGATGAGTCGTTTGGCCCACACCGCACATCTAATTTCCTGGTTCCATATTGTGTGCCATTCGTGCATACTATCTTCTCTAATCAGACTACAGCTCTTCTCCCCTTCAAGGTATTTTCTTAGCATTTCTTTTGGCATCAGGTCTATTGCATCAGCCCGGCAACTACCGACAGCGCTTCCGCCGAGGCCGTCCTGTAGGAAATACATATCCGTATTGCCAACTGTCTCTTTATTCTTTCATACATTTTTCTATATATGTTGGTTCTCATCAACGATTCATACCACGTAGGAGCACCGTACAGCATTTTTGACAGTGCCACTGTGCAGAATGTGCATCTGCGGCTCATCCTTGGTCCCTTAACGTTTGTCAATAGCCTTCTCAGCTGTTGTACCGTTTGGCTTACGTTTTTTGCGGTCTCCTGCAGGTGCGTATAGATTTTTAGGTCTTTATCCAGTCGTATGCCCAAAAATTTTATAATGATCACTGTACTCATATGGGCACACCGATATTACAATTTTTTTGGTGACATGTAACATGCGGTAGCTTAAGTTCAGTGTTGCGCAAAGGTTCATAATACTTTATTGTTTCGAGTTTTGGGACAGGTTTCTACTTTTTTTGTATGGACTTCATATTACATCAACAATACTTGGCACGTGCATCTGTGTTTTCGAGGTTACATGGGGTAAGTGAAAAGTATTTTCAATTGTGACCATATTTAATTGAGAAAAAATATTGTTTGCATGGCATATGTTTTGTTAGATGTCTAAAAACAATATGTGCTTATCAGATAATCGTTACATTATTGTGTAATCTTTATATATTGATATAAATCTGTCTGTACTCATTCGAGTACAACGGGCAATGGCATGGTATGAAAGCCGATATCTGGGTATCATTTTTCCGTTGTCTGAATTATTGATAAAGGAATCTAATAAAAGGCAGACAATTTCAGAACCCAAATGTACTCGTAGACCCGTAGACATGAGTATAAATAAATGGTACCAATAAACGGACGTTCGCTTGGAAAATGTGCGACAGGAACTGTTAGGGCTGAATGCGGTACAGATTTTTGATAAGTTATTTGACGAAGAAGCTGTCATATTGTCACTAAAAGATCATTCCATGTCAAGTGTTCTAGGGCTCCCCGCACGACCATCTCGGATTTGGCTGAAATTTGATGTGGAGAAGTCCCTATATCCAAAATGAACTTTGGTAAAATTTTAGGTTCACTGATGGAATATTCATGGAGTTACAGTTCTTTGTTGGACCCCATACTGGACCCGCGACAGTATGCGAGCGAGATTTCAACAACTTTGAATCCCAATATCTCATTCACAGGTTTTTCAAAATGCATGAAATTTTGCCAACTTGTACAACTTATGGGCTTTATTCAATGAGATTAATCAAACTTTTTATGCATTGCACCCAAAAAGTATAAAGTGCTTCAAAATTGGCCTAAAATTTTATTGTTAAAAAAAATGAAAGTTTAGGTTTCCACAACCATAGCTGTAGTTAAGCCACAGGCTTGATACTTTGCACATAGTGTCTCTGTATAACTGTGTTTTCGAATGTGCAGTTTGAACTTCCTAGTTACTCATGTTAGCTTACAAATTGTGTGTAAAATTTGTGATTTGTGTAATGCGGCCAATAATAGGGTATTTTCAAACCGATTTTGCAAAAAGAGTCATCCAGAAACTTTTTGAAACCTATTCCATTAGAAAGAGCATGTTTTAAACCCCCTAAAAAAGTTCTATAGATGTTTCAACGCGGATATATAAGGCCCTAAAATCAGGTACAAAGCAGGGCGTCATTGCTGTGCCGTTTCAAGATTGTCAGTTGTTTTAACAAAGGTACATTAAATAAGCGTATGTCTTGCAATGCTCCATGGTGACTTTGTCACTACCAGTTCAGAGGCTTGAATTGGCAACCCCATCGCCATAGGACTTACGCCCAATAGCTGTGTAATACCAGCCACGGGCGGGTTTCTTCATCCAGGTTCCCAAGCCTGTAGTTCGGTTTCTTTGTTGAGGTTCCAAAGCCTGTATGAGTATCTTTCTGGTTCCCAAGCCGATGATTGGGCTGCTTATCCTAGGTTCCCAAGCCTAAAATGGGTATCTTATAGGGTTCCCAAGCCGAAGTCTTATTTGATTTTAGCCACCAACAGTTGTTTTACATCTTTTTGTATTTACTAGCCACGTTCTTCAGTTCGGCTTCTGCAAATTGGTATTGTCGACCAGATGATGTATCAGAAGGAGCAGAAAGCATGCAAATGAAATGTTGTTCAGGAACCCAGCAAACATCTTGTTTTTCTGGCCAATAAAATGAAGCAGTCGGACCATGTGGGTGCATAAATTTTACCAGTGCATCGTTTTGTTCTACTGAAATTTCCACTATGTTGCTGACCCACCATTTGTTGTAGCAAATACAGGCAACATAACAGCCAGGAAATAGCTTGGGTAATTTCAATCTCGAGATGGCAGCAGAAACTTTGGCAACAAAATTTATTGAATCGTTTGAAATTCTGCTGACACAAACTGAATTCAAATCGCCAGGTATAAATTGATGATGTTCTCTTGTTCCGGCTATTGTGCTACTTTCTTTCCACCTTTCTTCTTGAATTTTCTTGCTTTCTTCAACTTCTTCTTTTGGAACATGCAAGTACTTAATTCCATGTATGTTTTGGTCACAAAAGTCGAACAAATCTTTTGGTGTCGATATTTGGTCAGCTGATGGCCGTTGGAGGCTTGCGCTAACAGCTAAGCGTTTAGTAGTGCCACCAACTCCATCACAGGGCGATTTTTGCCATGGCTTTGTACCGAAAAAAATCCATTCAGCCTCAATGTTGAAATCATCCTTGTGGTTGCACAAATTGACAAAATTCTTGTAGTTTTTATATTGTGCACCTGAGCCGTCACTAAAATAGTGTATTTTTGTAATGTTTGTTTGAGTCAACAAAAACTCAATCATTTTTTGAATAAATACGTGAACGGCTACTGTATCATGTTGCATATGATCGGAAATTATGCAAAAAATTACAATTTGCAACTTTTCCTCTGCATTGATGTAATAAACAACAACGGATGTACTTTTTAAACGAATTTTCGCAATGAAAGCCCTGGGTAGCGTCTGGGACAATGAACGAGTAATTCTCAGCAAAATCCATCAAGACAATCAGTTCCGTTTCTTTCAAGCTTTCTTTCAATGACTTCAAATATTCACTCTGATGCTTTGAGACGAAATGATGGCCTGTTAACTTCCAAATCTTGTTTGTCAACTTTTCGATGAAATTATCCACAGTCAAAATACACGTTTCCAACGTTTCACGGTCAGTATGAAACCACCGTTAAAATTCAATCAGCTTCTCTGAATCATACTCCTGAAACGTTTCTTCCAAATATTTGGCAAGTACTTCTTCACCAGGGCAGTCGTGGCATCGTCGTGGCAATGACGCTCTGCTTTGCACCTGATTTTAGGGCCTTATATATCCGCGTTGAAACATCTATTGAACTTTTTTAGGGGGTTTAAAACATGCTCTTTCTAATAGAATAGGTTTCAAAAAGTTTCTGGATGACTCTTTTGTGCAAAATCGGTTTGAAATTACCCTATTATTCTTCAAACTTTACACTCAATTTGTAAGCTAGCATGAGTAACTAGGAAGTTCAAACTGCACATTCGAAAACACAGTTATACAGAGGCACTATGTGCAAAGTATCAAGCCTGTAGCTTAACTACAGCCATAGTTGTGGAAACCTAAACTTTAAATTTTTTTTGAAAAGTAAAATTTAGGCTAACTTTGAAGCACTTTACACTTTTCGGGTGCAATGCATAAAAAGTTTCATTAATTTCATTGAATAAAGCCCATAATGTAGTACAAGTTGGTAAAATTTCATGCATTTTGAAAAACTAGTGTATGAGATATCTGGATTTAAAGTTGTTGAAATCTCGATGGCATACTGTCGCGGGTTCCAGTATGGGGTCAAACAAAGAACAGTAGCTCCATGAATATTCCACTAGTGAACCTAAAATTTTACTAAAGTTCATTTGGGACATAGGTAGTGCTTCACAAAAAATTTCAGCCAAATCCGTGCTGTTCGCGCGGGGCACTTTTTTAAAATTAGACTTTTTTAGAATCAGAATATGACATGGAATGACCCTAAAACGTATATTTACGCTGCAACAGACACTAACAACCCTCATTTCAATGCTACGAATGAAGAAATGAAGATTTTTATCGTTTTTTTTCTGCTCACTGGTTATCACAGACTACACCGTGAACGTGTAGAATCATCATTCTGCGAAGAAATTTAACCGGGGCAAGCCGGTACGCTTCGGCTACAAAGATTGGATGATATATAGTTCTACTGGCTACTGCTATGCATTCGCCAATGCCATAGGAGGGCCAGGTGGAGGTGCGAAAAATGTAGTGACGCTTTGCACCGAGAAGAGGGCTCTTTTAGAATGTTTCATACTCAAAATAGATTAAATTAATGATATTCTATAATATTATGTTTTTATTTGTTACTATAAATAAAAACTCAGAAACAAACTCTTTTTTAAGTTATTTCTGATATTATCCTGTAAGAGCCCAATGTACTCGTTTTAGTACACCTATTTTTTAGGGTTCCGTTCCTAAAACGGAACCCTTATAGGATCACTTTGTTGTCCGTCTGTCTGTCTGTCTGTCCGTCTGTCTGTCTGTCTGTCAAGACCATTTTTCTCAGGAACGCGTAGAGGTAACAAGTTGAAATTTGTATCAAATACTCCGGCCTACGGTCTCTTTCAGCTGTGAAAAAAATCAAACTTGTAAGTCAGCGCGATAAAAGATATGACCGTTTATGTCGCATATTTTGCGATTTCACAAGGGAATCAAAACCTATAGGTTTTAAAAAACCTATAAATTTGGCAAGAAGCGGTGTCTAACCTATAGGGTAAAACCTACAGGGTAAAAAACCTATAGGGTACTTCCCGTTGATCTAGAATCATAAAATTTGGCAAGAAGCGGTGTCTTACAGCACATGTTAAGGGAAAAATCTGAAAACCGTAAATATGTAGTTTAATTACAAGAAAAATGCGAATTTACTATTAGAAACTTATGAAAATACACTAATGTTGTCGTAGTGGTATTGTCAGGCTCCAGAAGCATATGGGTTGCATACAATTAGGTCCTCCACGGTTAGGTCCGAAGGTTAAAAAGTATGTGTTGGCACCAAGCTGTATATTCTAAATTTTCTTTGTTTATATTCGTTATGCATTTCATCACGTACGCTCTATAAACATAATATATACAGGGTATATATTATGTCTAAATTTTGCTTGTTTATAACTGAAATGCGACATACTCAAGTCCCGTAACATCCTGTATATATTATATTTTGTCTAATTTTTCTTTATAATCTACATATACTTAAATCACGTACGCTCTATATTTTTTGGTAGTCAACTGCCCAAAAGCAGTCAATTGAACAACTGAATGTTAAGAGTATCGAAATAGATCTAGAAATAGTTAATATATTAGTTTATATTAGATCTAGAAATAGTTAGATCTTAATATAAGTTAGTGAATAAGTGTAATACTAAAATAAAGTTTTCTTTTTATAAGTTTAAAAATATTCGCGTTATTTAAAAAAAATACCCTGTATACCTTTATACAGGGTGTATAGGTATACAGGCAAAATTGAGCAGTAAAAACAAATAGTGAAGTTCCAGAACCCCTAAACACTCATAGTGAATGGGGGATGTATGGTAATAAAATATAGGGTAGAATGCCATCGTACGACAGGGACATCTTGAGGTTATGCTTGCAGCGGTACTAAGATGGTCGTGATTTCAGGAGGGCCACTTGTCAAGTTAACTGAATGTGCTTGCTACGTCCTCCACAAAAAAAAGATACCTTACTTACAAGTTTGTACGGAACCCTCGGTGCGCGAGTCACAACTCGCACTTGGCCTTTTTTTTTGCAAAATGAAAGAAAATAATTTTGAAATTTCTATTTGAATAATCTTTTAAATACATATTAATGCTATTTTCAATTTTCTATCATCTGTGACTTTTCTACCAAGGCGGTGGGCATTAATGGGTTAATTGTTGTATTTTAAAACCTATTCTTATCTCAGATAGGGTCCTTTTCCCCACCAGTACCTACCAACGCTTCGGATATCGCAATTTCAAGACCCATTTCTTGCAGCTCCTGGTCTATGATATTAAGCGAACAAAACTTTTCGTTTCAAGTATTCCGCATTGACATCTATCACCATCACCAAATCGTCCGCGTACGCCACGAGGTGAGATTCCTCCCTGACGACCAGCCTGGGTATACTGTCGTAAATCTGTGCTTATCTGGTTTTATCTGGTCTTGCCTGGTCTTGTCTTGTATATAATAAATATGTAGTTACTTATGAATATACATAGTAGATAAGTCGTATAGTAAAGTAATAAAATTAATGACTTGCTCTAAATAAGCTAATCTACTCCTCCTAGAAATAAATAAATGAGAAGCAACCCGGTAGCTGCTAGATAAAATATTTTGAAACATTGTCAAATTTGGAGTGAATTGAAACTAACAAATTATCGAATCGAATTAAAGAAACAAGGCCAAAACACATAAGCAAGCAGTCATATGTTGTTGCTCGTTTATGCTAATATTTCGAACGAAATGTTGATAAGGCGAAAAATTATCTGTTTTCTGTTGTCACTTTAAATGTAGATTAGATGTACCTCGACTATATAATCATGCTCAAACAGTATAAATCTAGTTTCAGTGTTCGCAAAAACACACCAAATGAATATCCTTGCAATTTTGGTAATCACAGGTAAACTAACTTTGCTATATTTTGTAGTCATCTTGGTTCACGAATTTGCTTACATAATTTATATTTTATTAAACTGGACAAGATTCGATAAGACTTAACAATATCACACAAGATCAAGAACACACAAACCTAGAAAACAGACAAAATCAGCGAAGTCAGACAAAAACAGCCAATATCAGATAATAGACTGGACTAGAATAGATATTATTGAACTGGACCAAACAAGAGCAAATAAAGCCAGAGAAACTCAGATCTAATTTGTAAACTCTTGCCTAGTCCTGTCTGCTCTTTTCTGATTTTATCCGAGCTTGTTTGATCTTGGTCTTATCTGAGCTTGTTTGATCTTGTCTAGTCTTGTCTGGTCTTGTCTCGTCCTCTCTGGTCTTGTCTGGTCTTGTCTGGTCTTGTCTGGTCTTGTCTGGTCTTGTCTGGTCTTCTCTGGTCTTGTCTAGTCTAGTCCTGTATGGTCTTGTCTGGTCATCTCTGGTCTTGTCTGGTCTTGTCTGGTCTTGTCTGGTCTTGTCTGGTCTTGTCCGCTCTTGTCTGGTCTTATTTGGTCTTGTCTTGTCTGGTCTTGTCTAGTCTTGAATGGTTGATCAGTAAATATTTTGATTCAATTTTGTTTAGTTTTGGCAGTTGGGGTCGAATGCCATCTAGGTGTTCCCACCTGCATTGGAAGCATACCAGAGAAAACGCGATTCTTCCTCAACATACAATCCTCGAACACCACCTACACCATGAAGAATGTTTTGCCGCATAGTATATACACCAAGTTCCATAAGATCGATCGAAAAAAACCCATCAAAATTATCGTGCACGGGTGGAAAGACAACTCTTCGAACCCGCTATACAACCAGCTGATTCAAGCCTACTTTGAAAAGGAAGACTTGAATATAATTCGTGTGGATTATCACAAACTAGCTGCCGAGGATTACCCTGTAGTTTTAACAAAAATCCATGCTGTTGGTAAGAGGATGTAAGAGCTGTTATAAACTTATCTTTAACGTTTTCGTTTGTAGTACATGATCTAGCAGATTTAATATATGGGTTGATGATATATATAGGAATATCTTTACGTAACATACATTGTATTGGAGATTCAATAGGTGGCCAAATCTGTGGACTAACTGGTAAAAATCTATTTGCGAAGACTGATAAGAAAATAGGCAGGATTACGGTTTTGGACGGAGCTAGGGACGGATTTGAGTCTGTTTTGGTGGATGATAGTAAGAAACTGACTAAGCATGACGCGACCAGGGTGGATGCCATCCACACGGATGCAGGTGAGATTGGTTTGGAGGCTCCGGTGGGCCACGCCGACTTTTATCCAAACGGTGGGAGACAATTGCAGCCGAATTGCATCCCGACTGAACAAAAAAATCGTATCGAATTCCCCGAAACTGATGGATGGAAAAGACCTCCAAATGTAACCGTTTGTAAGTGATTAAATAATATTTTGTAAATAAAAGTAAACATTTTCAGTCTAATTAATTTTTTCAGCGCTTTGTAGTCATTTCAGAGCTCTCCAGTATTTCACGAAATCTGTGAAATGCGTGATTAAGGCGACGAAATGCGACTCGTGGACGGATTTCCAGGAAGGAAATTGTGCCGAAAATCAGAAAGTTACGTTTGGTGAAAATCTCGAGAAAGACGCCAAAGGAGTTTTCTACCTGGATCTAGTGATCAGCGATTAGAAATTTTTAATAGAACTATTGTTATATTTATATCTAAAGAAATTCAGATATTCTAGTTTTATATCAAAATTTATTGAATTTTTTCAGACTAAGTTTCTTGAGACAAATATTAAAATGTAACCACGAGAATCATTCTCGTGCTTTCCAAAAATACAATAGAATATTATCGTTATTATCATTATTACAATACAACTAATTATTATCGCTTTTTTTCCTCTATTATATTTAATTATTGAATAAATTTGATGAACCAAAACAAAATAAGCTATTACTAAGCACAAACTAAAGTTAGTTTCTCTTATCGGTTTGCCCACTTTCCTCCAGGTTGCTTACATTAAATCCCTTAATTTACTAAACAAAATTATCTTTATCAGTAACTTAGTAATTATGTAATATATAAAATGGAATGAACATCATTAAACATCAATAACGTACTTAAAAATAAGTGACCTATTACCTACCGCACGTTGATTAACCTAGATATTTAGTAGATAATATCTGATATAAAACTAAGTAAAACTTGTTTGATAGCATACAATACACCGAATTAATGTCGAAATAAGGTTCATTGCATTATGATGACTCAATATAGATAATACTGAGAAGATTATACAAATAGGATAAGTCACACAAGACAAGACACACAACACTAAACAGACTAGACTAGACCGATAGGACTAAACATACAAGACTAAACAGACAAATCTAGATAGATAAGTTGAGGCTGATAAAACTACACAGAGAAGACTAGACAGACAAGACTAGACAGAAAAGACTAGACCTTTCCTGTAGAAGGTTTTTTCTAGCTGTTATTCTTGCTTGCCTGTTACTACCATTCACGTACAATTCAATTGTCTCTCTTAATAAGAGGTCTATGGGAGGCATGTCCATGATTAATAGAGCGGCTTCTCCGGATATAGTTTCATATAGCCTTTCTTTGTACTGCTGCTAGCTTCTTTACTAAGTGCTGCTAGTTGGCCCACGGTGGGGCGGCGTAAAGCATAGTGGATTGTGTAACCATACTGGCTGCTGCCTTGGTGAGGTGTAGGACGAAGGAAAGTCTATACTACTACTCCTACTACTACTCCAAGGTTTGTGACTTCTTACTGGGGCTATGTGGATCTCTTGTATTTGGTATTTTATTAGCTTTAATCTCCTAAGCGCAGTAGGTAACACAGCTTCAGACTTTTCCGGTGCAAGTATTAATTTATTGGTTGTCTCCACTCTGTTACCAGTTATATTACGCGGTTTGCCCTTTGCATTATAGTAGTTTCCAATCTAGCTGAAACTTAAAGCGTCCGGTCGTCGGCGACGCCAATAAGTGTGGTACCAGCTGGGAGTGTAAGTCTTAGTTCACCATCATTTAGGACAGGCGTTCCCAAAGTGCGGCCCGCGGGCCAAATGCGGCCCGAAAAGCCCGTCAATTCGGCCCGCGATATCGACACGATATATTATTTTTTTATTAAATAAAAATAAATAAGTAAATCGTAAAATAAATAATAAATATTAAAAATAAGATACAATAAAATATTTTTTAATTTAAAAAAAATTCATACAGAGCTTTAAACATAAGCATTTGTATTAATAAAATGTTGTTTAGTGCATATTTAAAAAATTATTTTAGTATGTCTAGTATAGTTATTACACATTTGTACAGAAATATAATATAGTAGTCTCAAATAGATACAGAACTGTTAATTATTTAAGACATGCAATTTGAATTGATGGAATGACAGGAAAATATCGATGCTAAGAATTCTTATGGAAACAATTCCTTATTTATTAATTGAAGTTATTTGACTTTTATAAAGGATTCGTGCGTGAATTATCCGAAAATACGAAAACATGCTCAACAAATGTTTTCATTATTTGGGAGCACATATATTTTCGAAAAAACTTTTTCAATTATGAGCATAAATAAGTCGAAATTAAGATCAAAATTGAGTGATAATCATTTACAAGCAGTATTAAGAATACATTCGACGGACATACAAGGGGTATGTCCATTAATCACGTGATGTTTTTTGTTTAAATAAATATATTATTAAAGATTTATATTTATATTAAATTTGGTATACTAATAAAAAAAAAATAACAAATTGTTAAATTTATTAAAAAAAATCGTGGTTATTGTTTTAATCTTATTATAAGTTTTTTTTTTGGCCCGCCAAAAAATTCGGTAATATTAAATTGGCCCGCGTAAGAAAAACTTTGGGAACCCCTGATTTAGGATGTTCCACGGAGTTGGGCCCATAACTGAACCCTGCGGGGCACCACTACTTACTAATAATGAGGTTCTGTCACCGAGATCGCTCTTCAGTATGCGTAGTAGATATGGAGTCACGCCTCTTCTTGTCACTGCATGCATTATAATCTTCCAGCTTGCACTATTAAAAGCATTTCGCACGGTTGGTGCCTTGTCTAGCCTTCTCGACGAGTTTTAATACAGAAATTTATCGATTATTTATCGATTGTTTATCGATTTATCTGCCGTCTCTGAAGCCGCATTGTCTTTCAAACAATGCGGTACCAGTCTCAAATTCTTTTTGACCGACAAAACTAGACACACTAGATTAGACAGAAAAGACTAGAAAGACAAGACTATACAGAGAAGACTAGACAAACAAGACGAAAAAAAAAGAAAAAAAAAACGGCCGATAGAAGAGACATTTGTGAGAACCTATGGGTGCACGAGTTCCTGTAATCGGATATAATCACCGTAGAGGACACCGAAATCCCGGCAAGTAACACCCACGCCGCTTTAGAGAGAGAAAATTTCTCAAGAAACAAAAATCACTTTTAAGGATTATAATAGCGGAAATGGAAGATAAGAACAGGATTCAATGGAGAACACAGAACTTCTCAAGAACAAAATAAAAATGGCCGAAAATACGCGGGAGATAAGTAAACAAACAGCCGGAGTAAAATCGAGTCCTGTGAAATTAGCAACCGAATTTGCAAAAATATAATATTACATCGGAGTTCCCGGCAGATATGAAATAGTTCTAGAGTACTTTGTGCAAAATTTCAATAGTTCTGCAGAATTTCGCGAAAAAAATGGAAAATACCAAAATTGAGCTAGCAACTACTTTTGAGAAAAACTGTGCTTATTTTACATATTCCTGTACCTCGACCCTAGTTCTGAAGTACTTGATCAATTTTGCAAAAAGTTCTGCAAAAATTGACATTTTGCACAAAAAAAATGAATTTTAAAACTTGCAAAAACAGTTGTATTCGCGGATCTGAATAGCACTCTAAGAGTTCTATCGAAAATCCTTATAATTTTTTTCTGTAAAGTTAAAAATTAGAAAGATTTGCGAAAAATTAGACTTCACCAATGCGACGAAGTGAAGATAAAAAAGAATCGCGCGACAGTCCTGTTTGTAGTTCTTAGTAGAACTCTTAGAGTTCCATCGAAAATCCTTATAACATGTTTCTGTAAAATTAAAATTTGAAAATTTTATTTTTTTTTATTTTCTCTTTGCTACGTCGTATCGGTGAAGTCTAATTTTTCGCGTATCTTTCGAATTTTTAACTTTGAAGAAAAATGTTATAAGGATTTTCGATAGAACTCTAAAAGTTCTACCAGGAACTGGAAACAGAACTATTGCTCGATTATTTTCTCCTTGCTTCGTCGCATCGGTGAAGTCTAATTTTCCCATATCTCTCGAATTTTTAACTTTGAAGAAAAATGTTATAAGGATTTTCGATAGAACTCTAAGAGTTCTACCAGGAACTGCAAACAGAACTATTGCGCGATTATTTTCTCTTTGCTTCGTCGCATCGGTGAAGTCTAATTTTTAACATATCTTTCGAATTTTTAACTTTGAAGAAAAATGTTAGAAGGATTTTCGATAGAACTCTAAGAGTTCTACCAGGAACTGCAAACAGAAGTACGCGTCGTTAAAGTCCATCTTTTCGCAAAATTTGCTATTTTTAATTTTACAGAAAAATGTTATAAGGATTTTCGATAGAACTCTAAGAGTTCTATCCGGTACTGCAAACAGAACTGTTGCGCGATTTTTTTTTCTTCACTTCGTCGCGTCGGTAGAGTCCAATTTTTCGCAAAATTTTCTATTTTTTATTTTACAGAAAAAAATTATAAGGATTTTCGATAGAACTCTAAGAGTTCTATCGGGTACTGCAAACAGAACTGTTCCGCGATTTTTTTTAAATTTTGATTCAAAATAATGGGTTCCTTATTATTGCAAATATCTTTTGAAGTAAGGTTTTTATCAAAAAATGACAAAGGGATCTTTGATAGAACTCTTAGGGTG
This sequence comes from Phosphuga atrata, assembly GCA_944588485.1. Taxonomy (NCBI): domain Eukaryota; kingdom Metazoa; phylum Arthropoda; class Insecta; order Coleoptera; family Silphidae; genus Phosphuga; species Phosphuga atrata. Next base: position 47,597,234 of record OX155899.1, read on the forward strand.
CTATTCAGATCCGCGAATAGAACTGTTTGTGCAAGTTTCAAAATTAATTTTTTTTTGCAAAATGTCAATTTTTGCAGAACGTTTTGCAAAATTGATAAAGTACTCCAGAACTATGATCGAGGTACAGGAATATGTAAAAACGCACAGTTTTTCTCAAAAGTGGTTGTTAGGTCAATTTTGGTATTTTCCATTTTTTTAGCGAAATTTTGCAGAACTATTTAAATTTTGCACAAAGTACTCTAGAACTATTTCATATCTGCCGGGAACTCCGATGTGATATTATATTTTTGCAAATTCGATTACTAACTGCACAGGACTTCGATTGAAATCGCAATGAAAACAAACCCCACCATCTATACTAGGAAGAATACAGTAAACACGCGCGACACATTCTAACAATCGAACACGCGCCCATCTACTTCTCAAATTAGTAATGCACCTAGAACACAGCAAAAAGAAACATACTGCCACAAAAACAACAATGGGGCGCAACAAAACTGGAAAAAACGGGTTTCCATAGGAAGCGGGAAGGTACCCGCAGAAGAAAAATCGAATGGTTTCATGGGTCGAGAAAATAATCCTAAAATATGGCTATACATTTCTAGAGCAAAAGATCATGTAAACGAGGAAATGATAGTGAAATATCTATGTGAAAAAACAGGAAAAGCCAGCACAGCCTTCATCGTAGAAGAAGCCAAACAAATGATGCAAAGACCACATAACAAATGTTTTAAAGTCGGTGTAGAAATGGACTTAAAAGAGGAGGTCTACCAGGATTCATTTTGGCCTAACGGTATTAGACACCAAAGATACAAATTCCTTCTAGAAGATAGAAGAAGAAATCAAAATTTTCGAGCACAACCTCAACCAAGGCCCGACTCTTAGAACAATGCAGCATAATAAATCAGAACTCACAGTCACTCGGTAACTCCGTGGACAGAATCGAGAACATGCTATAGAAAAACCCACACTGTAAATTCCTGATCATAACAGAACATTGGAAAAGTAAAAACCAACTAGAAACGTACATAATTACAAACTTCTAATTAGCATCATGCTTTTGTCGGAAAGAAGGTGCTCACGGAGATGTAGCAGTATACAATAACCAGAGTATAATTAGCGATCCCTGAAAAGATATCAATGACTTGGCCGAAGCCTATGTTTTCGAATGCGCGGTCATAGAAAGAGGCATTAATAAAGAAACAATAGTAATTATAGGCATATACAGAGCACCACTTACAAGTATCAATATCTTTTTGAAAAAACTAAACAAATTGCTAAACAAACTATCAAAAGAGAATAAAATCTTTGTTATGGCAGGTGATTTCAATATTAACTTTAATAAAAAGTCATTAAAGAAAGAACAAATAACAGAATTTCTTCAGTCTTTCAATGTCAAATTAACTATGAAGGAGACAAGCCACCCATCATCTGGATCATGCATTGACAATATAGCGAACAATGTACAATGGGTATACAAAACAAATACAATTAATTTTATTCTACGTATCTGATCACTACGCCCAACAAATCACGTTATATATCACGGAAAGGAAGACCTGTTACATATACAGGCAATTCTCAGACGAAAACAAGGGAAAGTTTAAAGAATATCTACGGGCACAAACATGGGACCACTTACAACAACTTAACAAATCAGACGTCAACAGTCAATGGGAAGGTTTCATAGAAATATTCATGATAGATTTCAACGAGTACTTCCCCAAGATTAGGAAAAGAAATACGTAGAGAAACAACGAAGTATTCAATAATGCGATAATTAAAGAGACCAAAGCAGAATTAGAACTGCTTAAGATATTATCACGTTACGACAATTAATTAAAAGAAAATACAATAGAACACACAGAAAGTATATATTACAATACTTTCTGTGTGTTCTATTGTATTAGAACTAAAGGAAGTTAGAAAACTTAGAATTAAAAGAAAATACAATAGAACACACAGAAAGTATATATTACAATACTTTCTGTGCGTTCTATTGTATTTTCTTTTAAGGGTTAGGGTATTTTCTGAAGCAAGAAAATATAAAATTTTTCGAAAAACAAATAATGTAAAGCGATAATATCATGAAATCAACCTGGAGGATAGTAAAACAAATAGTCCATATAAACCACAAAAATAAAGAAGGTTTTAAGAATCAGGATCTAGAAAATGCAGAAACTGAAGTCACAAATATAAACAATTTATTCGCTGATAGAGCACAAGAACTAATAAGGAAGCTACCAATTGTTGAACATCAGAACAAGATAGATGGCAACACAAGGTCAATGTTCCTGTTCCCCAGCACCGACAACGAAATAAGCATAATTATTCAAAATCTAAAAAATAAAAAAAGCACTGAATTTGACGATATCCCCATAATGATAATAAAAGAAGCCTGTGAGGAAATAATAGGGCCATTGGAGTATATTATTAATAATTCATTTGAATACGGAATTTTCCCGGATAAACTAAAAGTATCATTACTTGTACCAGTATTCAAAAAGGGAGATTAGTATATTGTAATATATTATGATATAATATTGGTAATTATAGGCCAATAAGCTTACAATCGGCCTTCTCTAAAATATTTGAGAAGGTAATAACAGATAAAATTACACAATTTATTACAAAGCACAAAATTCTGAGCGAGGAGCAGCACGGATTTATTAAAGGTCGATCAATAGAGACGGCGTGTTTTGAATTTATGAATCATATACTGACACACCTAGAAGCAAATAACCAGGAGTATGCCGCCCCAGTGGCATACTCCTGGATCTGTCGAAAGCATACGACACAGTGGACCATAATATATTGCTCAATAAAATACAACAATATGGAATGAGAGGAAACGTAGCAGAGCTGATTAGGTCATACCTATCCAACAGGAAGCAAATAACACAATTAAGCACAACACAAGGGAAAATAAAATCATTTGCCAAGCTAGTGAATGCGGGAATACCACAGAGAAGTATCATAGGGCCAATACTGTTCACCATGTACATAAATGACCTACTGAAAACATTAGAGACATCACCACACAAAATCTTTAACTACGCAAACGATACCACCATACTAACGATAAATTCAAGGACAGAAGATATAACGACGAACATAAACTCAACCACGACAAACCTGACACATTGGTTTACGGAAAATAAATTAATTGTAAACAAGGAGAAGACTAATGTTATTATTTTCAAGACAAAAAAGCACAAAAAGATACCCAATAGACGTAACAATCAAACAACGAAAAGACAGCGTTTCAAAAACATGTTCGACTACTAGGACTGACTATTGACAGTAACCTGGACTGGACAGAACACATACATGAAGTATCCAAGAAATTAAACAGAACAGTATTCGCCCTAAGGATACTACAGAAATATATTTCGAGGGAGGTCCCGAGTATCGCAAGATAGTTTACTTTGCCAATTTCCAGAGCCATGCAAAATTTTGCATAATGTTCTTGGGAGGAGGAAATGATGTTAACAAAATTTAAAAAAAAGTTCAGAAACAAGCCTTAACAATAATAGAAAACTTGAAATATAAAGAAACATGTAGAGGAAAATTTAAAGCAGCACGTGTGTGCAGCACACTAGTGTTTGTTTGTGTACCTTCAAATACAAAAACCTATTTGAAAAGCATAGGAATGGTAATATAAATTCAAGAACTAAGAACTATACAATACCTACACATAGATTAACAATGAACGAAAAGGGACCTCCATATCTTCTTCTTCTTCTTTTTCAGATTTTATTCTTCCAATATTGGACATAGTCCTCCCTTTTAACTTTCCATTCTTCTCTATTCCTCGCCAGATTTAACCATTTCCTTCCTGCTACTTCCCGGATATCGTCACTCCATTTTTTAGGGGGGCGGTCTATGTTTCTCCTTCCGTATCTTGGTCTCCATACCAGGATTCTGTGAGACCATCTGTCATCAGTTGTTCGTAGGATATGCCCAGCCCAACTCCATTTCGGTTGCGCCAATCTTTCCACCACGTCCGCAACACCTGTCTTCTTCCGCACCCATTCGTTCCTTTTCTTGTGGCGTAACGTTATGCCTAACATTTTCCGTTCCATTAATCTTGGCGTAACGGCCAGCTTCTTGATGTTCTGTTGGATAAATCTTGTGGTTTATGCGCCATATGTGAGAACCGGTGCAACACTTGAATCAAATATTGTCGTTTTCAACTTTCTTGGGAACGTCTTGTGGGTTAGAATAAAATCCAGCTTTCCAAATGCTGCCCAGCCTAGTCCTATTCTTCTTCTGTTCTCCGCATCTTGGTTTTCTTTGAATATTTTTAGTTTATGTCCCAAGTAGATGTATCTCTCTACTCTTTCCACCGTGACACCATCGATGACTATATCATTCCGGTGTGGAACATCAGCTGTCATGATTTTTGTCTTGCTCATATTCATGTGCAGACCAGTTGATTTGGAGATGTTGTTTAGCTGATTCAGCATTGTTTCAATATCAGACTCTTAAGTGGCCACTAAAACAATATCATCCGCAAAGCGCAAGTGCGTCAGCCATTTGCCATCAACATTTACTGATTTGTCCGCCTAGTCTAAGTTTTTAAAGATATTCTGTAGACCTAGTATAAATAATTTGGGGGGACAAGGTATCTCCCTGGCGCAATAAACGTCTGATGGGTATTTTGTCGGATAAATCTTGTAGTTTCAGCGTCATAGTGGCGAAGTCGTAGATGGTTTTAATTAGACCAGAATATCTCGAATCAATGCGACAGTCATCCAAAGCCTCCAAAATAGGCAACATCTCGTTGGTATCGAAAGCCTTCTCATAATCAACGAATGCGAGGAAGAGTGGGATATTATATTCATTGCACTTTTCAATCAATGAATTCATGCATTGTAGTTGTTCGTTGGTTCCATATCCTTTTCGGAAACCGGCTTGCTCGATGGACTGATATGCATCTAATTTGCTGCTAAGTCTGTTAGATATTACCCTTATAAATGTTTTGTAAAGGTGGGAGAGTAGGCTTATTGGTCGGTAGTTTTTAAGTTCACTTTTATCGCCCTTCTTATGAAGCAGAATTACTACCGCATTGTTCCAGTCCTCCGGAATATTTCATATCTCCAGGCACTTGTTGAAGAGTATTTGGAGGATTTTAAGTATTGATTCACCTCCTTTTTTAGTTGTTCACTTATTATTCCATCTTCGCCAGGTGAACTACGATTTTTACTTTGTTTTAGAGCCGATCTTATTTCATCTATTGTAATTTCGGGTGTTTCTTCAGAACCTACGTTCATAATTTTTGGTCTTGTTAAATCTCTCCGGTGTTCTGGACGTGATTCATACAGTTTACGATAAAAGTTTTCTGCAACATTGATTATTTCCTTCTTTCCTGCCGTTTCGCTTCCATCTGTCTTACGAAGCTTAAGTATGTGTTTCTTTCCGACCGAGAGTTTTGTTTTTAGAATCTTCATGCTGCTATTTTCTTCTATAACTTTTTTTGTTAATGTCTCTTTGCAGTTATAGATATCTCGTCGGATTTACCTTGGGATTTCTTTATTCAGCTCAGCATATTCAGCGGTGGTACATTAATTGATATTTAAAATCAAAATAAAAGAAATAGAGCAATGATTTGATTATGACATAATTTCACTTAGTTTGTAAATATGTATAAACATGTAAATATGTATGTATGCGTTGCAAGCTTACTTAGGGAAATAAACGTTTTTTGATTTGATTTGATTTGACTAGACAGACAAGACTAGGCAAAAAAGACTTGCGTCGTTTCATCCGTCTAAAAGGTCGTAACAGAAGAAACAAAGCATCACAATGTCGGAACAGACAGAGATCGTGCAATCCATCGTGGTCGAAACCAAACCCGAGCAAAGCGAATCCTCCACAGAAAGCGAAACAGATGAAGAAATCCCGGAATTGGTAGACCCCAGCAGCGCCGCCGCTACCGTGGCGTCGTTCCCAGGCACCACTGCTGCTGGTCTTCCTATGGACATAGTCTCCAAAGTCAAAGAATCTCGAGGTGAAAAGGAAGCACGCAAAATCATGTCAAAATTAGGACTTAAACCTGTTCAAGAAGTAAACCAAGTGAAAATTCGCAAACCTAAGAATGTTCTGTTCGTAATCAGCAAAGTAGATGTTTACAAAAATTTTGCCAACGATACTTATATTGTATTTGGCGAGGCTAAGATTGAGGAATTGTCACAGCAGGATCATGTTGCTGCCGCTGAGAAGTTTCAGGAAGTGAAACCATCTGGTGAAGATGCTACAGTCAGGACTAGACAGACAAGACTATGGAATGGAGGAATCACATCAAAGGGAAGCGCCCAGACCTCGTCATACGTGTCATATCCGACGACACCGTCCTGCACATAGAGGGATGGAAACGCCGTCACGAACAATGTCGAGATCACACACGCAATCAAAACCGTGCTAGACGACTCTAAAAGTCCATTCAGACACATCAGTCAACGTTCCGAATTAGAACCGCCGCCTTCCAGTCTCAGTCAAAATAGCGGCTGTTTTCACATCTATCCGTCAGGGTTTTCAAACCATATTCATTTTTTTCTGTTAGGTGTGTCCTCGAGTGCGCCTATTTTTGTTAGTGTGCTTTCGGTGAAGGACTTGGCTGTCATAGCATTAATTTTGGATGACGAAGAGGAGAATCAACAGGAGAAGAAACGTAAATGGGTTCACGAGGCATTTTTATTTAGATAAATAGAGTTGGTATGTAGAAAATGTTTTTATAGTTGTAGCAATGCTATCTAAAAGAGTATCAACTGGGTGTGGAGATTGTAGTTGTTGTTTTTCATTATTTGAAATAATATTTTCCATTAATTTTCATTGTCTTTTTCTGGATCATTTCCTTTTTCAAAAAATAACGTTGAGAAGAGTAGCAAAAAATAACGTTGCGCCGGTTCAGTGTAGACAGAGTCATTTGACTTCCAAGTAAACATATTTTTTGTGACTAATACTTCTCGATCGTCTCGGAACGGAAACGTGGCGTGACTGATGTGTGTGAAAGGACATTCAACCCAAAATAAAGATCTGGCCTATCGCGACAGCCAGGCCACAATCACCGTACTACCGGAGGAACATTCAAATATCCTCATCAGAAAAGGTGAGATCACCTTAGGGATGCTCGAGTGCAAAGCCCAGAACAGAGTAAACGTAACCAAGTGCCACCAATGCTGGCTTTACGGACACTTGGCCAGGGACTGCCCTGCAGCCAACAGGCAGAATATATGGCTCCAATGCGGACAAGAAGGATACATAGCGCAGGACTACAAGGGCTGAGAGTACTGCCCCGTATACGAGACTCAAAGATATCGGGGGAACTCGGGAAATTGCCCCCGCAAAAAAACCATAGCAGAAGTAAGACGCTCTCGACCAACACAGAAAAATGATCAAGTTCCTACAACTTAAATTAAATGGATACCGCGAAGCGCATGATCTACTTTATCGCAATAGGTCCAGGTACAAAGCTGACGTGATAAATGGAACCGAATAAACACTACCTGAGGAACTACGCCTGGGTAGTAGATGCCCAGGCTGACAACGTCGTCAGAGTGTACAACAACATACCAATAACCAGGTACAAAGTTAACGTGCTAAGCGGAACCGAATAAACAGCATGTGAGGAACAACGCCTGGGTAGTAGATGCCCAGGCTGACACCGCCGTCAGAGTATACAACATCAAACAACCTACGGGAGCGAGAACGGAATATCCTGGTGCGAGGTAGCGGGTGTCACAATCTAGTCATGCTACGTATCACCAAACATCATCAAACCTGAATTTGAGAACTATCTAATGAACTATCTGAGACGATACGCAACAATAAGGGTCCAAAATTCGGATCTGGAGACTTCAACTCGAAAAGCCCTCTCTGGGGGGGCAAGTACGAAGATGCGAGAAGATCCACACAAAAAGACTGTCTACGATCACTTGACTTTGTTGTTGACCGTCATCACGGGAAACGCAGCCACATTCATATTTTGCAAGCGCCAAAGCATAATAGATATGACATTCCCCTCAGCGGACTTGACCGACAGTGTGCAAAACTGGCAGATACTTCAAGAGGCTAGAGACCAGCTAATCACATTCGATCTCGAAATAACCTCGGCCAACAACGATCACTGAAAGCAAGCGTAAACACAGCAGTAGGTAGAGCAAGATAGTGTTACCCGATGTGCCTACCATCGCAGCGGCTTTATCTAGAACCTGTATAGCCGTCTCGGACAGACAAGACTAAACAGACAAAACTAGACAGACTAGTCTGGACAGACTAGAATAGAGAGACAAGGCTAGACAGACAAGATTAGACGCGCAAAAGAAGACAGACAAATCTAGACAGATCAAACTAGACAGACAAGACTAGACAGACAAGTCTGGACAGACAAAACTAGACAGACAAGGCTAGACAGACAAAACTAGACAGTCAAGACTAGACAGACAAGATTAGAGAGACAAGGCTAGACATACAAGATTAGACGCGCAAAGAAAGACAGACAAGTCTAGACAGACCACACTAGACTGAGAAGACTAGACAGACAAGTCTGGACAGACAAAACTAGACAGACAAGGCTAGACAGACAAAACTAGACAGTCAAGACTAGACAGACAAGATTAGAGAGACAAGGCTAGACATACAAGATTAGACGCGCAAAGGAAGACAGACCAAAGTAGACAGACAAGACTAGACAGACAAGTCTGGACAGACAAAACTAGACAGACAAAACTAGACAGACAAGGCTAGACAGACAAAACTAGACAGACAAGGCTAGACAGACAAAACTAGATAAACAAGACTAGACAGACAAGACTAGACAGACAAAACTAGATAAACAAGACTAGACAGACAAGACTAGACCATTAGACCAAGCGCAAACTTGCCTTAAATGGAAAAAAGTCTGTTTACTGGTGGAACGCTGAAATCAATAATCTAAGGAAGAAGTACGTTACGGCACGCAGGTCTGCCCAACGCCACAGAAGATGGCGGCAAAACACAACAGACAGGATGGTTGGACAAGAAGTGGACTTAGACGCGAATTTCAAAAAAGCGAGAAAGGAATTGCGCATGGCCATCAAAAATAGCAAGCAGAAAATGCTGGCTCGAACTTTGCCAATCCATAAATGAAGACTCATGGGGCCTCCCATATTGAATCCCATCACAGAAGTGGTCGAAATGTGGCCAGAGTTGTTGCTGGAAAGTTACAATGTGTGTCTTCGAAATGGAATTTTCGCTACGCAATGGAAAAGACAAAAACTCGTCTTACTGAGAAAAGGGGACAAACCATTGGAAGAACCATCGTCATACCGACCGATATGCCTTCTGGACAACATAGGGAATTTTTTTGAAAGACTATTACTTAGGAGACTTGAGACATACATCGAAAACAACGGAGGACTGTCCCAATGGCAGTCCCAATGGCATGGTTTTCGAGAAGGTCGATCAACCGTGGACGCTATTGCTGAAGTAATTAAAGCAGCAGAAAAGGTCAAAAATGGAACACGGCAATCGAAAGGTTATTGTGCATTAGTGACCCTTGACGTTAAAAACGCCTTAAATTCAGCCAGTTGGGATGTAATCATGAAGGCATTAGCATCAAGACAGACACCAGAATACTTGATAATAAGCAGCAGAAAGATGATAAGCAGCTACTTGAGCGACCGACGGTTGATATACCACACGGACGAAGGTGAAGTTGAGTATGAGGTAATGGCGGGTGTCCCACATTATGTAAGATGGCTTGCTAAACCTGGACTTGCCTCGAACAGCGCAAATAGTTGGGTTCGCAGATGACGCCGCAGTGGTAGTGACTGCAAAGAAAATAAGTACACTAGAACTAGCAACTAAAGAAACCCTTCGGCGGGCAAATAATTTGTTAAAAGAGCAGGGTCTAACAATGGCAGTTCATAAAACAGAAGCGATACTTATCACGGATAAGAGACTATTCACCCCACCGAAACTCGTTCTTGAAGGGCAAAATATCCCTTTATCGAAATCATTGAGGTACCTTGGCGTCCAACTCGATAGCGGTCTAAGATACACAGACCATAGCGCCAAAACATCGAAAAAGGCAGCGTCTACAGTGACAGCTCTGGTAAGGTTGATGCCGAACATTGGAGGACCGAGGGAATTGAAACGGAAACTTGTCAACATTGTGGTACACTCAAAAATTCTCCACGGGCCGGAAATATGGACGGGCGTAACGAAAAAGGTTGGAGCGAGAAAACAGCTTACAGGAGTACAGAGAAGAAGTGCTCTAAGAGTAATTTCTGCCTACAGAACGGTTTCGGAGGCCGCGGCGCTGGTACTTGCAAGCACGCCCCCAACAGACTTACTGATTCGCGAGAAACAAGATGTCTACGAAGACCTGCAACAGCACAGGGCGAAAAAGGAAGTAAAACATGAAAGAGCAGCCGCTAAGAGGAGAGCACGTAAGAGATTCATGGACCGATGGCAAACAAGATGGGATAACGACACTAGTGGAAGGTGGACACACAGACTTATCCCTAACGTAACAGCATGGTATGAAAGGTCACACGAACATATGAGTTACCATCTTACACAGGCGCTCACTGGTCATGGGTGCATCAGCGCATACCTCGAACGGTTTACAAAAAGGGACACTGCGGAGTGTTTTTACTGCGGTCATATCCCAGACGACGCACAACACACTATCTTCATATGTACAAAATCAGAGAACGAAAGAAATCGACTCGCGGAGACACTAAGCGGTACAAAACTAGAAGAACAGAACATCATGGAAGTTATGTTAGAAAGCAAGCATAACTGGGATGCAGTACAAGCTTACATAACCGAAATCATGTTGGGAAAAGAACAAATGGAGAGACAATGAAAGGCGATTATAATATCACACGAGACACAAAGAAGCTAACATGGATGACTAGATATGTGACGAAAAGACCGAAAAATGGGTTATCATACGACTACATAACTAATACGACAGAAGACGAAATCGAAACGAGTAAAGGACATTAAAAGGAAAGATAAGGAAACAATTGGTACAAACACCACCACCCACCTGAAGTAATGCTCACGCAGTTCCGGGTGGAGTGTAGTGTAGAGACAGAGGAGGGGTTTTAGTGGGTATGCTGATCACGAAGAACTCGATCAGAGAGCCCCACACTACACGGGTTTGAATATCCGGTGTGCAACAATGCGGGGAATGCATTGTCTGAAAAAAAAGACAAGACAGACAGTCAGGACTAGACAGACAGGACTAGACAGACAAAACTAGACTGACAAGACATAGACAGACAAGATTAGACATACATACAAGACTAGACAGATAAGACTATATCGAGAAGATTAGACAGACTAGACCGATAAGAATAGTCACACAAAACTACACAAGATCAGGCAGAAATCGTTCTTATAATGTTCAAATTGTTTCTTGGCAGAGAAAACTAGACAGACAAGACTAATTATGGCAGTAATTACAAATTTGTACATTCCATTTTTATAAAAGAAAAACATAGCCAAATAGTTCTTCACATCGTTTCAAAAAGAATGTGTAACGCTGATAAAGGGCGATAAAAACAAGCTATAACTTATGCAAATATAATTTATTGCGTACATATGATATTGCTCGTCTATATAAAGACCATAAACTCAACTGGTTTTAATTGAAAACAACATGAAGCTGCTACCAGTTCTAACAATAGCAGGTAAACTATTTGCAATATTCATTATTTTAATAAACAATATGTTAAAAAAATATATAAAACATATAGTTTTGTGTGTCTATTCTTGTCTCTCTGATCTTCTTTGTGTATTCAAATTCATATTCAATTTATTAAACTGCACATGTAAGTATTATTCATATTAGGCAAGTCACAATTGAAATACATACGCATATAATAAAATAAAGAAAAAATATTAGGAATTAAAAAAACTCACTAACACTAATAGCATTTATCCAGGAGGTAAGTTTCAAGACGTATTCGGAAACTTCCATACATGACTAAGAGCTTCACACGAGAACGATATTTTTCTCATCTCGTCTCGTAAAAGCGAGAGGAGAACGAGACGATACTGTTTTGAAAATTTTTTAGGCGAGAGCGAGACCGTATATGGTCTCGCTTTCGCGAGAACGAGGCGTATTTGGATACGCTCTCGCGAGACACGAGAGTCTCGTTTCTGAGCTTTTTCATGTTTCTTCTTCAACCTTTGACTAGAGCAGCCGTAATATTTCTTGCATAAATGGACTCCTTCTGGGCTCGGGTTACATTTTATTATGTATATGTTACGGTAAAAGTACAAATTCGGCAAATGTAAACATTTACTGGTATATGTTATTTACCAATTTGATAGATAAATAAATGTCAGTTTAAATTTGAGATCATCTTCATATACCTATTTTTAGTATATGTGTACATATGCCGGTAAATGTGTGCATTTTCGAAACTACGTACTTTTACCGTAACATATTAAACAAATAGAAGAATAGGATGGTTGCGACAGTTATTACGTGGTAATTCATACTTACATTGAATTGAAAAATTCACTATGTTTTTACCACACTTAGACTATGTAAAAATGTTATACAACTTGTTATTCACAGTAATATAATTTTCAACACATACTACGACTTAAGTTTCGACGTTTTCAAGTTTTACTTGAAAATGACCTTCAAACGTCAAAACTTAAGTCGTGGTATGCGTTGAAATTTTTATTACTGTGAATAACAAGTTGTATAACATTTCTACATAGTCTAAATGTGGTAAAAACACAGTGAATTTTTCAATTCAATGTAAAAAGAAGAATACAGAATATATGTCGTAGACAATTTCAAATTATTTCAATCGTTTTTATTATGAATTATATTTCGAGTCTCGTTCTTCGAGATTACATTGTAGTACTTTCTACTAAATTCAACCACAAGTTCAGAGTTCCAAAATTTTCGGGCTCTCTGCTCCCTACATTACCGGCCACACTTCATAACGTTCTTTGTGCTAGACGAAACGATGATGATTTTTTTAGATGTTTTTTAGAGGGTTTAACCACGTGTTAACGCAAAAATAGTTAATTGTTTTAAGATTAGTGAATCAAACACATCAAATTCGTAGAGTAAATGGCTAAGAGAAAAAACGGGAGACAGGGAAGAGGAAAAAACTAATAAGAGACTGCGGAGATTAGAAAAAATTGTTGTAGGCTTAGCCAATAAAAAAAAACGAATCAACAAATATTACAGGTATTTAAGATATTTAATTCAAGATAGGTATTTAAGGTATCATGTACTCAGCTTGTGTGGGTCTTGATGGGCATATCAGACTAGTGCTTTTTGCATATTATCAGGGAAAAATGTTCTTTTCATTTAAAAGGTTAAATGATATTTTATAACTAAAAGTCGGAACTTTAGGCATTAAAAATTGTCAGAATAGGTAGGTTATTAGGTGGTCAAAAACACAAAATAGGTTTTTAATAGGTTCTATAAAGATAAGAAAGATGCAGAGTAACAAGAAAGCAGGTTCTCAAAAATGTTATAAAAAGAATGCAGCAGTCCAAAAGTATTTTATTCAAACCTTTATGTGCTTTGCCCATCTATATATTACACAAAATTCATTACTTAAATTCTATAAAAAGTAAACAAAAAAACAATATTTCTATTATGAAATGTAAACAAAAGTGAAAATCATTTCCTAATTATTATTGTTTCTCTCGGTGTTATATTTGCTGTTGCAATAATCTACCATTATTTTTTCTAAATTGTCTGGTGTAAGGCTATGCCTTCTGTCAGATAAAACCATTTTATATGCGGAAAAAGAACGTTCAACATTGCATGACGTCCTGGTGCATACTTCAACATTACCGCTGTTTCTGGCGTTGTTTTCAGGAAGCTCTACATTTTCGCCACTTGAAATTTTTCCTACATTTCGTAAAATAGAAAAGTCTGGATTGAATGCATTTTTGCGTGGTGCAGTTTTCAAATGGTTTAATACATTATCCACCAATGATACAGACTCTGTTAATGGGTTCCAGTTTTTTCTAATTTTGTAATTGTTTCTGTTAAAATGTGAAAATTGGATGAAATATATGCCAAAACATTTTTAATGTCTATATTTTTAAAACAATGTTGTGCCTTGCGTATAGACTCTGCACAGCTACAGTCAAATTCCATTACAACCATTACAACAAACAACGGTCCCCGCAGAAGTATTGTAACTTTTTAAACAAAAGTGTAATTTTGAGGTTAGGATTAGGATTTTCTACCCGGGTACCCGGATCCGGGTATATAAAATTTTTAGTACCCGGGTACTATTTCATTGTCAGACCCGGGTACCCGGGTACCCACTTCTGAAAATTCTCGGAAAATTATTACTAAGTAGCGCCTTAGAAATTATATTAGCAAATTTGCACTACAAACAATATAAAGGCTCAACAAATGATTTGTTAAAACAGCTAAAGTACATAAAATAAAGATCGAAAAACAGAACTTTACGTGCGAAAAAGAAGTGCCATCGACATCGTCTTCTCAATCTGAATCTGACCGTGAATAACATTTTTTTTTCAACCTTGTACAAAAAATTTCCGAAATTATTGCACGTTTGGTTCTACAAGACGGTATTTCCATTCGGGCGGTCACTCGTCGTAAATTTATCCGAGAAGCTTTTCATCATAAACAGCTCTACCGAAAAGCGAAGGCAGGACAATGGAACTGTTTCTAGAGTATTTTGAACAACAAGAATCAAGTGTGGTTAACGAGTTGCAAACGATAACTAACTCTGATAGTAGATTCAGTCTAACTCTTGATAAATGGACGAGCTTAAAAAACCGTCGTTACTTAAACATAAACTTGCATTCTGATGACAGAACAGTATTCAACCTAGGGCTGCTTTTTATATCTGGAAAATGCGGAGATATGGTTCTTAGACATCTGGACAAATTCGGTTTAAAAGTTGAACGTCACATTGTGGCTAGTAGTACGGTTGGCGCAGCGGTTTTGCAAAAGTTTGGCAGAGAAAGCCCAACAGAGATGATGCTATGCATAAATCACGCAGTGCACTTAGCTGTGATAGATGTTATATAACAAAGGAAAACTATTAGGGAAGATGAAGACAAAACTTACGAGGATATTGAAGAAGAATGTGATTAGGATATTTTTTCTAGTGACAGTGACGATAACTTATAGCGTAAAGAGTACCTGATAATTGTAGAAAGATTTCTAAAATTAATAAACAGCTTCAAACGGGACCCTTATGGCCGCGTTGCAGGATTGCCTCCAAACCGACTGACCAACCGTCTGTTCACCTTCTAGCAAAACAAGAAGGTTCGTACCACTTGGTTGACAGAAACCCAGAAGGATATTAAAAAACTGGGTATAACAGATTTCCTCGCTGATATAAATTATTGCTGGAATGAGGTAAATGAACAAGGTTTAGAAAATTTACTACAAACATTGCAAAAAACCCTCTTAAATTAGCGCTGGGAGCACTGAGTCAGAATTCTTACCACACATTCTTACCTGCGATGCCATTTTGTCAGTTCCTCTGGATACTATCAAAAAAATCGGTACTACTTTATCTGACGAACTTTAAGCAGCCCTCGATCAAAAAATCAAAGAAAGAAGAGATGTGTGTTTATTTTCTCTTGTCAAATATTTACATAATCCGGAAAGTCTTTCCTCGTGTATCAAATCTAATAAGTTTATTTTGAACTATGTGGTTTATGTTTCAAAGAAGAAAGTTTATTTAGTTATATTTTTGTTATTTTATAACAGAATTTATTGTAGTAAAAAGCTATTTTAATTCCCAATTAGTTAATGAGAAGAAGACGGTTTAACTGTGTGACTGATTGTACTATAAGTTAAGGAGACTTATTGACATTCTTCACTCTTTCGTAGTAAAATAGAACATAGAAGTAGTAAAATAGAAAATTACTTCTTTTATACCCCGGGTATATGAAAAAATAATACCTGATACCCGGGTATTAAAAAAAAAACGGGTACGCGAAAACCCTAGTTAGGATTTACAAATACGTGAAGAAGACTACGAGAACACGTTTGCTGGTACCAGCTACTAATGCGTAGATAAATTTCACACAGACAACGAATTTATGAATAAACAATTTTTCACTATTTTAGGTCACAAATAGGCGCTATAATAGCTCATTCGGTATATTTTAGGCAGTATAAATTTAAAACAGCAAAATAGGCAAAAAAAATTAGTGTAAAACGATAGAGAATCATGTAAAACGTATTTATTTGCTTATCTTTCTCATCTGCCTATAAAGAAAAAAATAGTCAATTACCTAAAGTTCCGACCTTTATTTATAACACTTAAATTTACATCTTTTTACTTTACAATCTTGTACTCAATTTGTGTGAGTCTCGATGGGCGTACCAGGCTAGTGACTTTTGGACATAGGAGGCACTAACTACTAGTGCTGTGAATCTTCATTTGGCATTATCAGGGAAAACTTTCGATTTTATTTGTAGATGATGTTCAAAACTGCCACAAAGTAAACATAGATATTAACAAACAAAACAAGATGGGCTTGGATGACTATTGGTTCATCCAGGGAGATAAAAATGGGTCTAATTGACAAATATCCACTTTGTGATAATATTGATCTCGAAGCACCTGATTCAAATGCAGAAATCTCATCAACTCTAAACGAAAGGGGGATTAAGAGAGATCAACAGTTCGTTGCTGAACAAAAGCTGGTTCAGCCTTCAAATGATGGAGAACAACCATTAAATCGTCTAGAACTCTTAGAAAAGTTGGCCGATACAGGAAAAATTCGTATCACAATTGCATTATCAGCTCTCTTCAGATAGAAGGACATTTATTTCTTCAATCCTTTCTAAGCCTATAAAAGACTTATTATTGCATGGAATGGAAAAAGATCACTATTGATGCTATACAAAACTGACAAATTTCACATGAGATTTGTTTTTGGCAGTCCTAGAAAGACTCATTAGTGTTATAGAGCTCCGGAAAGGTTGAATATATTTATATATTCAGGCTGTGTTTCGACTTTATTAAGTTTATATGATTATCTATAAAGTAATATGATTTTTCCAATTCTAAATTAACATTTATATCAATAACCTGCTAAGTTCATGTTTTTCTTATGAAATGTCAAATTAATAATATCTAACCCTAAACATCCATATGGGTTTCAAGTAAGTGGTTTACAAATTGTTGTTCATAAAAGCAACTACAGATGGCTAATATCCACTTAAGTTATCGGAAAGACATGATCTTGAAAATTAATGTTATTTTTCTGGTTTTTGTTGAGTGCCACGAAGGTGGACTGAAAGCTATAAAATAACTGACAAATTTCACATGAAATTTATTTTTGCTAGTCCTAAAAAGACTCATTAGTGTTATAGAGCTCCGGAAAGGTTGAATATATTATATATTTAGGCTGTGATCCGACGTTATTAAGTTTAAACTTGTGAGAGATTGTAGTTATTGCCTTTGCAATTGAAATTTGCCAACCAAACAAATTATGAAAACCGAATAATCTGGTTTTCATAATTTAGTTAGGTTATATATTTGCCAATATTCTAATATATTTGGAAATTTGTTTGTGTGTGCAAATACATGTATTTATCATAGATTAAGTTAGTCAAGTCAGATCTATTCAGAATAGATAAGTTTTGTTTTTTACTGAAAAAAGAATTGAATAATATTAATAAATTATGCAAAAAAATATTTACATGTATTAGTCCAATCAGTCCAGGTTTCTCAATGTTTGTTAGTTTGTCAACAAATCTAGAATTACTCCAGATTCAGTCCAGATTGCTCAATGTCTATTAGTTTGTCTACAAATCAAGAAATTGTCCAATCAATCTAGAATATTCAGTGTCTGTTAGTTTGTCTACAAATCAAGTAATAGTCCAATCAGTCCAGGTTTCTCAATGTTTATTAGTTTGTCAACCAATCTCGCATATACCCGCTACCCGCTAATAGCATATGCTAGATTAGCATATGCTATTAGCGGGTAGATAATATATGCTATATATCAGCTACCCGTGGTTTGAAACAATAAATTATACTTTACAACTAGACTTAACTAATAATTTCATTTCATTTCATTCCATTCCATTTCAAGGCATTTATTGTTCTTTATAAATATAATACAATTCAGACAATCCAGCAATCAGCAAAGGAAGCTCGGTCAACCGCCACGAAAACGAAAACACAGATGGTGGACATTGGATTGCGACAGGGCCCTTTATTCCCGTATGCTTACATGGAAGACTTGGCATAGCAATAAGACACAAGAGAATTGGCAGAATTTCTTAAAAATGCAGAGGGAAACATCCAGAACGATCAGACGCATTAAACGGACATACCGTTTCAAAAAACTAGAGGAAATCGACAATGAGTTCAAAAAAAATAACACGCGAAATTTCTACAGAACATTTAGGGAAGCCTCTGCTTCCGTCGGCCTGATGGAACCCTTGAAACCAACACAAAAGCGAACTGCGAAATTCTGAAACAGTACTTCGAGAAGCTACACAACTGTGAACCCCCTGAAGAAAGACTCCAATGCCACATAGCCGCCCCAAACCAGGACTCTGTTCCACCAACACCTGAGGAAATACGAAACATCATTTTACACCTAAAAAACAACAAAGCACCAGGGGAAGACGGCTTAATCGCTGAAATGCTCACGATCGGAGGTGAACTCTTGATTGACAGACTGCAAGCTATCATTGGAAATACATGGAAGAGCGGCATCATACCAGCGGACTGGAAAAATGCTTTGATCCACCTACTACACAAAAAGGGCGACAAGACTGATCCAAACAATTACCGAGGCATTTCCCTTCTATCAATCGCCTACAAATTTCTCTCACGCGCCCTCCTCACAAAACTGGAAGAACAGACAGAACATCTGATCGGTGAACATCAGGCAGGTTTGCGAAGGCACCGATCATGCGTGGAACAAATCTGGAGCCTGAAGATGATACTGCAACATCGCCAGCCCAGCCGTACAGTTGTCACTTTCCTAAACTTCAAGAAAGCCTATGACTCGATTGACCGCATAACTCTGTTTAATATACTTCATGGATACGGTGTGGATAGTAAAACAACCATGTTAATCGAACAGACTTTGTCAGGCACAACATCTAAAGTAAAATTCATGGGTGAAATCTCCGAGCCTTTTCAAATCAGTACTGGAGTAAGACAGGGTGATGGATTGTCCCCACTCCTCTTCAACCTGGTACTAGATAAGATAATCAAAATATGGGAGAAAGAAGTACCTGGAGTATATATGGGAACAAAGGACAAACGAATCAACATAAAGTGCCTCGCTTTTGCCGACGACCCGGACTACTGAAGAAGCCAAACACGCCATCGAGGAACTTCATGAAATCGCCATCAGGGCCGGCCTTCAAATCTCTTACGAGAAAACGCAATACATAGACTCCAAGAGCTCAAATATGACACATCTTGCAACCAAATATGGCAACATCATACAAATTAAGCACTTCAAGTACCTAGGTGAAATAATTGGAAACACTGGTAAGGAAAGAATGGCTAATAAAACACGTGCAGAAAAGTTACGCAAAGCCTATGCAAACACCTGGAATATGTACAACAAGAAATCACTTTCATATCACTATAATACAGTCATCCTTCCAGAAGCACTCTATGCAATTGAGACTTCATCATTAACCATATACATGAATGATATTGAGAAAGTAGAACGTCAGATAATGAGAAAAATATTTGGACCCAAGGTACAAAATGGTATCTGAATGCGTAAAAGCTCACAAGAACTGTATTCCCTGACAGAACGATTCTCCTCAGTTGCACGGAAAAGACGTCTGAAATTCTACGGTCATATAGTACGAATGGATGACTTTCGATTGACCAAGAAAATCTTCCACATCATCAATGGAACCCGACAGTCCAAAGTACGCTGGCTGGTAGACACCAAACATGACCTCTCAGTAATCAATATACTATTGGCAACTACGCGAACTAAATACAGGCAGGAAATAAATTCACATAACTTCACATCAAAGAATCCAACAGCTAAGAGTTTGAAACTAACAAACGCATGGACGCAAGAAAGAAGACAGGCCCAGAGCGAAAGGATGATGAAGTTTTGGGAAGATAAAAAGAACAAGATGACCAGTGCTAAGTGATGGTTCTACGCGCTCCTTAGAGGGCTAAACGAATAAATAATAATAATATAATACAATAGTTATAAGATATACCTTATGTTTAAAAAGTAATTGACAAAAAGACTCGATAAGACATTATAAAATTACAATGTCCTAGTCTTCCACGAGCCCAGAGTGATTGAGAACAATAATTCTTTTATCTACTCACACACCAAAATGAACACAGTAATAAATACATTATTGTATGTGAAGGATGCCATTATTAAAATCGTGTGTAAAAGTATCCATATCGTGCGTAAAAGTTCAATGTAAAACAAATGTAATTCATTATAAAACGATTTCTGTTTGTTGTTACTATGGCAACAACTTGCGTCACTAAACAAAAAACATAGACGTAGTGCAAATAATTTTTCTGACGTAAATTAAAATTAAATTAATTTTTCTAATTTTAAATCTAAAAGTCTCGGCCTCAATCTGGATTTATCTGGCTCTTATATAACTTAACCTAGCCATAATCTAATCTAGATTAAATCTAGAGTTACCTAGTCTAGTCTAGATTACATCGACAACGACCAAATAGTGTTCTCGTCACTGTGCGTTGTTACTAGTTAGCAATTTTTTCTACGGAGGCGCTGAACGTTCTAACCTGATTGTGTCAGTGATTTGAAGTATGAAGTAATATTATCGATAAGAAACTTTTTATTTGTAGATTAGACAGTAACATGCTTCGTAGATAAAATAATGTATGACACACGTGTGTGTAAGGCTTTTGTGCACTCAATGCGATTAAACCTCGCAACTCATGCATAAAAGCTCTTTTTCACACACATGTATCATAAACTACTATTCTTTGTGCTGCATTCATATAATTTAGTTTAATATTTAGTTATTGGTGAGATATATACTTTGTATTGTACAAATTTGCAGATATTCCAGCTTTAAATTTCCTACAAGTCAAGGAAAAGGTTTAGTTGTTGATGGAGTCGAAAATTATACTTCAAAATTGTAAAGTATTTTAAACTTTCAGAAAATCTAAAAGAAATTCTGCTACTTTTTTATTCCTCTTTAAAATACTAAACAGCATAATGATTTACATTAGTGTAAATTATGCGCGTTTTAATCTATAAGAAGTATCAATCGAAAAGGTATCGAAAATCTGGCTTCATACGAGAGTATCGCTTCTGATCTCGTCGTTTGCTCGGATTCAAATTTATGAAGAAAATGTTATGGCTGCCCCGAAAGAGATCAGAAACGAGACTCTCATGTGAGGCCCTAGTCGATAATCAGGATTGTTCCAGGGAAACGTTTTAAACTGTCATGGATATTGCCATATCACATATCAACAGACGCCAAATTCTGTGTAGAACAAAAAACTAATAATCGGCACGTGCGCCTGGTCGGACAGGCGATCGCCTTACGGCGCCACATTTTTAAGGCGACAGATTATAAGGCTAAATATCATTTTATCAGAATATGTTAAAATATTAAATAGCGTAAATTTGTTTCTGATGGAATTTCGTATAAATAGTTTTGAGCAAATAATTTGTAAAGCTAAAGAAATAGCTAATGGAATGGAAATAAATGCAGATTTTGAAAGCAGTCTTTCAATTTGAATTAGACATAAAAGATAAACCAATAGAAAATCTGTCCACAAAAAATGAAGTTAAAGTTTTTAATGATCTCTGAAATATTTTTACTAATTCTGTAGAATAGAATAGAAAGAATTAGAAATTAAAATAGAATAGAATAAAAATAGAAAGATTTACACAATTGGAATATCATAATAAAATTATTGAATTGAATTGAATTTTTATCTGATATTCCATCATTAGCGCATAAAAATTCAGACGAAATTCTTAAAAATTGTCGGAATTTGCACATGTACCTAACAGACGATATAGAACCTTTAAATTTGTCTAACGAATTACAAATTGTCCGAATATATTAACAAGAGGTATGACACACCTGGATGCAGTCAATTATACAAGGTGGGCCATTAAAAACGAAACAAGGATTTTCGGATAGTTAAAGAAGGTTTCTCAAAAAACGCTCGGATACATCAATTTTCTTTGTGGTCGCACTGGGACCACAACCCCTAAAATTTTAAATGGCACGTTGGGGCAAGTTATACCTCATTTGTAAGCCCGTTTAGCCCTGAATACTAAACGGCTAACATTTTCTAAATCTATTGATTTGTTTTCGAGATTATTTAATTTCAAGTTATGAACGCGTTTTTAGTTTATGTCGATGAAAATAAATGGTGATCGTTAATTAGAAGACTATTTGACTTTTCAACAAGATGGAGCGCCACCACATTATACGCAGGCTGTTCGGGAGTTTCTGGGTTTCTGAGTTTGGACGATCGAATGGACGAAGAAGTGCTATGGAATGAAACTCACCTGATTTAAGTCCGCTGAACTTTTTTTTGTGGGGTCATCTGAAAAGTAGAATTTGTGTAAAAGAACAGAGCAAACGCAGATCCGCTGGAAGAGTTACGTCGACGCAATATTGAAGAATGCCGTTAAATTACGCCACAGATCCTCCAAAATGTAAGAGAACGTTTCGAGAGGAACTTGTATTTTTGTATGGAATTTGGTGGCGCACAATTTGAGCATTTGTTAAACTAATAAAAATCTTTTCCGGCGTTGAATTGTGATTTTTTTCCTTCACTTTTGCAGTTTTTGTAGGGACAGATTGAACAATTTGAAATTAAATAATCTCGACAACAAATAGATAAATTTGGAAAATGTTAACCGTTTAATATTCAGGGCAAAAAGATTTTTAAATAAGGTATCACTTACCACACCGTGTCATTTAAATTTATAGGGGTTGTAGTCCCAGCGCGAAGGTGTTAAGTGATTTGGCTACAGATTTTCTTGTAAAAGGTGTCCCCCTCACAAACAAAGTTGAGTTGTCCAAAGTTGAGCATTTTTTGAAAATTCATCTTTAACTATACGAAAATCCCTGGGAGGTGGGGGACGGGGGCGCCGAAAGTTGTATTCGCCCTAGGCGGCATATTTTGACGTGCCGGCCCTGCTAATAATCTTCATTTATTTTGCTGAAACGTAAGCCTAAAATTGGCAATTATAAAAACGCGCAAATAGCGTAGTTCCGGAGTATTGTTCGAAACATTTCCCAAAATAACCGAAATTGAATGAACCCTATTCTAAATAATTCGAAATTAAATGCAGATTAAAACTGTGTCAGATATTTGTAAATGCAAGGACAATAAACCTCTCAAATTTTCTATAGAACGATTCGCGATGCGGAAAGGTTTTCTTGCTTATTGTTTACTAAACCAGTGGACTCAAATTTATCCACCACACTGCGAATAGACTCTCGGTAGGACGATGTGAGACCGCAAAATGGTGACAGTGCGTGGAACTTTGCCCGAATAGAACACCCATTTTGATAAAACAATTTTATCATTGGCACGTGTTGTTGAACGCTATATCCGTCCATGATGACGCAAAACAGACTGAGTAAATGACAGCCAATTCGACAATTTCCACACCGTTTTGTTCTTTATTTCGTTGCTATTTTAAAGGTAGCTTCAAAATGATTCTCTGAGAGAAGTCCTGGCCCCTATTCTAGAAAAACTTTAGTAATCGATTTTCACAATCTTCTCCTGATACCGATTTCTTATCACAAAGAAATTTCGGCAATGTAAGGAAAACATGATAATCGCTTCCAGACAAGGAAAGCTCCCGGACTTCCTGGCGAGTCACAATGGACGTGTGGCCAGGCGTTGTCTTCATGAATAACAACACCTCTCCTGTTGGCCAATTCTAGCGGTTTCTGGTCAATCGCTAGCTTCAAACGGTCCAGTTCTTGAGACTTGATATTAGTGCAGAATCTAGTGCTTGTGCATATAGAAGCAACAAATAATAAATTATTCCTTTTCAGTCCCACCAAATGCATAGCAGAAGTTTCCTGGCGGTAAGTCCTGGTTTGATGACTGCTTGAGCTCTTTCACCGCGCTTTGTCCACAATGTTGTCGTATCTAACTCATTTTTATGACGAGCCACCATCCGTTTAAGAAATGAGTCGATTTCATTCCGTTTGACCAAGGCTTTGCTGATGGAAATTCGATCCGATCATGTTTGTGTTGCTGATTTCGTTTTAACTTTTCTTCGATGTAGACCTGGAGATTTTGTAGTTTATTTAATGCTAGAATCTTCTAACGCAATCATGCTTAGTCTAGTAAGCATTTAATAATATCCCAATGTTTTTGTATATAGCCTAGTCTCTATTAAATTTGTCTTAAATATTAACATTTAGTTTAAGCAAACGGGACAACAATTGAAATGTAGGTACTTAATAGATATTTTTTTTAGTTTTGGCTGTGGCAGTCGAAAGTCAGCTGACTACGTCGGCCTGCTACCAAAAAATCCCCGAAAAAACGAAATTCTTCCTTAACAGAAAATCACCAAACAAGACTTACGAGCTGACCTGCGCGAAACGGTCAATATACAGAAACCTGGATAAAATCAACCGAAAGCTTCCAGTGAAGCTAATAATCCACGGATGGGCCCAGGCGGCCAAGGATCCCATTTTCGAGGAACTAACGCAGGCATACTTGAAAAACACAGACTTGAATGTGATCCGAGTGGATTACAACGAGCTAGCGGTTCAGGCCTACCCCATAGTCTTAACAAAGATCCAATCAGTTGGTAAATCAAACTAATGTTAGTTTAGTAAACCATTCTATAACGTTTAACTGTTTTTAGTTGCTGATATTGCACATCTCATAATGACACTAAAACGCGTTTTGCTAATACCCTTAGATAAGATACATGTTATTGGCCACTCACTAGGTGGTCAAATTAGTGGGTTAACAGGAAAAATTGTGATTGCTCGGTTTGGTGAGAAACTGAGCAGGATTACAGTTTTGGATGCCGTGAGACCGGCTTTTGAGTCGGTTTTGGTAGCCGATAGTCGGAAACTGACTAAGAACGACGCGAATTTTGTGGATGCTATTCACACGGATGCGAACGAAATCGGTTTAGCCGCTCCCGTTGGCCACGTAGACAATTATCCGAACGGCGGGAAGAGGTTGCAACCCAACTGCAACAAGTCGGAACCGTTAAACATTTTGGGCTTCACTGATACGGATGGATGGAAACCTGTTTATGTGGACGACAGTAAGTAAAATAACTAAAACGGATTTATTCTATAATTCCAAAAACATTGTAGAATTGTGGAATCTTGTATAGATTCAACTATTATATTAATTTTATCTGTTTCTGGCAATTTTTTCAGATGATGCAATTTAATATTGATGTAAATGCATAATTGTATATAATCAAATCTTTGGTACCTATACGATATTAACTAATGGATTTAGTAAAAGAGAAACATTTAGTAAAACCCAAGATTTGAAATTATATAAAGTTGTAAATAAAACAAATTTGTAAACTTTTTCAGTGACTTGCAGCCACATGAGGAGCGTCTGGTATTTTATCAAATCTGTGAATACCAAGATTGAGGCGACCAAGTGTGATTCTTGGAAGAACTACTTGAGCGGGAATTGTTCCAATAACCAGAAAGTGACGTTCGGCGAGCACGTGGAAAAGGACGCCGAAGGAGTTTACTATTTAGAAATTGAAGTTTGATATATTGTTTATTAACTAAGATAGTTTTTAGTCCTAAGGATGTTATTTTGACAGATAGAACGATCAAAAATCAGCATGTTTAACGCGCCCTTTGTCTAACTTTGTTTTATCAAAATTAGAATTTATTGAAACTCATAAAGTTTCAAATATACTATTTGTGCTGTTAATGTCCAAATCCATTTCTCCAAGACAGACAAAACTACGCAAGCAAGACTAGACAGACAAAACAAATATGGGAGTAATTAGAACTTTGTATGTGACTAATTAGAAAGTAGTTACAAGTAAGGCAGTTTCTCAACTATAATAGTAATTGTCTATTAACACATTGACTGCGAAACATAATTTTTAGAACTTTTGTTCTACGCGACGTATAATAGCGTAGGACAATAAATCGTTATTATTAACAATGCACAAACTGTCTGTGACAAACACTGTCAAAACACAAACAAAAAATTAATTATAGATGATATTTTAATTATATATGTTATCAGTTAGCAAATAAACTGTATTGCATAATCTTTGTTAATGAATTGATTCAGTTTGTAATATTAATATAGTGCCTTGTATAGCGATAATGAAATAAATTTAATTAATTTTTAATCTACGACTCTAGGGGTGACAATCCCGAGTAATAAGCCTCCCAAACTAACAACTTGAGTAGTATCTTGGGCATTGTCCCACGAAGAATATTCTTCAACTGAGCATGGAAAAAAAATTCGCTGAATGCACTACCCCAGGTGGTAACCAATCCACCGTCTCCTATGGTGACGTTAGCGCATTTTCGGATTCTGGGGAGTCCGCACCGAATGCTTTTAGGATGAGTCAAAGCAAAGCTTCCTCGCAACATTTAATGCTAACTCACTGCTAAAAGTGGGTAAACTAAAACATCTGACTGATTCACTGACACGACACAACATAATACTGACAGCAATAAAAACAACGCCTGGACAGTAGATGCACAGACGGACACCGCCGTCAGAGTGTACAACATCAAAGCAGCAACCTACAGAAGCGACAACGGAATATTCTGGTGCGAGGTAGCAGATGTCACAATCTATTCATGCTACGTATTACCAAACATTATCGAAACTGAATTTAAGGACAACCTAAATGAACTATCTGAGACAATCCGCAACTAAAATGGCCCAAAAATCGACAGTAGAGACTTCAACTCGAAAAGCCCACCCTGGGAGTCGAAGTACGAAGATGCTAGAAGATGCATCCTCAGTGACTGGACAGAATCACTCGACTTTGTTACCATCAACACGGGAAATGCAGTCGCATTCATATTTTGCAAGCGCCAAAGCATAATAGAGGTGACATTCTCCTCAGCGGACATGACCGACAGTATACAAAACTGGCAGATACTGCAAGAGGAAACACCGAGCGACCACCAGCTAATCACATTCGATCTCACCATATAGACTAAAAGCAAGCGTAAACACAGCATCGAGTGGAGGTAGATTAAGATAGTTACCCGATGTGCCTACCATGGCACCGGCTTTATCTAGAACCTGTATGTATAGCCGTCTCGAACAGACAAGTCTCTTCAGACAAAACGAGACAAACAAGACTAGACAAGACTAGAGAGACAAGACTAGACAGACAAGACTAGACAGACAAGACTAGACAGACAAGACTAGACAGACAAGACTAGACAGACAAGACTAGACAGACAAGACTAGACAGACAAGACTAGACAGACAAGACTAGACAGACAAGACTAGACAGACAAGACTAGACAGACAAGACTAGACAGACAAGACTAGACAGACAAGACTAGACAGACAAGACTAGACAGACAAGACTAGACAGACAAGACTAGACAGACAAGACTAGACAGACAAGACTAGACAGACAAGACTAGACAGACAAGACTAGACAGACAAGACTAGACAGACAAGACTAGACAGACAAGACTAGACAGACAAGACTAGACAGACAAGACTAGACAGACAAGACTAGACAGACAAGACTAGACAAACAAGACTAGACAGACAAGACTCGACAGACAAGACTAGACAGACAAGACTAGACAGACAAGACTAGACAGACAAGACTAGACAGACAAGACTAGACAGACAAGACTAGACAGACAAGACTAGACAGACAAGACTAGACAGACAAGACTAGAGAGACAAGACTAGGCGGCATGGGCGTAGCCAGTAGGGGGGGGGGGGGTGTTGGTTTCAGGGTCAGCATATATTCTATTTGATCAACACTATTTCCAATGGATTGCAAGTTTTGATTGATAATACTACACGGAAAAAAGTACACTCTAAAAATTACAGTTTAAATAGTAGCATCGGCCTTACGAATTTGAAACTGTAAAAACTAACAATTGCTTTTTTCTAAATTACAGTTTCCGGTATTATTAGTAAATAAATTTTAAAAATTACAGTATGCGACTGCAATCTTTACAAATTTGTATTCGTAAGGCCGCTGCTACTATTTAAACTGTAATTTTTAGAGTGTACTTCTTTCCGTGTAGTATTATCAATCAAAACTTGCAATCCATTGGAAATTGTGTTGATCAAATAGAATGGTACAAAATCCAGATTGCAAATTTTTACTAGTCACTGAACACTGGAAAAGTGAACCACAATTAGAAATTATCAAATTAAAGGATTTTTATTTGGCATCGTATTATTCTAGACTCTGTGGAGAACACGGTTGAGTAGCAATCTAATGCAAAAAACATATCGAATTGAAAATGCGGAAAGACTACAACAAACTGGCTGTGAAATACGTTTTTGAATGCGCAGCAATAGAAACACAATTTAATACACACACGTTTATAATTATCGAAATATATAGATCTCCTTTGACGAACCAGTCATTATTCTTCAACAATTTACATAATCTGCTAATAAAACTAAATGCGGAATCAGTTCAATATATAAAAGCTGGAGATTTCAACATAGATATTCGAAAGAAAAGTAATGTCCGACAAGAATTCGTGTCTCTGCTAGAATCCTTCAACGCAACTATAACATTCAAAGAAATAAGCCACCCACAATCGGGCACATGTCAAGATAATATAATAATAATAAATAATAATAATAAAAAAACTTTATTCACTTTGCTGCTTACAATTATATAGAAATTATAAAAAATAAAAAATAATATACATAAATAATTTGCCGATGTGATTGTCGACATTCAAAAAAAAAAAGAAAATTGTAAAATAAATTGCGAAAAAACAAATACACAAGCAATATATAAAAAACACAATAAATACAAAACAATTCCATACATTTGAATACATTCAAAATTTTAAATCTCAACATATTTACTTGTAGGAATTTTTCACTTGTTCATGATATCGTTTAACCAATTTGGTGTTCTATGTATTCATCAATTCCATCAAATGTACCAGCTATTAATTTTTCTTTTATGGATTTTTTAAACTTATTGTATGATTGAGTGCTTATTTCTGACGATATATTATTGAATAATTTAACACCAATGCAGAAAAAAGAATTTGCATATAAGGTAGTGTGATGTTTTTCAGTTTGTAATAATTTACCATTCCTTGTGTTATATGTGTGCATGTTAGAGGATATAGACTAATTCTGAGTATTTTTTTTTTTGATATAACACAGACATTTATAAATGAAAATAGAAGGTACGGTTAACAATTTGTTGTTCCTAAAACAATTTCTGCAGCTCTGTCGACGCTTTAAATTAAATATTAGTCTTAAAATTCTTTTCTGCATAACGAAACATTTCTGGCTATGTCTTGAATTACCCCATAATAAAATATTAAAAGATATATGTGAATAGACAATAGCATAGTACAGGCTTAACAAGGTACTTGCATGCATAGACTTTTTCAATTGAGATATTGCAAAATAAGCTCTTGCTAATTTTTTGCAAACTAACTGTGTGTGGTTCGACCACGTAAGTTTCGAATCAACTAATACCCCAAGAAATCTTGCAGAGTTGGATATTTTATAGCATTGGTTGTCTAAAACTATCTGAAAATAGGTTGGTAAAGTTCTTCTTTTGCCCATGTATAAACAGAGTTTTTTCGCTATTCAAGATTAGTTTGTTTTTTGTACACCAATTATTAAATTGTACGATTGTTTCCACTACCTTTGTATGTAATTCTTCCAAACTATTTGCACATACCACAATTGTGGTGTCATCCGCAAACAAGATGGTTTTAGCGTCTATGTACCCTAGAAGATCATTTATAAATAAAATAAACAGAAGAGGGCCAAGAACAAATCCCAGTGGTATACCTATTGCAACGTTTTTTTTATTCGAAAGTGTGGAGTTAATTTTGACAATTAAATGTCAGTCGCTTAAATAGGATCCTAAAAGATCCAAAAAAAATCCACGAAATCCATAGCATTCTAATTTTTCCCTTAGATAGCCTATATTAACGGTATCGAATGCTTTAGACAAATCAAAAAACAGTCCCATGACGTGTTCTCCTTTATCCAGTTTCTCTGATGTATATTTCGCAAAGCTGGCGGAAGTAGTTTCCACCGATCTTTTGATCAAAAACCATGTTGACATTCAGATAATAAGTCATTTTTAAGGAGATATGCCATCATTCTACTGCATATTAATCGCTCAAAAATCTTAGAGAAAATTGATACTAAAGATATAGGTCTATAGTTGTCCAAAATCTGAGGGTCAGATTTTTTATGTAGTGGCACTACCAATGCCACTTTTAACGCCGATGGATATACTCCTTCTTCAATGGCTTTATTGAATAGCTGCGTTAGTGGAAGAGCCAAAGTTTTAATATTGTGTTTCAAAATTTTGATTGAAATGCCATCGGCTCCTGTGGAGTTTTTTGAGGCTATACTAGAGACAGCGTGTTGTAGATCAGTATTATCAATAGGTGACATGTAGAAAGAATATGCATGTCTAATTTTCGGCAGAGTACATTGAAGCAATGAGGGTGATGGAAAAAAAGCATTTAATGTTTTTAAAGCAATGGTCGAAAAATAGTTAGCAAATTCATTAGCAACCTGACTTGAATTTTAAATCAATATTCCATTTACTTTTAAAGAAATATGGTTTGGTTTTTTATAATTATTCATAGAGTTGTTAATTATTCTCCATGCTTCTTTACTTTTATTACTAGCATTATTAATGCGGTTAGTGTAATACATTCTTTTAGCTTTCGATATATTAATAGAATGTTGCTTTTTCATAGTTTTATATGTGTTGTAGAGATGTGAGCTTCCTGCATTGCATAATGTCCAATATTCCGTAATGAGTTACCTTCATTTATGATGTCATTCGATATCCAATTGTTGATAGGTTTGGAAACTATTTTCCTGAGTTCTAAAGGAAGAAATCGATCCAAACTATTTGTTAAGATATTAAGGAATTCTTTAAAGCCTAGCTCCACATCGCTCGCAGATATAAATGAAAAGTCTGTTTTTAAGAGACAGTGATGCAATTTTAGGATGTTGTCTTCAGAGTATGTCCTACTTAGTTTATACATCATCCTATTAATTTTTGATTTGGAATATGATGAATCTAGATGGAATATTTGACTTAGATGGTCTGCTAGAATTGGTTCCACCAAACTGCTCTTAAATGCATTTCTGTCTAAGTTGGTGACCAAGTAATCGATGGCTGTTTTAGAATGTGTCCCATCTGGTCTTCTACCTATTCTTGTTGGTCCCATGTTAATAGTGGATAGATTGAATTGAAGAAAAGTATTAAGCAACATACTTCTTTCTTTGGAGTCTTTTAAATTGTCTATGTTAAGATCACCGCACGGTAATACTGGGTTTTGAGATTTAAGAACTTCAACTCACATATCATTTAGCCCATCAAAGAACGAATTAAAATTTTCCTGAAGTAGATCTATAAATACATATCAATGCAATACAAAAATTTTCAAATAACAAGTTTGTACCACAAACTTCAAAATCAACTTCTTTAGAAAAGTTTTCAAGATTTGGTTTAGAAGTATGTATATCGTCATGTACAAATATGGCCACGCCACCATGCTTGTATGTACCTCTACAATAATTCGAAACCACAGTGAAGTTGTTAATAGAAACAATCTCTAGCTCAGGTTGGGTGCACCAATGTTCACCAATACACAATATTTTAATATTTTGTCTTTTAATGAACAGTTCCACTAGTTCCAGCTACATGTGCTATATTAAAACACTTCGTTTGTTTCGTATATTTTTCGGTTGATACTGTTGTTATGTTTTCACTGTTATTCTTTCGAGTCTTAACAAAAAAACGGTTTACGCATGCGTTTCTCGGCCAAGTTTCTGGTTTTGATATATTTTTCAGATCCTCAACGGGCACCGAAACTTTGAATGATGAGTACTCATCTGGATGTTTGGACTGAATTTTCGTACATATAACCTGATTGAATTTTTTATTCTTTAGATATTGCTGTAAATCATCTGCTGAAAGTTTTAGATCAAGTTTAAATGCATGAAGATGTGCGTAACGTGTGGCAGCTTTTATTTGATTAGATTCGTCGTTAGTACCAAGGATAATATTTGATTTCCTAGTTTTTCTTGATTTTCGCCTTTGGGTTTCCCATTTTTCGTTATTTACACTTTCAGTATGTTGGACGACTGTATTTTGTGAATCGGTTTGATTATTTACGTTTGGAATCGGTTGGACCACTATGTTTTCTAATTCGATTGTTTTGGTTGTTTTTTGCACCAGCTCGCAAATCCGTGCGGGAATTAACTTTTTCATTCTTATCTACCAAGTTTTTCGGTACACTATTGCTGACTTTGCTTGTCCCTGCGCGTTCTTCTTGAGAATTTTGTGAAGTTGTAGGTTTTACCCGCACATTAGAAATTACGGAATTTGACAACTTCACGTTCACTTCGGACAAATATGTTACTTTATTAGATAGGTCGGTGATCAAAACTAGTAACGGATCAACAAGCTTTTTAATTATATTTGTCATAAACATTTCAAAATCCGAACTTTGTAAAAACGTTTGTAATATATCAAATTGTTTTTCGGAAGGAACATTGGACCTTAATTCCATCGGCATTATAACATAAATAATGTTTCACAGTATCTATAACATAAACTTTACTTTCCACAATTTTAATTTTTATTAAATGTAACATTAAATACTCTCGCACGTCCACCCACGTTGAAAGCAACTCAATAATATATACGAAACTGGAATATAAAACTAAAACCATGGAATACCACATATCGGACCACTCCGCCCAAGAAATCTGCTTAAAAAACTTTAAGTTGCAGCAAGATTAAAACAAAATAAATATATTAAAAGTTACAATAAAGAAAATATGAGACTCTTTAGAGAACAACTAAACATAGAAACGTGAAAAGAAATTTAAGACATTGAAGAGAGTGAAGTAGACACGCAATGATCAGAATTTATAAATTTATTCCAGTATTACTTTAACGCTATCAGCATAAGTTCAAAAAAACTTATAACAACCTATGTAGGAAGCTTAAAAATATATTCAAACAGAGAAAAGAGAGCGATTCCAAAAACAACTGAAAAGAACAGAAAGCCTTCAAAAAACAATGTTGGGCATAATAAGGCAGATAGCGCACTTAAAAATCCACAGTCTATATTCAAAAATCGTAGTGAGGATCCATATCAAGAAGCCTGATATTAACAACTACTTCGTAGACAGGGCACACGCGCTACAAGAGACAATGTCGCGTATAAACTATTATGATACCATTGAAACAAACAGCAACTACATATTCTTTCGTCCAATTACATCTGAAGAAATTTATAGAGTTATCCATAGTACCAACACCGAAAAATGATCAAGTTCCTACAACTTAAAATAAATGGATACCGCGAAGCGCATCTACTTTACTCTATTTTATCGCAATAGGTACAGGTACAAAGCTGACGTGCTAAATGGAATCGAAGAAATACTATGTGAGAAACAACGCCTGGGCAGTAGATGCCCAGGCTGACATAGTCGTCAGAGTGTACAACAACATACCAATAACCAGATACAAAGTTAACGTGCTAAACGGAACCGAATAAACAGCATGTGAGGAACAACGTCTGGGTAGTAGGTGCGCAGGCTGACCTACGGGAGCGAGAACGGAATATCCTGGTGCGAGGTAGCGGGTGTCACAATCTATTCATGCAATCGTATCGTATCACCAAACATCATCAAACCTGAATTTGAGGACTATCTAAATGAACTATTTGAGACGATACCCAACAATAAGGGCCCAAAAATAATATCTGGAGACTTCAACTATAAAAGTCCTCTATGGGGTTCCAAGTACGAAGATGCGAGAAGATCCATACAAAAACACTATCCAGGATCACTTGACTTTCTTACCGTCAACACAAGAAACCCAGCCACATTCATATTTTGCAAGCGCCAAAACATAACAAATGTGACATTCCCCTCAGCGCTCTTGACCGGCACTGTGCAACTGGCAGATACTTCAAGAGGAAACACTGAGCGACCACCAGCTAATCACATTCGATCTCGAAATAACCTCGGCCAACAACAATCACTGAAACCAAGCGTAAACACAGCAGGAGGTCGAGCAAGATAGTTACCCGATGTGCCTCCTATCGCAGCGGCTTTATCCAGAACCTGTAAAGCCGTCTCGGACAGACAAGACTAGACAGACAAAACTAGACAGACAAGACTAGACAGACAAGATTAGAGAGACAAGACTAGAGACAACACTAGACGCGCAAAGTAGACAGACAAAACTGTCTGTCTAGACAGACCAAACTAGACAGACAAGACTAGACAGACAAGTCTGGACAGACAAAACTAGACAGACAAGGATAGACAGACAAAACTAGACAGACAAAACTAGACAGACAAGGCTAGGCAGACAAAACTAGACAAACAAGACTAGACAGACAAGACTAGACAGTCAGGACTAGACAGACATGACTAGACAGACAAGACTAGACTGACAAGACATAGACAGACAAGATAAGACATACAAGACTTGACAGATAAGACTAGTTTCAGAAGATTAGACAGACTAGACCGATAAGAATAGTCATACAAAACTACACAAGATCAGGCAGAAATCGTTATTATAATGTTCAAATTGTTTCTTGGCAGAGAAAACTAGACATGCAAGACTAATTATGGCAGTAATTATAAATTTGTACATTCCATTTTTATAAATGAAAAACATAGCCAAGTAGTTCTTCATATCGTTTCAAAAAGAAAGTATAACGCTGATAAAGGGCGATAAACACAAGCTATAACTTATGCAAATATAATTTTTCGCGTATATATGATATTGCTCGTCTATATAAATACCATAAACTCTAACTGGTTTTAATTGAAGACAACATGAAGCTGCTACCAGTTCTAACAATAGCAGGTAAACTATTTGCAATATTCATTATTTTAATAAACAATGTTTAAAAAAAATATATAAAACATATAGCTTTTTGTGTCTATTATTGTCTCTCTGATCTTTTCTGTCTACTCAAATTCATATTCAATTTATTAAACTATACGTGTAAGTATTATTCATATTAGACAAGTCACAATTGAAATACATACGCATATAACAAAATAAAGCAAAATATTAGAAATCTTTAAAAAAACTCACTAACACTAATAGCAATTATCCAGGAGGTAAGTTTTAAAGGCGTATTCGGAAACTTCTATAACTGACTTAGAGCTTGACACGAGAACGATATTTTTCTCATCTCGTCTCGTAAAAGCGAGACGAGAACGATACGATACGGTTTTGAAAATTATTTAGGCGAGATCGAGACCGTATATGGTCTCGCTCTCGCGAGAACAAGACCGTATTTGACCTAGCTTTCGCGAGACACGAGAGTCTCGTTTCTGAGCTCTTTCATGTTTCCTCTTCAACCTTTGACTCTGACTCGAGCTACCGTAATATTTGTTGCATAAATGAACTCCTTTTGGGCTCGGGAAAGTTACATTTTATTATGTATATGTTACGGTATATATGTTAGGTTCAAAATCGGCAAATGTAAACATTTACCGGTATATGTATACAGCTAGTACTACTAATTTTAAAGGTAAATGTGAGTTTAAATTTGTGATCAGCTTCATATATCTACTTTTACCGGTAAAAGTACACATTTTCCAACGTATAATTGGTAAAAGTTAAAAATAATAAACAGAAATAAAATATATTTAAATATATTTAATATATTTAATAAAGTATATTAGGGTTAAAATGTATTTGAAATAATTTATATTATTTTATTACACATAAAAACAGTTAATCAATTTTGAACATAATTTATTTAAAAGGGGATTATAAGAATACGTTCGTTACACCTATTTATTTTAATTTTATCTGCTTGTATAATAAATATTTTTTTATTGAAATTCAAAATTTATTATTTATAAGGCCTAATCACGCCCAAAAAAATAAATATTATGTGTTTTTAAAAACCTCTATACATTTGCCAACTTCATTAGGTATATGTACACATTTGCCGGAAATAGTTGGTAAATGTAAGTTGAACTTACATTTACCAACCAAGAAGTTATATGTGTACATATGCCGGTAGCGGAGGCACAAGTGGGGAGAGACACCATCAAGATCTCCACGACTCGAGGGTGCCCACAGGGAGGTGTGCTATCACCACTGGAGTGGAGCCTGGTAGTTGATGAATTACTGGCTAGGCTGAACGACCTAGATATCAAAAGTCAAGGTTACGCCGATGACATAGTAATCATCGCCAGAGGGAAGTTTGAGGGAATGCTCTGCGAAATCGTACAGAGAGGCCTCAAAGTAACTAGTAGATGGTGTCAAACAGTGGGACTGAGACTCAACCCGAGCAAAACCACGGTAATACCATTTATTAGAAAGAGAAAACTAAACTGTCTACAACCCATACTGTTAGATGGGAGGGCAGTAGAATATAAACAGGAGATGAGGTATCTGGGTATAACACTAGATAGCAAACTCCTATGGAATAGACACGCTGAAGCAGTGATATGAAAAGCTAAACGCGCTCTAATGTTGTGCAGAAATCTGGCAGGGAAAACGTGTGGTTGTAACTCTAGAATCCTGTGATGGATGTACACTATGATAGTGAAAGCTGCGATCACTTATGGGGTAGTTGCGTGGGGAAGTAGATTTCCCACAATGTATCTGTCGCAAGGATAAAAAGGATCCCAAACAAGAACATACTTTTGTAATAGTTCAAAGAACCTCTCGAAGTATGATAATAGGTGGAATCGTAAGTGTCACGAAGAAGTTGCAAAGGACCTTAGGGTCTTCTCCACACTTCTCCACTCCAGAGGAAACAGGAATGAGATAACCGCCCAACTACAGCCTTAAATACTTCGTTATCTGTTATAGAAGTTAGTACTTTTTCGGTATCGTCAGCGTCTGAGTCGTAGAAGTTCAGATGATTCCACTAACACCATAAACAAAAGCTATCCGAAACAAAAGTATCTGTTGGTATTTTTCTACTTTATCGAAGACCTGCGACAGGTATGGTGTATCAGATAGAGCATCTGCAGCGATTGCGACGTGTATAGTGCCGCCTATAAATTTCAATGCTTCAACATATATTGATTTAATAAATTGGCAAGAAATATTAAGTGAACCACCGATTATGAAAAACTTGGCTGACCAAGAAATTCAATCTATCGTTTAATCAGGTGGTGAGGGTGAAGTGTTGTTTTTTAAGGATTCCATGCCACCATGCCAACTCAAGCTGTTGAACGGGCTGTAAAATTGACGACGACAGCTGCCACTTCTCAATGCATACAAAAGTGACGATTAGGTGCAATAAGAGCCAAATTGGAATCACGAAAAGAAATGCCTAAATTTGAGACAAAAAGAGATTTTCGAGCAAATTAATAGTTTTTTTTTAATAATATTTTTATAAAAAAAAGTTGATTTTTGATTAAAGGTGATTAATATATATCTGAATTATATATTGCGTATCATTTATCACCCATTTATCATTAAATTAAGCTTAATATTTGGCCATAACTGTACTAGACTTTTATCATTTAATTTAAATTTTTGAGGTCAGTGCGGAAGCAAAAGATTATATATATATATATATATATATATATATATATATATATATATATATTATAATTACCCAGGCCCCAGTCACCGTGCTGGACTTTCCTGGTCATCGGATTCTGGGGGACCAGGAACATCATGAGGAGAAGAGTCGGAGCTTCTCAAAATCTCTACGCAAGCACTACATTGGCACTCTTAATGTTAATACTCTCTTCAAACTTGGAAAACTAAAACAACTTACAGATATGTTAGAAAAATTTCAAATAAAAATTCTTGCGATTCAGGAGACACGTTTTCAAGACGAAAATCATTTCAACACGGAAAATTATATGATGTATAAGGGTAAACTTGCTGTCAGAAGAGGTAGACCATCATTGTTTGGGACGGGATTTGCAGTACACAAATCAGTCGTGGATAACATTGTTGACTTTAATTCAATATCAGAAAGGATCTGCACACTCTCTTTCAAATCAGGCAATAAAGGTTACACGATTATCAATGCACACGCAACTACAAATGAGCATAACAGAAAGAAACCACAAGAAGTTCAAGACTTCTGGGAAGACATGGAAGAAGTAACCAACAGCATACCAGAAAGGCATGTTAAAATTTTAATGGGAGACAGACTCATGCGTCGAACAAATTTGGAACCTAAGAACAATATTGAAAGTCAGACAAAACACTGTTGTTACCTATGTGGACTTTAAAAAAGCGTACGACAGCATTGACAGACAAACGCTCTTTGCAGTACTGGAAGAATATGGCATTGACAAAAAAACCAGAACACTAATACAACTAATGCTCACGGACACCACCTCTAAGATCAAGTTCATGGGTGAAATTTCAGAACCCTTTCAGATACGCACAGGTGTCAGACAAGGAGACGGCCTCTCACCAATTTTGTTCAACATGGTCTTAGACAAAATTCTTAAGCAGTGGGAGGAACAAGTGAAAGGCATACAGCTAGGAAGAACACGCGAAACAAAAACAATCATTAAATGTTTGGCATTTGCAGATGACGTTGCCATAACCAGCAATAACACACAGGAGGCAAAGGAAGCACTGGAGCGATTACATGAAAAAGCCGCTAAAACAGGTTTACAGATATCTTATGAGAAGACCGAATACATAGAACGACATACCAACAATGTACATACCATACATACGACTTATGGATCTATACAAAGAGTGGAAAAATTTAAATACTTAGGGGAATATATACAAATAGGAGGATCAAACAAGATTTCTAACATTAAACGAACGGAAAAACTCCAGAAAGCATACAAACTTACATGGTCACATTATAATAAGAAAAGCATATCAAGGCAGGCCAAACTCAGACATTACAAAACAGTTGTATTGCCTGAAGCATTGTATGCGTCAGAAACGACCACAATTTGAGCATCTGGCACCATAGAAACAGAAAAAATTGAACGCAAAATTCTTAGAAAAATATTTGGTATTTAGTACACAGAGATGGGATATCTATGACAAGGCCTACCAAGGAGCTATATGAACACACAGACAGACTCAGAGATATCATTAGAAAACGAAGACTAACTTTCTATGGGCACACACAGAGAATGAACAATAGACGACTTACAAAAAAAATCTCTGATGTAGTAAACAGTTCAAGTAGGAAAACTAATTGGTTTCATGAAATAGAAAATGACTTAAAGCAATTGCGTATCAATCAGCAAATGATAGAAGACAGGAAAAAATTCAGAAGCAAAATTAAGAATACCAAATTTTTAATAAGCGAAAGGAAGATAGGAACATTGTGAACAGAACAAAGGAAACAGGAGCACAGTCAAAGGATGAAGAGATTTTGGGAAGAGAAGAAAAAGAAAGGAAAGAAGTGAAAAGGGTGAAGAAAGTGAAAGATGTGTCATCATGAGATATTTAAGTTCAAACACTGTCCATATGGGCAAAAATGATGTAATAATAATAATATATATATATATATATATATATATATATATATGTTTATATATTTATATATATATATATATATATATATATATATATATATTTATAAAATTTGTTGGATTTTCAAATTTGATGGAGAATTGGCAAATATATAACCTAACTATAATATACATACTACTGAAAACCAATCAAATTATGAAAACCAGTTTTTATAATTTGATTGCGTGTCAAATGCAATAATTACAATCTTTCACAAGTTTAAACTTAATAAAGTCGGAACACAGCCTGAATATATAAATATATTCAACCTTCCCGGAGCTCTATAACACTAATGAGTCATTTTAGGACTACCAAAAACAAATCTCATGTGAAATTTGTCAGTTTTTTATAGCTTTCAGTCCACCTTCGTGGCACTCAACAAAAACCAGAAAAATAACATTGTTGACTAAACGAGACTCTCATGTGAAGCCCTAGTCGAAAATCTGGATTTTTCTAGGCAAAACTGTCATGGATATTGTTAGTGTTCTCTTTAAATTTCCAGTTGTTGATCAAGTCGATAATTATACTTCAAAATTGTAAGGTATTTTAAACTTTCGGAAAATCTAAAATAAATTCCACTACTTTTTTATTCCTCTGTAAGTTATCGCTATAGTTGAAAATTGTATAGTTTTTAAAATTGTCTCACTTATTGCATAGGGGAGACTGGGGCTGGTTGTGACATTTTGTTTATAAAGTGTAACCATTTTTTGTTTTTCTGATTGGTTTACTTGAATATAGGTTCGTTTGATTAAGTAACTATTGAGGATTTCAATTTAAAAACAATTTTAGGTACCAGACTATTAGAAATGACACAAATGAATTAATTCTGGGAAAAAAGCCGTGTAAGTTTTAACCCCGCGGCAGAGGCTGGTTGTTATACTGCAAGGGGCAAAATGTAACAACAAAAAACAAACGTAATCTAAGACTTTTTATTAATAACAATTACAGTTTATTTTCTGAATT
The DNA here is from genome assembly GCA_944588485.1 of Phosphuga atrata. Taxonomy (NCBI): domain Eukaryota; kingdom Metazoa; phylum Arthropoda; class Insecta; order Coleoptera; family Silphidae; genus Phosphuga; species Phosphuga atrata. The sequence continues at coordinate 47,637,872 of OX155899.1, forward strand.
TAAATCAAAATAAAATATGATTATATCTACAGTGCCTTACAGTGCAGTCTTTTGTCTCATGGAAACAAAAACATGGTAACTTCCAAATTTAAACAAAATTAAAATATCATTTTTTGGTCTTATGCCTCATAAATATAAAATATAGGTAACTTCCTACCTAGAAGAAAATTATACACCTCTTTATTAAACAAAAACTCTAAAAAGTATGAATTGAGAAACATACATTACGCCTCATCAACAAAAAATAAATTAGCTATGCCTCTCTTAAAAAAGTCAACCAGATCCTAGAAGCTAAACAAAGCAGTTCAGTCACTATAGTCCGAACAATCACTTTCGCAATTCATACATATGTGGGTTAGAACATTTCCCTTAGCAAATGTAAAACACACTGTACCCATTCCTCACCCGCTCGACTCTGATCAAACGATTCAAAACATATCAGGCAAAAATAATCATCTTCCACACTTTCTTCGTCAGAGTCATGTAACACCGTCCTCTTTACAACATCTTTAAAATTTCCAGTGACTTTAAACTCTGACGAAGAAAGTGTGGAAGATGATTATTTTTGCCTGATATGTTTTGAATCGTTTGATCAGAGTCGAGCGGGCGAGGAATGGGTACAGTGTGTTTTACATTTGCTTTCCTGTTCCCTTAACTGATTTTCTTCCCCTACCTGCATTTCCTTGATTATTTATCTTTCCTGGCAGAGTTGACTTTCCTTTCTTAGTTATCTTTTCTTTTTTTAGATGTATTTTGCTTTTTCTTGCTCTGTTCCAGTGCCAATGCATTTTTCTCCGGCGAATCAGTTAAAATAGCTGATTTGCGAGAGTTTCTAGCAACTGCGTTAGTATAAATATAGGTCTCGTTTTCTGCTACGGCATCTATTACTTCAGAAGCATCTTCGATAAACTCGGGAATAGGAGGTATAGCATTCTCTATTGAAGAATGTGGATCAGGCGGAGATGGAGTCCCAGCGAAATGAATTGGAGTATTCTGTGTCGTAACAGGGGTATTTTCTAGGTTTGAGCTAGCCGTTTGGAATATTGGTCTGTCAGTAACATAAGTAGATAAGAAGTCATCATCTTGAAAAATATCTTTATTAAATGGTGCAATACCACTCAGTTTTTCTTTTATACGTCCTAATCCTACCAAAAACAACAAATTATGTAGCTCAACTTATACCAGTCGACAAGAAGCACTACGGGCAGGTAGTTGCAAATCACAACCTGCCCCGAGCAAATGTCAATTTTAGCCCCAACTCCAAAACTGAACTTTTAAGGTTACGTAGTAAAAACGCAAATAAGTATAACTGTATAAACGTGGATTCATTGCAAAAATAAAGCATTGGGGTATAAATACCATAACACACACATGCATCACATTTATTCAAAACAGCTTGTAGACCAATATTTCTAAAACACGAAAAAGTTACAAACCTACGGTTTTGGCGGCACCATGCACGAATTCCACTTAGAAATACGCTAGCGTCCCTAGCTCGCGCGTCGTATCGGCCGATGGTGTCGTGATCATTTCTCTCTTTGTAACGTCATTATAGCGTTCTCTGTTTAATCACCATTGCCGCGGTAACTTCTTACCCCTGTCACAACCAGCCCCAGTCTCCCCTACTATACGGCATAATGATTTACATTAGTGTAAACTATGCTCATTTTGATCTATAATAAGTAATCGGAAAGGTGTCGAAAATCGGCCTTCATATGAGAGTCTCGTTTCTGATCACGTCGCTTCTCGGGTCCAAATTTACGAAGAAAATGTTATGCTCGTTCTGGGCTCAGGCAAGTTCGGGTTGCTCGGCTTCAAATTTATGAAGAAAATGTTACGGCTGCCCGGAACGAGATCAGAAACGAGACTCTCATGTGAAGCCCTAGTCGAAAATCTGGATTTTTCTAGGCAAAACTGTCATGGATATTGCCAGACCACACAACAACAGACACTAAATTTTGTGTACAACTAAAAACTAATAATCTTCCTTTATTTTGCTGAAACGTAAGTCTAAAATTAGCAGTTATTAAAACGCGCAAAATGCGAAGTTCCGGAGTTTTACTCGAAACATTTTCCAAAATAACCGAAATTGAATGAGTATTTTTCTAAATAATTCGAAATTAAATGCAGATTAAAACTGTGTCAAATATTTGTAAATGCAAGGAGTATAAACATCTCAAATTTTCTATAAAACGATTCGCGATGCGCAAATGTTTTCTTGCGTTTATTGTTTACTAAACCAGTGGACTCAAATTTATCTACTACACTGCGAATAGGCCTCTCGGTAGGACGATTATACGACCGCAAAATGGTGACAGCGCGCGGAATTTTGCCCGAACAGAACACCCATTTTGATAAAACAATTTTATCATTGGCACGTGTTGTTGAACACTATATCCGTCCATGGTGATGCAAAACAGACTGAGTAAATGACAGCCAATTCGGCAGGTGTAGCTATGCACCGCTTTGTTCTTTAATTCGTTGCTATTTTAAAGGTAGCTTCCTAATGTTTCTCTGAGAGAAGTCCTGGCCCCTAATCTAGAAAAACTTTAGTAAGCGATTTTCACAATCTTCTTTTGGTGAAGATTTCTTATCATAAAGAAATTTTGGCAATGCAAGAAAAACATGACAATCGCTTCCGGACAAGGAAAGCTCCGAAAAGCTCCCGGACTATCTGGCGAGTCACAATGGACGTGTGGCCCGGCGTTGTCTTGATGGAAAACAACACCTCTCCTGTTGGCTAATTCTAGCGGTTTCTGGTCAATCGCTAGCTTCAAACGGTCCAGTTCTTGATAATAGAGATTAGTGCAGAATTTTGTGCTTTTGCATATGGAAGCAACTAATAATAAATTGTTCCTCTTCAGTCCCACCAAATGCATAGCAGAAGTTTCCTGGCGGTAATTCTTGGTTTGGTGACCGCTGTTTCACCGCGCTTTGTAAACAATGTTGTCGTATCTAATTCATTTTTATCACGAGTCACCATCCGTTTAAGAAATGAGTCGACTTAATTCCGTTTGACAAAGGCTATGCTGATGGAAATTCGATCCGATCATGTTTGTGTTGCTGATCATGTTTGATGTAGACCTGGAGATTTTGTAGTTTATTTAATGCTAGAATCTTCTAACGCAATCATGCTTAGTCTAGTAAGCATTTAATATTATCCCAATGTTCTTGTATATAGCCTAGTCTGTATTAAATTTGTTTTAAATATTAACATTTAGTTTAAGCAAACGGAACAACAATTGAAATGTAGGTACTTAATATATTTTTTTTAGTTTTGGCTGTGGCAGTCGAAAGTCAGCTGACTACGTCCGACTGCTACCAAAAAATCCCCGAAAAAACGAAATTCTTCCTTAACAGAAAATCATCAAACAAGACTTACGAACTGACCTCCGCGAAACGGTCAATATACAGAAACCTGGATAAAATCGACCGAAAGCTTCCAGTGAAGCTAATAATCCACGGATGGACCCAGGCGGCCAATGATTCTATGTTCGAGGAACTAACGCAGGCGTATTTGCAAAACACAGACTTGAATGTGATCCGAGTGGATTACAGCGAGCTAGCGGCTCAGGCGTACGCCATAGTCGTAGCAAAGATCCAATCAGTTGGTAAATCAAACTAATTTTAGTTTAGTAAAACATTCGATAACGTTTTCCTGTTTTTAGTTTCTGATGTAGCACATCTCATAATAACACTAAAACGCTTTTTGCTAATACCCTTAAATAAGATACATGTTATTGGCCACGCAATGGGTGGTCAAATTAGTGGATTAACAGGAAAAAATGTGATTGCTCAGTTTGGTGAGAAACTGGACAGGATTACGGTTTTGGATGCTGTGAGACCGGCTTTCGAGTCGGTTTTGGTAGCCGATAGTCGGAAACTGACTAAGAACGACGCGACTTTTGTGGATGCTATTCACACCGATGCGAACGAAGTCGGTTTAGCCGCTCCCGTAGGCCACGTAGACTATTATCCGAACGGCGGGAAGAGGTGGCAACCCAACTGCAACAGGTCGGAACCGTTAAACGTTTTGGGCTTCACTGATACAGATGGATGGAAACCTGTTTATGTGGACGACAGTAAGTAAAATAACTAAAACGGATTTATTCTATAATTCCAAAAACATTCTTAAATTGTGGAATCTTGTATAGATTCAACTAGTATATTAATTTTCTGGACATTTTTTTAGATGATGCTATTTATTATTGATGTAAATGCATAATTGTATATAATCAAATCTTTGGTACCTATACGATATAAACTAATGGATTTAGTAAAAGAGAAACATTTAGTAAAAGCCAAGATTTGAAATTAGATAAAGTAGAAAATAAATCAAATTTGTAAACTTTTTTAGTGACCTGCAGCCACATGAGGAGCGTCTGGTATTTTATCAAATCTGTGAATACCAAGATTGAGGCGACCATGTGTGATTCTTGGAAGAACTACTTGAGCGGGAATTGTTCCAATAACCAGAAGGTGACGTTCGGTGAGCACGTAGAAAGGGACGCCGAAGGAGTTTACTATTTAGAAATTGAAGTTTGATATATTATTTATTAACTAAGATAGTTTTTAGTCCTAAGAAAGTTATTTTGTCAGATTTATTTCCTTTCAATAGAATGTTAAAAAAATCAGCTTTTCTAATACGCCCTTTGTCTAACTTTGTGTTATCAAAATTAGAATTTATTGAAACTCATAAAGTTTTAAATGTACTATTTGTTCTGTTAATGTCCAAATCCATTTCTCCAAGACAGATAAAACTACGCAAGCAAGACTAGACAGACAAAACAAATATGGGAGTAATTAGAACTTTGTATGTGACTAATTAGAAAGTAGTTACAAGTAAAGCAGTTTTCTCAACTATATTATTAATTGTCTATTAACACATTGACTGCGGAACATAATTTTTAGAACTTTTGTTCTACGCGACGTATAATAGCGAAAAGACATTAAATTGTTATTGTTAACAATGCACAAACTGTTTGTGACAAACACTGTCAATAACACAAACAAATTAATTCTAGATGATATTTAACTTAAATATTATATCAGTTAGCAAATAAACTGTATATAATCTTTGTTAATGAATTCATTCAGTTTGTAATATTAATATAGTGCCTTGTATGACGATAATGAATTAAATTAAATTAATTTTTAATATAAGACTCTAGGTGTGACAATCCCGAATAATAAGCCTCCGAAACTAACAACTTGGGTAGTATTTTGGGCAGTGGCTCGCCACTGTCCCACAAAGAATATTCTTCAACTGAGCTTAGAGGAAAATTTCGCTGAATGCACTACCCCAGGTGGTAACCAATCCACCGTCACCTATGGTGACGAATTTTAGGATTCTGGGGAGTCCGCACCGAATGTTTTAAGGATGAGTCGAAGTATGTCCACCCTGCTAGAGAACCAACGAGGCTCTGACGACCGAGTGATTGCCGGGATAAGCAATCCTCCACTTACTGGCCAACAGCTTCGGGTTAAGGAGTCAGTAAGTGGTAGGGCACTCTTTTGTCCTGGAGTTGAGAAATCTGCTCCGAAGGCGGAGGAATCATAAAATGTTCAACGGCACAAGGATGTGGTAGGCAAATGGGAATGCAAAACATTAAAGACTCATTAGAGCTTTCCCTAGTATTATCATGAGGGCTATGGCTATGGTAAAGACAAAATTTCAAATGTTCGGATATAGTCCCTCATTCGGATCTCCGGGAAGGAATGTTTTGATTGATAGCAAGAACGGATGGTACAAAAATTAAAAGTTAGGAACCATGATATTTGGTACATGGAATGTGCAAACACTGGCACAGTCTGGAAAGCTGATAAACACAATTCAAGAGATGACACGACTTAAACTGAAGATTTTAGGCATTAGCGAGATGAGATGGCCGGGTACAGCAACTAATAACAACGAGGAGGACTATTCTGTATATCACTCTGGGACATTAAACAACACTTTCCAGCATGGTGTTGGCTTTATAGTCACAAACAAATTGTGACGTGTGTTACCAGCTTTGTGCCAATGTCAGAAAGCATAGCGCTTCTACAAATTAATGCATGTCCCGTAAATGTCAAACTGATTCAAATTTATGCTGCTACTACAGACTACAACAACGAGGACGTAGACCTGTTCTATAAGAAAATATTAGATATCATCAAAACCATGCCACAGCATGATATAAACATTATTATGGGGGATTTCAACGAAAAGCTTGGAAAGGGAAGAAAACATTGGAGACTTTGGGCTGGGTGAGAGAAATGAACGTGGTGATACTCTGAGTACATTCACAGCGGAACATGATCTGATTGTAACCAATACTTTTTTTCGACACCATCCTAGAAGATTGTATACGTGGAAGTCGAATGATGGAAAAACTAGGAATCAAATTGACTACGTACTCATTAGTAAGAGATTTAGAAACAGCATCAGAAATATTAAAACCTATCCAGGAGCGGTTGTACGATCGGATCATAACCCTTTGATAGGAAAAATGGGAATCAGGCTGAAGAGAGTAGAGAAAAAACATGTTCGGAGATATGATTTCAGAAGACTAAAAGACACAGCCACAAAAAAGTTGGTAAAAAGTGAACTTTTGAGAGAGACTGAAGAGCAGGAAAACGATGGAGATGTGAAGGAATACCTTAAAGTGCTTCGAGAGAGTATACATAAAGTAAAGCACTTAAAGCCTAGCAAGCAGATGAAGAAATCTTGGATGACAGACGAGATCCTGGAACGGATGGAAAGAAGGACATTGTTTCAAAATAAAACGAGAGAATACATGAACATACAGAGAGAAATAAGGTCGAAAATAAGAACAGCTAAAGAAAAAGAGATAATATACTAACTATATAACTGGAAAAATGTGTGGAAATAGAAGAATGTCAGGCCAATTTTGACAGCTTTAATCTGCACAAGAAGGTAAAGGAAATGGCGGGAACAGTTAAGAGAAGAATAGTTGATGTACTTGGATTACCAAGGCCTAGTTATAGTAGAGAAGTCGGAAATTAAACAAACCTGGGAGGAATACATTAAACAACTGTTTGATAATGTGAGAACGGTGCCACCCAATATTGATAAAACAGATAGTCCCTCAATCTTAGAAGGAGAAGTACAGGCAGCTTTGAAAAATGCTAAAGAGCAAAAGGCTTTGGGTTCCGATGGAATTCCAGCTGAAATATTAAAGTTGATCTAGGCGAAGAATCTAAGGAGGCTTACAAAAGTGTTCAATGTGATCTATGAATACGGGCGTTATACCCACGGAATGGCTGAAATTGGAATTTTTTACCTTTCGCAAAAAGCCCAATGCTAGGAAATGTAGCGAGTTTCGTACAATAAGCCTGACGAGCCATCTACTAAAGATATTCTTGAAAATAATCCACAGTAGAATATTTAAACTATGTGAGGAACAGATATCAGAGCCCCAATTCGGCTTTAGAAGTGCTGTAGGGACTAGAGAGGCTCCATTTTCGATCCAGGTGTTGTTTCAGCGATGCAGAGATGTAAACTTTGATTTGTACTCATGCTTCGTGTATTATAAGAAGGCGTATGATTAAGTGCGACACACGAAGATGATGGAAGTTCTGCAAAAAGCTGGCCTGGATGGGAAGGACCTCAAAATCTTCAGAAATCTCTACTGGAATCAGAGGGCTTCTGTCCGGGTAGACAGAGAGACAACGTATGAGATACAAATATTACGTGGTGTACGGCAGGGATGCATACTATCTCCTGTAATTTTCAATCTGTACTCGGAATACATCTTCAGAGAAGCCATGCAAGATATTGATGCTGGAATCCTGCAAAATGGGGAACCATTGAATACCATAAGGTATGCAGGTAATGCCGTTATTTTTGCAGACAACCTTGCTTCCTTACAACTCCTAATGGACAGTGTTACATGATACAGTCGAAAATATGGTTTGGAAATAAACACCAAAAAGATAAAGCTCACGATAATCAGTAAAGATCAAAACACCCGCGGTATTTTATTGGTAGACGGAACTCCTTTAGAAAAAGTCAACAAATACACGTACTTGGACACAAACATAAATGATAACTGGATCCTTTCTGTGGAGATCAGAACGCGTACCAGCCACGACTTAAGCTGTCAACGAAAATTCGCCTACTGTGATGCTACGTGTTTTCGATCCTTTTTTATGGGGTCGAATCCTGGACGCTTACGAGAGCCTCCTCTAAAAAAACTTGAGGCATTTGAAATGTGGCTGTACCGAAGATTCCAACGAATACCTTGGACGGAGAGAATAACCAATGCAGAGGTGCTGAGAAGGATGGGAAAGGAAAAAGGAGTCCTGAATACAGTTAAGACTAGATAGCTACAATATCTGGGATATATAATGCGTAACGAGATCCGATATATCCTTTTGCAGAAGATCCTCCAAGGCAAGCTATATGAAGCTAGAGGAGTGGGCAGAAGGATAATATCGTGTTTGAAAAATTGTAGAAAGTGGGTAAACCAATCAACCACTCAGCTTTTCCGCGCTGCTGTTAACAAAGTTCGAATAGCCAACATGATAGCCAACATCCGGAACAGATCTAAGAAGAAGAATACAGGAAACCCGATTTACGGACGAGCATGCCTTGAGTCCCACGGCTAGAAAATCCTCAAAGGAAAAACTGGTCAGCACGTAATGAAGAACATACCCCACTTAGGTACAGGATTTATAATCAGTTACAGGATACTGGATTCAGTCAGCGACTTTACCTCCCCGAGCAGTCGTGTGTCCATCTTCTCTCATAAAGGTGCAAACGAAGGCGACAGTGTAGTCAATGTACATGAACCCAACCAACTAGGACAAGAGACGCAATCCAGATAGAACTGATAAATTCTGGGAAGACTTAGAAAATATTATCCCAAAACTTCCAGAGAGGCACACTGTCATACTGTTTGGTGACTTAGAAAAATACAGAAACATAGTGGGCAATTATCCGGCGCGTAAGCGAACCAACCGCAACGGAGAACAATTGCTGGATCTGTGTAGGACTTTTGGGGTGCTCATGAAGTGTACGGCCTTCAAACACTTGCCAAGGAAGGAGAAGACTTGGATTTCACCTAATACCAACTTGGATGAATTCCAGATAGATCATGTGGCCATTTCACGAAAATCTCGAAAGCAAATACGAAACGTGAAGGTACTAAGAAGCGCGAATCTGGACTCAGACCACTACCTCTCAAAGATCAAAATAAGACTCCAGCCTAGAAACACTAGATTACACAGAACCTCCAAAATGGTAAAATTTTACGTAGAGCGACTTAACAACAGTCAAGAAGTAAGCCAGCGACTGAACAATACAGATCTAAACAGCTGGGACCACTAAAAGAGACACTTGTCAAGGCTGGTGGACTGAAGCCTGTGATAATGCAATAGCCCAAAGACAGACAGCCTGGATGAAGTGGAATTCTAAAAAGACCAAGCAAAATCGGAGTAATTTTTTGGAACAAAGAAAGCTTACAGAGATGATACTTCGAGGAACCTGACGGACCTATACACAAAACCAACTTACCCAAACCCAAGAAGAGAGCTTTGCTAAGAATAACTCCAAATTTTGGAACCTTCAAGCAGACACTCAGAAAACACCGACCGCCAAGCCTCTACTCTCTACTTCATACCTCTCTACTACTGTATAGCCGTCTCGGACAGACAAGAATAGACAGACAAAACTAGACAGACAAGAATAGACAGACAAGACTAGATAGATAAGACTAGACAGACAGGACTATAGACAGACAAGACTAGAGAGACAAGAGTAGACGAGCATGACTAGATAGACAAGACTAGACAGACAAAACTAGACAGACAAGACTAGTCAGACCAAACTAGACAGACAAGACTAGACAGACAAGTCCAGACAGACAAGACTAGACAGACAAGGCTAGACAAACAAGGATAGAGAGACAAAACTAAACAGACAAGACTAGACAGACAAGACTAGATAAACAAAACTAGACAGACAAGACTAGACAGTCAGGGCTGTCATAGACAGACAAGATTAGACAGAGACTTACAAGACTAGACAGATAAGACTAGACGGATAATATTAGACAAACTAGACCGATAAGAACAGACAGACAAAACTACACAAGATCAGACAGAAATCGTTCTTATAATTTTCAAATTGTTTCTTGGCAGAGAAAACTAGACAGAGAAGACTAAATATGCCCTAATTAGAAATTTGTACATTTATTTTTGTAAATGGAAAACATTACCAAATAATTCTTCTTATCGTTTCAAAAATATATGTGTAACGCTGATAGTGGGCGATAAACACTAGCTATAACTTATGCAAATATAATTTATTGCATAGATATGACATTGCTCGTCTATATAAATACCATAAACTCAAACGTGCTTTTAATTGAGAACAGCATGAAGCTGCTAACAGTTCTAACAATAGCAGGTAAACTATTAGCAATATTCATTATTTTAACAGACAATGCTTTTAAAATTTGTATATAAACTATAGTTTTGTCTGTCTATTCTTGTCGGTCTAATCTGTCTGATCTTCTCTATCTAGTCAAATTTATATTAAATTTATGAATCTATAGATATAAAAATTATTCATATTAGACAAGTCATTATAGACCTTTTTTAGGTTAGTTACCGGTTAGTTTAGCGCATGCGCATTCGCCAACTTTGAACGGCGGGAATATAAAAGTTTCGGGCTCATATATAGCTATACGTCAAAAATTTTGGGGCAATATTGACGTATAACTTGGCGGAAATTGACACATGCGCAAAAAAATCAACTATGAAAAGGTCTATTGATGAAAAGGTCTAATTGAAATCTATATAAATATTGAAATAATATAACAAAATAAAGAAAAATATTAGACATCATTAAAAAAAAAAAATTAACACTAATAACATTTGTCCAGAAGGTAAGTTTTAAGGGCGGATTCGGAAACTTCTGTAACTGATTAACTCCTTAATAGCCAACGGTATCTGGCTTTAAATTTGAATACCTATTCGATTAGCATTTTTGTAAATGGTAATTATTCTTCATCGGTCGTAAGTTCAAGCAATTTCTGGTACATTTTTAAAAATATGAAATGTTAACTCCCATATTAATTAACTTGTATGCTTAGAAAAAGGCCCGCTGTAAACTCGTGACATTAATCATTTTTTTTAGAAAGTATTTATGAGAGGAAATAAAGAAATTTGCCGTTTGAAGTCATTTGTAACGTAACAACCGGTAAACAAAAACGAACGTATTTATGTGGTAGTATTTCGCTAAAGGTGACACTTTTATAAACTTCATGTGTAGTTATAATGAAAACATATATTTTGTAATATAGGGTAAGTCCGGGAGAGTTCGACCACTTTTTGGAAAAAGCATTATAACTTTTTTGTTTCTGAGAATTTTTTTGTTTTTTACCGTTAAAGCATTTCCTAAAGGGTTTAGATAATATATAAATAATAATTTATTATATCATACAAACACTTTTTTTTTATTTGAATGAAAAGTACAAACATTACAACTGGTCGATCTCACCCGTATGTCCGGGTTAGACCGACCACCAACTACGGGTGAGGCCGACTAGGAAAAAATAACACGACATATATCCTAAAACTTAAAACAGAATAATAATAATAAAATCATAATATAAAAGTATAAACAAATTTAGTATTTACGATTTTTTTTATTTTTCCGCAGCAATCGCAGAAAGTTTCGAATTTTGAGCATTATGAAGCCAAAGACACCTATTTCATGCGGCGCTAGAGACCCACTTTGTATTTAACTTTTCATTTAACTAATTGGGCTTCATTAAATCTCTAATTTTCTTGAAATCTCTCTCCCGGATTAATGTGGTCGAACTATACCAAAGACACGGGAGAGATCGACCACCTTGTTAACTAGAGTAACGAGTACATTTTTGGGATTGTGTTATAGTTTTATGCATATTTTATCATCCAGTATCGAAATAGTTTAAATAAACTTACACGTTTTCAAAATATGACCGATACAGTAAATATGTCAAGAAACTTTCAAGTTCGCAAAAAAATTAAAATATAATTTATAAATTCACGCTGCTGCCGCGGCCTGATAAATCAAGTTGGTTTCAAGAAGTTGCAACAATTTTACCGTATTTGTCACGCACAAAGCCCTCTCTACTTTTGTTCTTGAGTTATCCCGACTGGTCGGTCTCACCCGGTGGTCGATATCTCCCTGACTTACCCTTTTGAAATTTTGCTCATCAGAAGTCTTCGATTCACTAGTGTCCTTGTTAATAAAATCAATCAGTGCATAAATATGTTTACATTTTCCGCATGCTTGAGAAACGCATGTGGAAGACCTCTAAATAACGTATCGTTTATCATTCAACTAACAAAATAGTAGATTACAATTAAAGTTTCATAATATATTATGACATTAGTTATTTAATAGTCTCAACTTACTTGCAACTGTACTATATGGGTCATTGTCAAATTTTGAGCAGGTAACCGTGACTTAAAATGAAAAACTTAAAAAAAAATATTAAAACTTGATTTTTCTTTTTGTCCATGTTTGGTAAAACAACTCAACTTTGGTCTGTCGGCCGCGATGTTTAACCAATGATTTATGAATAATTCTTGATTTTCTTGGTTATAGTGTAAAAAAATACAACCCTGTTATCATTACGTTTTACATTTTATTATGAAATGAAACAATTCAGTCACAAATATATTGGCATTACTGTTGATTACAGTCTTGCATCTTATAACCACATTTAGAATTACAACGTTTTTTAAATTCAACAATCATTAATTTAAATTCCAACAACTCTGTTACTTTGAATATTGACTGATAATAAATTCTATCGAAGTCCTCCAAATCTTTATATATTAACTGCTAACTATTATTTATATATTAACTACAAATTTACGTATTGTAATATTACCATATTATATTAACTAGCTTTTCACAACAATCTTTAGTATGTTCTTTAATCATTGAGACAAAAAAGTAACACATTAACATAGTTGCTATTTTTTGTATCTTACATGACTAAATCGCACTTAATTGAGGTCCTCAAGCTTGAGGTCAAAATAGCATATACAATAAATTTCAAAATTTATAACAATTAACTATATGAGTGCTATTTACTAATCTAGATTTAACGATATAAAAACAAAAAAGAGAAATTATGGAGCAAGTAACTAACTGCAGACTAAAAGTTGCTTATATCTCAAATATATCTAAAACAGTATCAAATGGGTAGTAAGCAACCAATTTAAATTTATTTGCATTGCCTTAAAAAACACAATTTTAACGTCGCCTTCTTCACCTACTTCAGAGAAGGCCCTACCCAGATGTACGTAATCCAATTTTGAAATGGAAATTTTTACTAAAACCTAAACACCTTGTTTTATTTTATTAGCGTGAATATTTTTCCTTCGTTATTCTGCCAAATATGTATTAGAAGGTTTTTCTTTTAATGATATTAGAGGGGCAACATTGTCGGAGTCCGAGCTATAGGCAATGCAATTTTCGAAAATGGAAGGAATTGATTGTTCCACTGCGGTTTTTAATGCAACGGAATGCTAGTGGGATCCATGCAGCAGCAAAAGCCACGCTAACAGAAACAACTCAAATTTCTATACCTTGGGACTCCAGTCTCATAAGTGAATGAAGGCATTTCATGGAACCTAATAATGGCATAATATGCTCAGGGATATGTGTTGAACTTTGTCAATATCCTCATTGGTTATCAGATATAGTCTCACCTTAGTAAAATTTAAGTTAAATGTTAAAGAATATAGGCGTATTCAACTTTGTTACCATATTAACAACTCTGTTACTACGCCTTTGTAACAGAGTTGTGTAGTAACAGAGTAGTAAATGTTACATTCCATAAGACATAAGTCACAAAGTAAAGTTTAAAGTACACTTTTTCTTCCATATTTATAATATTTACCTCCTTGAAAACATACTGAACCTAAAATAATCAAAATACGTTGATTTACTTACATAAATAGGTGGTAACAGAGTGTATGCACAATAAAAATACGCACCCTGTTCAACGCTTCGAGGACGATTGACACCTCTTGTATCCCACCCCCCGATCTAACGATCAACCAGGATCCATGCGGACCTCCCAAGCAAGCTAGTACAAAGTCAAAGCAGCGATATCTCTATTTTAAGTTGCAATGTACACAGTAACATAGTGTTCTGACACTTTTACACTATACGCGGGACCAAGTTTTAAAATATAGTTACTTATTACATTTTGATACGTACCGGTTTTAAGACATATTTTATAAATAGTAACAATACTCTGTTTATGGTAATAATTTATTTTAGGTAGTTTTATATAGTAGAAAACGAAATTATTTGATCTTTATTATAACGAGTGATACTAGGGACACATACATTTTGTATAGAAAACCACTCTGTTATCAGAAATGACCACAATGTTACATAAAAAAGAACTAAGAACATCTGAAATAAGTCTTTATTTTAGTAATACATATTTATTAGTCCGATGTATTTTGTATTTAATATAAAATTTTTAAGGGTTGTTTGATTATGTCTAATAAAAAAAGAACATAGTTTCGGGACTAGTTTACCTGTGCAAAATTTGTCAACGACCCATATATGGAGCTTCAGTAACATTTGTTTGCCGAAAAACCTTACATTTAATCAAAATAATCACTTAGTTTTACACCATTCACAATTTTTTGTTTATTAAAATCAATAGAGTGGAAAAAAAATTCATAGCCAGTTTTAATAATTTTATCCATTATGAATTTAATTTATAATTATTATCTCGGTAGTATCTTATTACAGAATTGACGTATTATAAAACCTAAATTTTTTTTGCCGTAAAATATCGTATATTTTATTGAATTAATTATTTTTTGTTTTTGCCTGTTGTTTTTATGATATATGTTTAATACACTATTATTGCACACGAAGTTGCTTTTTTGTCTACGGGTGGCGCTAAGCGCGGTTATGCATGGAGCAAATGACGAGAATAACAAACTTGTGAAAGATTGTATTTATTGCCTTTGCAATTGAATTTTGCAGATTATTCGGTTTTCAAAATTTGATTAGTTTTCCAGATTTTTAGGTTACAAATTCGCCAATTTTCCAACAAATTTGGAAATTTGTTTATGTATCCTGTTGCTTACGCAAATACATGAAGTTATCATAGATTAAGTGAGTCTTGTCAAATATATACAGAATAGATTAACCGAATTAGTTTTGTTTTTTACTGAAAAAATAATTGAATAATATTAATAAATTATGCAAAAAAATAATTGCATGCACTTTTTTGTTTAAATAGAAAAAAAATCACTAATAATAACATTTTGTACGTAATGAAGGAACAAAAAAAAATGTGAATTAGTTTTTCTATTAGTCTTAGCTAAATTAATATAACTATAGTAGGGTTTTGTGAAACTCCTGCATATGCTAGATTAGCTATACCCGTGGTTTGAAACAATATTTATAATTTACAATTATTTTGAACTAATAATTTTGTTTCATTTCATAATATGGCATTTATTATTCTTTATAGATATAATACAATCTCTCTCTCTCTCTACTCGTTTACTTCATGGCTGAAGCGTCGTGATCCCATGCTGGCGTTTTATTATGTCATAGCGGAGTTGGAGATCTTCCTCTATTTACCCCTGTCTGCCACCTTTCTTATGTTTTCTTGTAGTGGTGTCTCGGTGATATCGTGCACCTGCTCGATCCAGCGTTTTAGAGAGCGTCCCCGAGGTCGCGTACCTTTAATTTTCCCATGGAGGACCAGTTTTTCGAGATTCTCACCTGTTTGACGTGTCCGAAATATTTAAGTGTTCGTCGAATGATAACGGCTGATAGTCTTATATCAATGTCGAGTTCTTTTTGTGCACATACATTAGTTCTATGCGCTGTCCAAGGGATCCTTAGTAGCCTTCTCCACGTCCACATCTCGAAAGCGTCTATTTTCTGCAGATCTACTGCTTTCAGAGTCCATGCCTCGGCTCCGTATAGTGCAATTTGAAACGCCAGGGTGTTGACGAGCCTTTGTTTTATTTTTTTCGTGATGTGGTCATCTTTCCATACTTTGGTTAGTTTTGTCATGGCTGTTTTCGCAAGAGTTATGCGTTTTCTAAATTCTGTGGACGTATTACCGTCACTATTAACGCAGGAACTTAGATAAATTATGTTGTCGATGTTCATTATATTGGGTGGATTTTCTCTCCTGTTGCCATGATCTCTCCTGTTGCCACGATTTGTATTTTGGCGATTTAGCTTATGTCCAAATTTTGAGCTTTCTCTCTAGACTCTTCCCAATACTTCGGTCACTTCTTCTTCGTTTTGTGCGATGATTGTGGTATCGTCGGCAAAACGTAAGTTGTTTATTTTCCTACCGCCAGTGACTATTCAGCTTTCACAGTTCTCCAGAGCTCCTTTTAGTATAAACTCACCGTATATGTTGAATAGTAAGGGTGATAGGACGCATCCTTGCCGAACTCTTCGTCCTATCCTAAAAGGTCTTAAGTTTCTTCCCTCGATCTTGATGATTTCTTTGCTGTTGTCATACAAAGTTTTCAGCAGAACAAGAAGGTGGGAAGTCTAAGAGGGCATTTCATAATTGGTGCTAGTTTACACAGTCAAAGGCTTTGCTGTAGTCGAGGAAGCATAGATATGTAGGCTCTGCAAATTCTCTGGTTATTTTAATAATTTGCCGTACATTCATGATCTGCTCTCGACTGCCTTTACCGTCCACGAATCCAGCTTGTTCCTGTGGAATTTGTTGGTCTAAGAAGCTTCTGAGTCGTTGTAGCAGAATTCTGAGCATGACCTTCCTTGGGTGCGAGAGTAATTACTGCATTCCTGGCTTGATCCATTTTTGGATCATCTTCATCTTCCCCTCTACTTTTGTTGTTCTTGAGCATGTTGATTCACTTTAGATGTTAGGTTCTTATTCTACTTGTGTGATGGGTGGGAGACGAACTGTTCCCTGACGAAGACCTTCCTCCATGTAGAGGTCTTCACAGTACTGTCGCTATACTTCTACTACTTCGTCGTTGCTGGTTATGGCTTTGCCATCCTTGTGTTCTATTTTCCACGTCCTTGGTTACTCTCTCGTGATTTCTTGGATTCTTTGAATAAATCGCGTCTTTCGTTCGTGTTTGCCAATCTTTCAATCTCTTTGCATGTTTCCCGGAGGTGTTCGTTTTTGTCTCGTCGACATAGTCTTTGTATTTTCGTGGCTTAGTGTTCGATATTCGGTCTTATGTTCTTCGGTTATTACACCTGTCTGTCTAATGGTTTTTCTTCACTTCACTACTTTCCAGGTTTCATCAGTCATCCATTGCTTGTTTCTACCATCTCTAGCACTCTCGCGTAGGACTTGCTCTTTGGTTGCCAGCATGATTGTTTGTATTCCATACCATAGTTCTTAAATCTGCATCTGACTTGTGTTGTCTGGGAGCGCCTTTAAGTTTTCTTCTATTTTTTTTCCTGAATTGGTCCATGTTGTCAGATCGTAAGCGCTGAGTTGTCTTCTCCGCTTTCTTTGTTTTGATGTGCTTTCTGATTTGGGCCTTAAGTGGATTATGGTCGCTACCGCAGTCGAGTCCTGGTAGAGTTTTAACATTATTGACGCTGGTTCACCATCTTGAGTCTACAAGAATAGAGTCTATTTAATTTTTGTAGCGCCCGCCTGGAGAAATCCACGTATATCGGCGCCTTTGGTGCTGAGGAAACATGTTACTGAAAAACATGAAACTAAAACATGAAACATGAAACACGTTACTGTTCGTAACGGTCAGGTTGTTTTCAATAAAGAATTCTACAAGTTTTTGTGCCGCCTCGTTCCTGTATTCTAGTCCATTTTCCTAGTTGAAGTCGTCTTGGTTGATTGTTATTACCCTGGTCGGTAGGTCCTGCAGAGTTCTCTCAAGTTGTTCGTAGACCTCTGTTATTTCGTCTTTGCTTCACGCTGCTGTAAGAGCATACCTTTGAGTAATGTTTAAGATACACGGTTTCGGTTATTCTGGAACCGATGAGATTGTAACCTAGAATACTTGTTTCTTTTTGGGATCAATATAGCCCACCTTGTGCATTAAGTTCCCGGAAAATTATACAGTGTTACCGTTCCTTGAGAAACGGAAAAAAGCTCTGCAAAAAGCTGGCTTGGATGGGAAGGACCTCAAAATCATCAGAAATATCTACTGGAATCAGAGGGCTTGTGTCAGGGTAGACAGAGAGACAGTGGAAGAGATACAAATATTACGTGGTGTAGGGCACGGATGCATACTATCTCCTGTAATTTTCAATCTGTACTCGGAATACATCTTCAGAGAAGCACTGCAAGATATTTATGCTGGAATCCTGCTAAACGGCGAACGATTGAATAACAAAAGGTATGCAGATGATGCTATTATTTTTGCAGACAACCTAGCTGCCTTACAACTCCTAATGGACAGTGTTACATCATACAGTCGACAATATGGTTTGGAAATTTCATGATAATCAGTAAAGACTAAAACACCCGCGGTATTTTATTGCTAGAATAAAATCATCTCATTTAGAAAAAGTCAACAAATACACATACTTGGGCACCAACATAAATGATAACTGGGACCATTCTGTGAAGATCAGAACGCGTAAATTTCGAAAATTATAGAAGATGGATGATGCACTCCCCAACAAGTTTGGAATACCGATCGAACGGGCCTATTCTGAAAGAAACTGCCTAGTAGATCATATGTGAACAAATTTGTACGACAAGTTGGGGGATTTGAAGCAGCTAAGGATCATGTGAGCTTTATTTAGGTGACTGTTTATTAAAACCATTGCTAATTAATCGAGCTCTAAAGCCGAGAGCAATGAAAGGCATAAATATGGAAACATTATCAGTTCATTGGAAAGCCAACGAGAAGGCCTGGATGATAAAACACATGTTTACTGAGTAGTTGAATGAATGTTTTATCCCAGATGTTCGACATTATTTGGAAAAAAATCAGGAATTGAAAGTTTTTTTGATTTTAGACAACGCACCTGACCATCTCTTGCTGGATCACTGTAATATGGAGCTTTGTTGTCTACCATCTAATACGACTGCATTGTTACAACCACAAGACCAAGGCATTATTGCTTCATTTGTAAGTCATTATGCAATGAATTCATTCAATACATTCTGAATGAACTGAATCATTAATTATGGAGATACAGAACTGAATGTTATTGCTACATGGAAGAAGTTTCCTATAATGACTCTATCAAAAGTATTAAACTGGCAACATCAATGTTGAAACAATCAACCCTGAATGCATGTCAGAAGACAATTTGGCCAGCATGTGTTAAGAGCCAAGAACCAACTCAAAAACATGACAATGTGTATGGTGATATCATTTCTCTAGCGCAGTGTTTCCCTAGTGTGGTACGCGTACCCCAAGGGGTGCGCGAATAGTTTGCATGAGGTACGAATTGATATTCCAAATTTTTCATTTTTTATGTGTGCCAAAGTGGATATAAGAAGAAAGATAACAATATTTAAATTACATGAAAAATAGTCCATCAAACATTACTTTTTGTAAAGTGTCTGAATCCTATGCTTTAGCTGTGAATCTGCAAACAGTTCATCTTCATTATCTTTAATAATTATTTAATACAACACAAATCGAAACTAGTGAAAATTCCGTTTTTATGATTTTGTTACTGTTATAATTTTTAAGTAACCAATAGTTTATTTTACTAATTAATATATTGTTTTTACGTATATAAAGACAAGCAGAAACTGTCTTAAAGAGAACTCATAAAGAATAACTTTTTCCTAAGATTTGTAATAATTTTTATTCGATTTTGCTTTATAAAGTCATGTTTAATTCTTTGGAAACGGATCAATTAAACAGTGGTTTATTCACTAGTGAAATTTTATGAGATTTTATTTCACTAGTGAAATAAAAGTATTGCCATGATGTTACCATTAAGTACCATAGCTACGCATCAAAATAACTCACTTATGGGCTCCGTAAATATATTGACTTCGCTGATGTTCTTTTTTGATCTCCAAACACAAAACTTATTATAGGTACATTTTTTTGTGCAAATCTATTGATTTCTGCGGAAGTAATCTTTCCGAAATTACGTTACGAACTAATAATAATTCTTGGATCTCTTTATGGTTAATACAACACTTTTTGTATTCTTGTATCCCTTTATGATTAATGAAACACAAATTAATTAAACACAACTTCTAAACAAAATGTTGACGTACGAATCAAAAATTTTATCGTTGTCATGAGAACAATACAATAATGGGCGGATGCCATGCTTCTCTTAAAGAAAACACAGAAAATGGAAATTTTCATGAACTTCAGTTAAATGGAAAGCAAAATTAAATAAAAGTTTGTATTACACTCGCAGGTAGTTTTTTTCCCAATCTGGAGACTATTTTATTATTTAGAAAAGTCGAGTACAGTTATTGTTTTTAATAGTATATCTCTAGTATATCAATTTTGGAAGGGGTGCGAAGTTCTAAAAAATATTTGAAAAGGGTACACGTGGATAGAGAGTTTGGCAAATACTGCTCTAGCGCATAGAGTTGGTGAAGAAGGTTTCAAAGATTTGACACCTGCCGACATGGAAGAAATGGTAATTGACAAACCCCTTGACGATGATGAAGTAATAGACACTATTCTTGTACCTTCTGATCACGAAGAAGCATGAAGAAAAATTAGTGACGACGAAGAAACTCCCCTCACTGTGAAAATAATATCGAAAGGCATTCAACTAGCCCGTGAATTAGAAAATTATTTTCTGACACACGATCCTCTTGTCCAAAGGGCTACCCAATTCAGTCGTGAATTGACAACATGCATGTCCGGTTGCCAAGAATTATTCAATGCCTTAAATAAAAAGCAGAGACAACCACTGGTAACAGAATCCGCTAATTACGTATTAACGCCACCACCACTACTTTTAAATGCCGTCAATCTACACCTAAAATTTTTATGATAAATCATAAAATGAAACATTTCATTTAAAATTAAAACATTTTAAAAACTCAAAATACTTATTTTAATACTCAAAATACAATTTTTTAACCCCGGTTAGATTACGTTGCTCGCCGCGAAGCGAACAGATAAACCAAGACAACATACGCGCGGTAGCGCGAACTCTCGGTCCAATATATTGCGGTGGTGGCGATAATACGTAAGTACCCAGAATTCTAGAGAAATCAGAATGAAAATGCTGGAGTCAAGAAATTTGATTGAAGAAGGTATCACTCAAAAGGAGAATGATGACACTTACATTGATGGAAGCGATATTATAGTTAAAAAAAAAAAATAAGAGTCACATTTGAAAATGGCAGTGATTGAATTGTTATTCTAATTAATTGCATCAGGTTAAGTTATTTTGTTACTGAAAGTTCTACTTTATTTACTGCATATTTTATTAAATCTTTATGTTTTAACAAATCTCTATATTTTATTAAATCTTCAGATAAACTTTCAGAAAACTACTTTTTTTATCTTCTTTAAGATATCGCTGTAGTTGAAAATTGTTTTTTTTTTAAGATTTTCTCATTTATTGCGAACTAAACTGCATAATGATTTACATCAGTGTAATCCGTCTGCGATTTGCTCTATAATAAGTAGTAATCGGAAAGGTGTCGAAAATCAGGATTATTCAGGATTAAGACAAACGCCATAAACTGTCGTTGATATTGACACACAACACATCAACAGACGCGAAATTTTATGTAGAACAAAACACTAATAATTTTCCTTGGCTTTGATGAAACGTAAGACTAAAATTAGCAATTATAAAAACGCGCAAAATGCGTAGTTCCGGAGTTATACTCGAAACATTTTCCAAAGTAACCGAAATTGAATGAATCCTGTTCTAAATTATTCGAAATTAAATTCAGATTAAAATTGTGTCAGATATTTGCAAATGCAAGGAAAATAAACCTCTCAAATTTTTTTACGTTTATAAAACGATAAAACCGGAAATGTTCATTGTTTACTGAACCAGTGAATTCAAATTTATCCGCCACACTACGAATAGGACTCTCCATAGGACGATTATGGCGACCCTAAAATAGTGACAGCACGCGGAACGTGGCCCGAACAGAACGCCCATTTTGATAAAACAATTTTATCATTTGCACGTGTTGTTTAACGTTATATCTGTCCATGGTGACGCAAAACAGACTGAATAAATGACATCCAATTCGACAAGTGTATACACCGGTTTGTTCTTTGTTTTCATTTTAAAGGTAGGTTCAGAAAGTTTCTCTGAGAGAAGTCTTGGTCCCGATGATTCGAAAAACTTTAGTAATCGATTTTCACAATCTTCCCTTGATACCAATTTCTTGTCACAAAAGAAGTTCTGCAATGCAAGAAAACATGATAATCTACTTTAATTTATTTTATTAAATCAACTTTCCTGCCAAGCTCCCGGAGTTTTTAGCGAATTACTATAGAAGTGTGTGACCAGGCTTTGTCTTCATGAAAATACAATACCTCTCTTGTTGGCCTATTTTAGCGGTTTCTGATCAATCGCTAGCTTCAAACGGTCCAGTTCTTGACAGTAGAGATCATAATTTAGTATTTGTCCACATGGAAGCAACTAATAATAAATGATCCTTTCCAGTTTCACCAAATGCACAGCAGAACTTTCCTGGCCGCTAATCCCGGTTTAGCCACCGTTTCAGCTGCGCCATCGCGCTTTTGCCACAATGGTCTCGTATCTGACCCATTTTTCATCTATAGTCGCCATCCGTTTAAGAAATGGGTCGATTTCGTTCCGTTTGACTAAGGATTAGCTGTTGGAAATTCGTTACATCATGTTTGTGTTGCAATATTTCATTTCAAGTTTTCTTCGATATAGACCTGGAAATTTAGTAGCTTCTTTAACGCTAAAATCCTCTAACGCAATTGTGTTTAGTCTAATAGGCATTTAATAATCTCGCAAGTTTTTACATATAGCATAGTCGGTTTGAAATTTGTTTTGAACGAAACATTTAGTTTAAGCAAACTGGACAACAATTTAAATTTAGCTTCTTCTTCCTCTTGGTGCCATATCCGCATAGTGAATGTTGGCGATCATTCCCGCTGGACGCACGGAACAACTCGACTGGTGTCTTTCCATACCACTGTCTAAGATTCCCCAAACATGAGCTTCGTCTTCTTCCCGGTCCTCTATTACCATTGTTCTTGCCATGCATGATGAGCTGCATTAGGCGGTATTTATTATTTCGCATGATATGTCCCAGGTAAGAGAGCTTCCTTATCTTGATGTTTGGCATGACTTCGATCTTCTTTCCCATTCTCAGAACCTCTCAGAACCTCTTCGTTCGTTATTCGGTCAACCCAACTGATCCACCCACATCTCGAAGGCGTCGATCTTCTTCGAAGATGCTTCTGTTAAGGTCCATGCCTCCATACCGTAAAGCAAGACCGAAAATACATAGCATATCACAATACGTATTTTTAACTTCAGACTAAGATTGTGACTGCACAGCACGGATCTCATACGTATAAAGGCTACTCTTGCAAGTGCGACTCTTGTTTTGATTTCTGCCGAGTGGACCCATTTCTCGTTCATGTTACATCCTAGATATGTGATGCGCTGTAATCTTTCAATGGATGTGTTGTTTGCGTACAGATCAGTATCTTGTGATTATGCCACTTTGCTTATCACCATGTACTTCGTCTTGCTTGCATTGAGTTTGTTGGCCATATTCTTCTTCAGCTTCAGCTATTATGCTAAGTAAACTCTGCAGTCTTTCAGGTGTGTGTGCGAACCGCAAGGTGGCGTCTGCGTAACCGATGTTGTTAATTGTTTCGCCGTTTATAATAATGCGTTCTTCCATTTCGTGCAGGTTATCTTTAAATCAGATATGAAGGGTATCAGATGGAAGGTCTTTGTAGAGGACCTATGCTCCGCGTTTTAGTTAGAGGACCACAGCAGCTTTAAATAGTTCTTCTGAATATTCGTTAAAAAGAAGTGGTGACAGAATACAAACTTGACGTACTCCACGTAGGATTTCGATTTCGTCAGTGTGACTATCATCTACACTAACAGTCGCTTTCTGCTTCCAGTGAAGGTTCCCGATTATTCTGATCCTTGTCGTCCTTGTCGTCCATTCCGGTGTTCTTGAGTATATCAAGCATCTTCTGGTGTTTCACTTTGTCAAACGCCTTTTCAAAGTTTACAAAGTATGCATATACGTTCTTGTTAACATCTCTGCATCGCTGTATGAGAACCTAAG
The DNA here is from genome assembly GCA_944588485.1 of Phosphuga atrata. Lineage (NCBI taxonomy): Eukaryota > Metazoa > Arthropoda > Insecta > Coleoptera > Silphidae > Phosphuga > Phosphuga atrata. The sequence goes on from OX155899.1 coordinate 47,662,096, forward strand.
CGGCAAAGAGGGTATATCTGGTTCCAAGACCACTTGTAAACCCAAATTGAGTGTGACCTATTTGTTCTTAGAGCTTGTGGTATATGCGCTCGTGGATGACCTTCAGGAAGAGTTTAAGTGCATGGCTCATGATACTGATAGTTACGGTATTCTCCACATTTCCTGGCAATCATTTTTTTGGGTAATGTTATGAATGTTGACTTGAGCCAATCCGATAAAATATTTCCGGAGTCGCAAATAGCGTTAAATAGTCTGACAAGTATACTAAGCCCTTTTTCCTGAAGTAGTTTTAAAACTTCAACCTGAACTTCATCGGGTCCAACTGACTTCCCTTCTTTCATTCTGCCAAGTGCTTTCTCCACCTCTGAAGTTGTAATTGGTGGGCCTGATATAGCGATATTCATATGGTGTTCTTGTGGTCTTATATCGTCAAATAGTTCCTGGATGTAGTCTTTCCATGTTACACACTTATCTTCTAGGCTGTGTATTGCTTGCTCGTGCTTGTCTAGCAAAGTAGTCGAGTACCGGTAATAAATCTGATCTTCTAATCAGTTCTTCTAATTCATTGCAGTCTTGTTCATGTCACGTCTAATTTCTCTTTGCAGTTGCCAATATTTACCTGCATCTTTGTTTTTATATTGTCTCCGTTGATCCATTTTTGCCAAAATTTCTTGTGTCATCCACTGCTATTTTGCTCTCCGGCCGACTTGTCTTATTGTTTCATTTGCCACTTCAATCGTCACCTTTTTAATGCGATTCCACAAGTCTTCTACAACTGTCCCTGTGTTGTTAGCGTCTATATCCAATTTTTTCTGAAGAAAATAGATGGCTTCTGCCTTTTCCACTACAGTGTCCATCAGTTTTCGGGTGTTTATTCGATTAAATTTGATTTTCTTTGCCATTTTCGTTGGCCGATATTCCACCTCTGTTATAATCAGATTGTAGGCCGACGGCACGTCAGCGCCTGGGTACGTTTTACAAGACTTGACAGTGTTGCGAAATCGTTGCTTTATTCCGAAATAATCTATCTGATTGCGGACTATGTGATCGGTGGTGTCAGCGGGCGATTTTCAGATGTACAGTCTCCTAGCTGACAACTGGAAAAAAGTATTCATCAGTGATAGTCCTTTCTCTTGACAGAACTGCACAAGACGGTTACCTCGTTCGTTTCGGATTACTAAACCCTGATTTCCTACTGTATTGCCTTCCTGCCCTCTTCCAACCTTGGCGTTAAAGTCGCCCACGACAATGTTGATTTCGTTGCTTTTAGTTAGGAGTAATGTGGTTTTCAGATCGGCGTAGAACTCTTCTATCTGCTGGTCCGTTGTGGTTGTTGTGGGTGCATATACTTAAATTAGGTTAAAATCTACTGGACTTTTGCATGTATTTTAATCATAGCTATTCTATCTGACTGTGGCAGGAAGCTGGTGACAGCTTGCGAGGTATCTTTCCTAACTATAAAACTTACACCATTCCTCTGGTGGTTACCGTCCTCTCCTGAGTAATACACTGTATGATTGTCTACTACACAGCTTCCAGAGTTAGGTCATCTATTTTCACTGATACATAAGACTGCTATGTCCAGTCTCTTCATTTCAAGGATGGTGTTACGGATTTTTCCTTGTCCATATAAACTCCGCACGTTCCACGTGCCTATTCGCTTCTTCACAGAGCTAACTAAATTAAAACTAAATTTAAAGTCCAACTAACAGCTTCACAGCTAACTAAATTTAATCTATATTAAATGTAGCTTATATATATATATATATATATATATATATATATATATATATATATATATATATATATATATATATATATATTTATATATATATATATATATATATATATATATATATATATATATATATTTTAGTTTTGGCCGTGGCAGTCAAAAGTCAGCTGACTACGTCCGCCTGCTATCAAAAAATCCCAGAAAAAACGAAATTCTTCCTCAACAGAAAATCCCTAAACAAAACTTACGAGCTGACCCCCGCGATCTTGTCAATATACAGAAACTTGGACAAAATCGACCGAAACGTTCCAGTGAAGGTAATAATCCCCGGATGGAACCAGACGGCCAAGGATCCTCTGTTCGAGGAAATGACCCAGGCCTACTTGAAAAATACAGACTTGAATGTGATCCGAGTAGATTACAACGAGCTAGCGGTTCAGGACTTCCCCATAGTCTTAACAAAGATCCAATCAGTTGGTAAATCAAACAAATGTTAGTTTAGTAATCCATTTGATAACGTTTTACTGTTTTTAGTTTCTGATATAGCAGATCTCATAATGACACTAAAACGCTTTTTGCTAATACCCTTAAATAAGATACATGTTATTGGCCACTCACTAGGTGGTCAAGTTAGTGGGTTAACAGGAAAAGAAATAATTACTCAGTTTGGTGAGAAACTGGGCAGGATTACGGTTTTGGATCCCGCAAGACCAGCTTTCGAGTCGGTTCTGGTTGTCGATAGTCGGAAACTGACTAAAAACGACGCGACTTTTGTGGATGCAATTCACACCGATGCGAATGAAACCGGTTTAGCCGCACCCGTCGGCCACGTAGATTACTATCCGAACGACGGGAAGAGGTGGCAACCCAACTGCGTCAAGTCGGAATCGGTAAACATTTTGAATTTCACTGATACCGATGGATGGAAACCTGTTTATGTGGACGACAGTAAGTAAAATAATTAAAACGAATTTATTCTATAATTTCGAAAACATTTTAGAATATGTAATCTTGTTTAGATTCAACTAGTATATTAATTTTCTCTGTTTGTGACCATTTTTTCCAAATGATGCTATTTATTATTGATATGAATGCATAATTGTATATAATCAAATATTTGATACCTTAACGATATAAGCTAATGGATTTAGTAAAAGAGAAACATTTAGTAAGACCCAAGATTTGAAATTAGATAAAGTTTGAAATAAATAGATTTTTTAAACTTTTTCAGTGTTTTGCAGTCATCAGAGGAGCATCTGGTATTTTATCAAATCTGTTAATACCAAGATTGAGGCGACCAAGTGTGATTCTTGGAATAACTACTTGAGCGGGAAATGTTCCAATAACCAGAAAGTGACGTTCGGTGAGCACGTGGAAAAGAACGCCGAAGGAGTTTACTATTTAGAAATTGCAGTTTGATATATTGTTTATTAACTAAGCAAGATTGTAGTCCTAAGAAAGTTTTTTTGTCAGATTTGTTTCCTGTTAATATAATCTTAAAAAATCAGCTTCTCTAATATGCTGTTTGTCTAACCTCGTTTTATCAAAATTAGGATTTATTGAAACTCATAAAGTTTTAAATGTACCATTTGTTCTTTTAATGTAAAAATCGATTTCTCCAAGCCAGACAAAATTACGCAAGCAAGATTAGACACACAATAGTATATTACGTGACAAGAGTTGTAAGAAGTATATTACGTATGAGCGGAACAGTCACGTAACGTAAATCCGGAAAGTAATTCCGCGAGTAATTGTCTTACAACTCGAGTCATGGACTATACTTTATCTATGACCACAATAATTTGTTTCTCTATTATCTTAACTTTTTCAGTCTGTTTTTTTATTTGAGGTTTAGGTTCTTCTGTTTTCTCAGAATCTGTTTTAGGCGTGGAATTTGTCATTTGGTGAAGTTTCTTTTTTAAAACTTTCCCAAAGAGATTCTAAATGTTTTTCCTTTTCTTCTTCAGATAATACCTCCTTTTCTGGAATACCTTCAACACTTCCTGACCTTTCTTCTTCCACAGCTTGTTTCTTTCTTTTTTTTGATTGTTTTTTCTTTCGTTTCGTCCCTTTTTTTCTTTTACCAACGTCTTCTGAATCAGATAAAGGATCTTCGGGATCGCCATCTGACTCTACTTCAGATGGTACTTCTCCTCCTGTTCCTGGGCCAGTTGGCACAAAATCCTCATCACTAGTATCGGGAAATTCTATATTCATTATATTCAAAAACTTCCATTGAGCAACGCGACGAGATATTTGTCTCTGACGACGCTCTAAATCAAGCTAATTGTCAGTATTAATTGTCTATTAACCCTTCGTCGGGCGCAGCTGGCCTCAGAGGCCAACAAATGACATTCTTTGCCTCTCCACTCCTCAAAGTCGGCCCACCACCTCTTCACTCCGTGTACTCGTCTAGCTTTAGAAACCTCACACGACGCCCGCCTTAGTCAGTCGTCGGACTTTGCACAGCTCGTGTACAACTTCCCTGGTTTCACAGGCCGCGTGCGCACGATTACATCATCATTTTGAAGGTGAGTTTTTTCAAATATTTTTATTTGCAATTGTTCATTATATTTAAATATACCTGTTCTGTATGAAGTTTGCCAGTATCTTGAGAAATAAGTGCTGTACTGCACCAGTTTTCCCTTTTTCAGGCATTTTATAAAAAGATTTTTCTGCCGAAATGGCTAGAAAATTTTCTCTATCTCAACCCAATATTCTGAAGCTTCTCCTAGACGATGATGCTTCAGAAGATCCAGCGTTATTAGAAGACTTGTACACGTTTGTTAGTAGAAGATGGTGTGGAGGAACGCGAGGAGGACACGTCAACAGAACAGGAAGATGAGGCAGCATCTGAAGAAGATTGTGAAGAGGAATTTTTTATGGGGAAAGATAATACAACTAAGTGAGCTAAGAAGCCACCTTCGGCTTTTCGAAGGACAAGGAGCTACAACATCATTACACACCTTCCTGGTGTAAAAAGTGAGGCAAGCAAAGCGATTACGACATTGCAGTGTTGGGAATCGCTGCTCGATTCAGACATTTTGAAATTAATTGTCAAATATACCAACCAATATATAAACTCAATCAAAGACAAATTTGCAAGAGAAAGAGATGCCAAGGAAACAGACCTAATCGAAATCAAGGCTTTTATTGGTTTGCTATATCTGGCTGGAGCGTACCGAGGGAATCGTCAGAGTTTGGAGGAGCTTTGGGGGAGTGAAGGGGATGGCATTGAGAAATTTGGTCTTGTAATGAACATCAAGCGTTTCAAGTTCATCATACGCTGTTTTCGTTTTGATGATCTAACGACCCGAGCTCAACGGGAAGAATATGATCGGCTTGTCCCAATTCGTGAAGTTTTTGATCGGTTTGTTCAGAACTGTCGAAAGAATTACATCCCCGGAGAAAATGTTGACGAGACATTTCACGAATTGACGAGATGCTGTCAGGGTTCCGTGGAGATGTGCATTCAGGCAGTATATACCCTCGAAACCAAACAAATATGGGATGAAGATGATTGCTCTAACTGATGCCCGTAAGATATATGTCTACAATATGGAAATCTGCGCAGGACGTCAACCGGAAGGACCATTTTGTATTAGCAACAAGCCCAGTGACCTGGTGAGAAGAATAACGGAGCCACTTTATGGGACAGGGCGGAACATAACCGGCGACAATTGGTTTACAGATATAGAAATCGTTAACTATTTGAAAACAAAAAATATGTCATATGTTGGAACTATAAAAAAAATAAACGGCAGTTACCATCCAGCTTCGTCAATTTGAAAGGGAGGGGTCAGTAAAGCAGCGTATTTGGCTTCAACAACGGAAACACTTTAGTTTCCTATGTGCCAAAAAAGTCAAGAAATGTGCTCCTCGTTTCCTCGCTTCACGAAGATAACGTAATTGATCGGAAAACAGGTGAGCAGAAGAAGCCCGATGTTTTACAATAACATCAAAGGAGGGGTGGATACAGCAGATCAGATCTGTACTACTTTCAGTGTGAGCCATAACACGAGGCGCTGGCCTATGATCCTGTTTTTTGCTTACCTGAACGTTGCTGGCATAAATTCTTAAGTGATTTCAATTGGATATCAGCTGGAAGTACTAAAACGAAGAATATTTCTTAAAAGTTTATCTCATCAACTTGTGATTGGATAACTAGCTCGGCGAAGTTTCAATACTAGTGGAATGCCGATTCAGTTGCAAACTCGCTTGAAAAGGTTTTTGTCCCACGAGGAACGTGAAAAAAACCCCACATCACCTACACTACCTCCCAAAAGGCGAAAATGTGGAATGTGCATGTTTGAAACGAGTTTTAGGAGGATGACCAATTTCGAGTGTTTTGGTTGTCATCAACCGATCTGTTTAACCCACGTAAACGCGCTGTGCCAAACTTGTCTTTCGACTGCTGATTTTGGAGCCTCATCGTCCGTATCTGGCTACACCTCCGGTCAGTAGACACTACCTACCTTACCTATAACTTTTATTTGTATTTTTTATTTGTACTTTTACCAGTAACTTCATTTTAAAAACTGTTTGTGAAAAATTGTTTATTTTGATTATTTTGTATATTTTAAATCATTTATTTTCTATTTTTTTTTATTTTGGTTGGTAACGCTTATTAAACTGATTCTTTTGTGTTAAATTTGGTATAATTCCTTTCTATAAATCCTAGTAAAGACAACCCGAAAAGTATTTTGTATTAGAATTAATATAGTGGAAGGTGGAGGCTAAAATATGTGGGTGGCTTCTTAGGCCGGGTGCACCTGATTTCGGTTCGCCCACAGATGCGCCCGACGGAGGGTTAAGCCTATTTTCTATTGTTTCTTAATAAGTCATCAGTTCAAGAACTGCTTACATATGTCTTAGAAAATCTAAATAATTACTAATTTCAGAAACAAAAATTTGAAACGGTGATAATGGGCGATAAGCACTAGTTACACTATATGCAAATGTTAATTTATGCATAGATATGGCATTGTTGATGTATATAAATACAAAAATCTGAAAGCTGGTTTTAAGTGCAAAAAACATGAAGCTGCTGACAGTTCTAATAATAACAGGTAAATTATTTATTAAAATTAGTAATTATTATTATAGTAGTAGGTATTAGTAAATATTATTAGTTATTATTATAACATGATAATCAAAATTTTAATAAGCAATCTGTTTGTGTGAAATTATTGTAACCGTAAATACGTAAGACTCAGCAGAAAAGACTAATAATACACATACAATACTTTTATATAATACACAGGAAAGACTATAATATAGGGCCTTTCATTAAGGAGTTACATGGGTTTCACAGCTTCAATATTTATTTATTTATTTAAACCAGATAATTACATGATTTACATTGTAATTCCTACAGAGGTATTTGTAAATACCTGTACATAGGCCTGGCTACATAAAAGAAAAAAATAACTTGAAAACATTTAAACATCAACATTAACACATCAACAGTAATAATAGATTATATCATAAATTAAATATATCGGTTTTTTTTATTTTCTTATTAATTTCTACAACATTTCGAGAATATTATCCAAAATTTTCAAGTCGATCCGAACAAAAGTTTTGGAGATACAACCCTGGGAAGGTGCGTGCTCAAAGTCAGGTAGGCTCAGCGCGCCCCGGGTGTATCGCAGCAGCTGCTCGTCTATTGTTTGTCTGTCTTTATTGTACATTGATTTCACTTTCTAAGGGCAACTAGTTTGAAATACTTCAGTTGGTGATTACTTCTTGAATCACGAGGTTTATTTGAGGTTATCTAAAGTGTCTGTTGTAAAATTTATTAAAAAATGCCTAAAGTTTTGAGAACTTCGAACGAAGAACGCTATATGGGCTACGTATTATCACTACAGCTCTACAGACAAAAATCCTCAACTAGAAATTGCCCGAAGGGTCCAGACTCCTGGTGCGCTTGGCAGCGAGCATCAGCTAGGAACACTCTTTCTTCACTCAAACATGATTATACTCCATTACCAAATGATGTTTTGACTGCAATGAAATCTATCTAAGAAGATCTGAGTAAAGATGAGCTTCTGGAGCGGTGTGTTGGTGGTTCCACACAAAATAATAATGAAAGCTTGAACCAGTTAATTTGGAAGGTTCCTCCAAAAATACTCCCTGCTGCTTCAAAGATTGTTAATATTGCTGCATTGGTCGCTGCTTGCACTTTTGATGAAGGAACATCAGCCTTATTATTATTTATGCACGGTATGGATTTAAAACTTGGCCGAAATTCCCACGAATATGCCAGAATTTCAGATGAAAACCGTGTGTGCGCAGCTGAAAAAAAATCAGCGAGCGAGACTCGCAAAATGATGCCCTGGACATTGCAGGTGCTGCAGGTTCTTTACTTTATGGCCCAGGAATCGACGATTCAATATAAGTTACAAAAAAAAAAACAGTTTTATTGTTACTCAAAACTTTAAACGCGTTTTTCTCGAAACTGTGTTTTCAAAGACGGTTGTCAAACTTCTCGAAAACTACTCAACCGATCTTGATAAAATTTTGCACAAGTCTTCGAGATACAATTCACTAGGACTTTGACGAAGGACCAATCGCAACTATTAAAAAAATAAAAGTTGAGCAAATTTTACCAAAATTTGCATTTTTTTGTAAAAAAGTCTGCCAAATATCCAATTTTCACTTTTTGTTTCCTTCGTCCAAGTTTTAGTTTATGGTCTTAACTGAAAGGCGTATTTTTTTGTAACTTGAGATGATCCTGTCATGGGTTCTACTGTCAACGCGTAAGCACCTTTTTTCGGAGAGATCACGGGAAATGAATCACAATGGCGGAGTTTTGTATATTTTCCTTTGAATATTTTAGAAATTCCTTTTCAAATATAAATCTTTATGACAATAAAAAGTTTGAATAAAATATTTAGTTTTTTATTTAAAAAAAAATTGTTGAAAATAGCTTTCTTCCTCCTAGTAAACCCATGTAACCCCTTAAGCGCTTCCTATCTTTTTTAAATAAAACAATGTGTGTGTGAGATATGATCGATTTTTTTTTTGTATGAAAGCACTATCGTTGCCACTCCATACATAGTGGCAACGATAGTGCCACTATGTATGGAGAATATAACATCCTACAAATGTCCGCAAATGTCCAATATTTCATGACTCTGGTGCATAAATGAGGCTGAATTTGACCGAAGCACAGTGGTCTGGATTTCAAAAAAGTTGGCCAAAAATAGAAAGAAGTTTCTGATTTAAACGTGAATTGGTATATAGGGGTTTTCCAGCCCGCTGATTACGAATTTCATAGTATAATTTTAAAATTCAAAATGTCGGATCCAATATGACCGAGTCTTTCAATAAAATTTGTTCGGAATTTCATAAAATTGGTTCATAAAGGTTTTCGAGGTCAAAGAATAAAAATTTCATAGTATAATATTATAATTTATAATGGCGGATCCAATATGGTCGACCACTTGATTTAAATTTTATCAAAATTTCATATATCTTAGATTATCTAGATAAATTATCTAGATCAGGTGTTTCCAATGTGCGGCCCGCGGGCCAAATGCGGCCCGAAAAGCCTGTGAATTCGGCCCGCGATATCGATACGATATATAATACAAAGTTTTCGACAAAGTAGTAGGTGAAGGTGAGGGTAGGTGAGGCTGTTGAATGGGCTTTAAATGGGCTATGAATGGGCTTTAAAGTTGCCGACGATAGCTGCCACTTCTCAATGCACAAAAAAGTGCGAATAGGTGCAATAAAAGCCAAATTGGAATCACGGAACGTAATGCCTAAATTTAATATTTTTATAAAAAAAATGTATTTTTGATTAAAGGTGATTAATATATATATATATATATATATATATATATATATATATATATATATATATATATATATATATATATATATATATATATCTAAATTATATATTGCATATCATTTATCATTAAATCACCTAAATCACCCCAACATAAGGTTAATATTAGGCCAAAACTGTACTAGACTTTTATCATTAAATTTAAATTTGTGGAAGTCAGTGCGGAGGCAGAAGATATTTATCAAATTTATGTGCCGCATACTACAACTGTACCACCAGACCTTGACCTGCCCACCCAGTTGCCCTGAGCAATACAGGCCTATGCCTATGCCAATCTAAGACATAAAATTTGAATCCCTACAAAAGTCCTTTAGTGGTCAGAAACTAGTGTTTAAAAATCGTTTCAAAGAAAATGAATCCTCTGTTTTCGCTATCTATGTTATTGTGCAAGAAATTGCCAAACATATTAAACCATTTTTAGGAGATTTTTTTAATAATTGTATGTTGAAAGTTGTTGACATAGTGTGGCCAGATAAAAAGTTATTCAATGATATTAGTTGCTCGAAAATGACCATTATTCGTAGAATTGAAGATATTGATGAGAATATTTTACATCAGTTACAAGAAATTTCAAAATCGGTTACTGCTTTTTCCATTGCTTTGGTCGAAAGAACCGATATCTGCGATTCGGCACAACTGTTAATATTTATTCGTGGAGAAATTTTATGATTTTTGAAAAGTTATTGACAATGGAAAGTTTAAAAGACCGTACAAGGGGATGTGATATATTTTCCGCGGTAGAACATGCTTTTGGTTCGTACAATATAAATTGGGACAATTTGGTAGGAGTAACTACAGACGGTGTTCCATCTATGATGGGCCACAAATAAAGCTTTATACATTTTTTACAAAACAAGTTTAAGGACTCTAACAATTCCAACAAACTGTATTATTCATCAGGAAAATCTTATAGCTCAGGTGTTGGAAATGAATAATGTTATGAATGGTGTTATTCTGTTAATTTTGTCAAAAGCAGCAATCACCGTCAATTTAACTCTTTCAGAAGAGTCTAAATCTTCATTTCGAGACGTTATATATTTTTCAGAGGTCAGATGGCTTTCGAGAGGACGAACATTAAAAAGGTTTTTCAGTTTAAGAAAAGAAATTACAGAGTTTTTAACTAAAAAAAATCTTAATGTTGCTTCTTTACAAAATATTAACTGGTTAAGCGACTTGACATTTCTAGTAGACGTAATTGGTGTTATGAACGAATTAAAGTTAAAACTGCCAGGTAATGGTAAGCTTAATAATGATCATCTTAGATATGTAAATTCCACGGAAAGAATATTTCATTTATTACAAGAACAGCTTCAATTGGTAAATTTTGTCACTTTGGAAGATGTGAAATATTAGAAAAGGAAAATACCGCGGCATCAGTTATTCTTCAATCGGAAAAGTATTCCAAAATAATATAGTTCTTTAGAAGATTTTGATAAGAGTTTCGATGATTTTAAGAGTCACGCGGACAACTACATTTTATTTTCAGATCCTTTTTCTTGCAATCCGCGTCACGTTTCTGAAGACATGCAATTTGAATTAATAGAATTACAGGAAAATATCGATGCTAAGAATTCTTATCGGAACAATTCCTAAATTGATTTTTATAATGGATTATCATGAGTGAAATATCAGAAAATACGAAAACATCAATCAAATCGAAAGCTCAACAAATGTTTTCTCTATTTGGCCCGCCAAAAAATTCAGTAATAAATAAATTGGCCCGCTTAAGAAAAACTTTGGGAACCCCTGATTTAGATCATACAATAGCAGGTAGTGCCGCACCCGAGCTGTGTCTGCGTAGATCCCAAATTAACAAACAGTTTGCTCGGCGCGTCGCCATGCCGGTCGGCGCTTCGTATTTCTAATCTCACATATACAAAGGCAGACATAGGCAAGATTTTCTTCTAGATTCCATTATAAAACATCATAATCTATATGTTCCATATCTCAACTTCTTATACCCCGCTGGGGTGATAACTTTTTTGCTAATTTACGGATTTTTTTTTACTAAAAAACCGTTATGTAGACACATATTTGACATGATTTCTAACACATGCTAGTATAAATTACTGAAAACGTTATATTTGTAAAAATACTACATATCTTCCTTAACACCCTCCATCAAACAGAAACGAAAAAGGACACCCTAGTAAAAAGTTACACGCACTTAAATTAACATTTAGGTAATTATATTTCAGAGGCGATACACGTGCTTGCGCTATGCCGAAAAGGGTAACTTTGAAGGAGTGTAGCGTCTTAGGAAAAATAGATATCCCACTTTTCTTTTAGAATAACACACACCAAAGTATTCTTTACAAGATTCATACGAGAAAAGATTTTTACAAGAAATAAACCCATTTGGTGACTATCATTTTGTCGATTTTTGGCCAGCTTCTGGCTTTTGGCTTCAGATTCAGACCTCTGTGCAATGGCATGCGTTATGTTGATTTCGAGGGCCGCTGTAGTTTGTGGCTTATTTGCAAAGACATCCGATTTAAGAAATGTCAAAAAAAAAACTATGATATTGTGGGGTCAAATCGCACGATCTTGATGGACAGTTCGTATAAGCTACACGTGAGATGACCATGCCCTTAAAACGCTCGTGCAGAATGTCTAATCTAGCAATAGCTATGTGGCAGAGTGGCAATCAAATCGTGGGGTCAAATCGCACGATTTTGATGGCCAGTTCGTATAAGCTACACGTGAGATGACCATGCCCTCAAATCGCTCGTGCAGAATTTCTAATCTGGCAATAGCTGTGTGGCAGGTAGCGCCGTCCTGTTGAAACCACATGTCGTTGGTGTCCATATTATTCAATTCAGGGCAAAAGAAGTTGGTAGTCATTGATCTGGAGCGCTCGGCGTGGAGATGGTGACGACCTGTCCAACATCGTTCTCAAAGAAATATGGACCAATGACGACACCAGCGCAAAATTCGTACCTAACAGTGACTTTTTCCGGATGCATTGAACGCTCTTATGGCTCCTCTACACTATGGCTTATTGTGGGCCATGATGATGGTCACCATTATCATGGCACATTATGATGGCCTGAATGGACGCATCCACCCAGTTGTCCATCTAGATTGACTATTCTAGATGTGCATGAATGGGACATAGTAGGCCATACATTGTTGATTGAAAATTGAAAAATATTTGAAAATTATTTTCAAATTTTGAATTGAAATTATAAAGTTAATATTCAAATTTATTAAAGTTGAAATTTATAATTTCTCATAAGAAGTTGTCTAGTAACTAGTATGGAAGTCGAGGAAATCATGCCAATAAGCAGCAGGCACTGATAAGCGTGCGATAAAGGAAATAATGATGGCTCATGGTGTGGACATGCCACTTTAGCCACTACTCAGCTTACTTGCGCATGCTAGCCTCCTTTGATGTGTGTAGTCGGACTGCTCTCAACGCCATCCATGGCCATCACCATCTCCATCATTCACTACTTATGCCACTACAGGCCATCTACACGATGGTGATGGCTCACAGTGGTTCATAGTGTAGAGTAGCCATTAGATATAATGGGGATTGATATCATACCAAATTCGACAATTTCGTTTGTTGACGAAACTACTCCTCCAGAAATGGACCTCATGGGCTGAAGATGATTTTTTGATGAAAATTATGCTCAGCTCGCAACTGCTCCAGGGTCAATTCAGTGAACAAACGTCGTTGTCTGTGGTCGTTTATCCTCGGTCCTGGGTCATTTGAATTTTGTACGGGTGCAGGCCCAAGTAACGACTTAATTCAAGTTAATAGAGAAGTCTCTGTCGTGAGCCGTTCAATAGTTATGAGAGATAAATAATAACTTTTGAACGTCTCACCATAGAGACTTCTAGTCGATTCAGCGTGCCAAAATTATCTGGAAAACGTATATAATATTCGCTAGAAAGCTTTCAGTTAAGAAATACCATTGACACGGGGAGTCTAGACCGCGGAAACGACGAAATGCGAGAAAATCGATTTTTTAAAAATCGGTATTTTATAATTCAAGGCAAAATTTAAAAACGTTTATGAAAGCATTTTTGCTGATGATTACAGATATGTAAAGCATATTTCGCTGGCCTTTTCCGTTCACTATAGCCTGCAAGAATTGAAGATTTTTTTAAGAAATTTCGGCGCCCGAGTAGATATTTCGGAAAGTACTGAATTTCCTGTGCACAATCTTAGTGTATTAACAGGAAAATAACCTTCTGAAAACGATGCCGTAATCCGTTTTTTATTATCTGCAACCGTTTCCGATAAATCTACTTAGCAAATCGAGATTCGGGTAAATTGTAGTTTGAAATTTATCTAGGAATTATTGGATTTTTCCGGACAGTTTACACATCGACTTGTTCGCCTTGTCGTGTAGTTTCTGTGTGCTGAAAATAATTTCGCTGCTTTTTACCGTTCCCGATAGAATCGAAAAAAACCGAAAAAGCACATATTTTTCGAACGAAATGATGGAAAATTTTTGTAGAAAAATTTGTTGGAAATTTTTTTCGTGTTTTTTTTATATATCATATATCTATTAAACAAATCACAGGTGTAGATAAAAATTAAATTCAGTTCTTAATTCAATTCAATTTCCTTAACCACCAATTCTCATTTCTCAACCACCAATTCCACCGATTTCAAATCGAATTTCTTGATACAAAAAGGCAAACCCATTGTTTATAAATTTTGCTGCAGGTAATTTCGAAAATCACCAATCTGTTATCTGGGAAAGGCCGTGTTCTTGTGAGTGACGAGAAATCGACTGCCTCGGATTCTCCTGCACACTCTCACGGACAGCGGCGTTGTTTTTGGCAGATCTTGCGTTTCGTCGTCGTACCGGTGTTTATTTTACTGAACCTGTGGACGCAAATTTATCCACCACACGGCGCATAGTCCTCTAGCTAACACGATTATGGCGACCATAACATTGGGGCAGCGCGTGGAAAATTGCCTGAACAGAACACCCGTTGTGATAAAACAATTTTATCATTTGCACGTGTTGTTGAACGTTATATCCGTCCATGGTGACCCAAAACAAATTAACAGTCAATTCGACATGTGTCGGTAGCTTCAAACGGTGCAGTTGTTGACCGTAGAGTTCGGAAATTAGTTTTTGTCCATATGGAAAAGACTCACAATAAATTATTCCTTTAAAGTCCACCAAATACACTGCAGAACCTTCCTGTCATTTAGTCCTGGTTTGGCCACCATTTGAGCAGCTTCACCGCGCTTTGTGCACAATGTTGTCGTATCTGACCCATTTCTCATCCCCAGTCACCTTCTGTTTGAGAAATTAGTCGATTTCATTCCGTTTGGCCAAGGCTTCGCAGATGGAAATTTGATCCATTATGTTTTTTTTTGTGTTGCAGATTTCATTTTAACTTTTATTCGATGCAAGGACCTAGATATTTAGTAGTTTCTTCAACGCCAAAATCTTCCAACGCAATCATGCTTAGTCTAATCAGCCTTTAATAATCCCCCAAATTTTTGTATATAGTCTAGTCCAGGGGTCCCCAACCTTTTTGCACTTAAGAGCACATCCTATAGAACCGGTCAGGTGGCGGGCACCATTTATTTTTTCTATGAAAATTTATAGTTGGATATTTTTAATAGTACACATAATGTACAAAACACATTTATTTAAAAAAATATATATATTTAACACATAATTAACGTTTATATTTTTATGAAAATTACTAAATTATATATAATATTACAAGTCAATGTGATCTTTGGCACTGCATTTCATTGACAATTGCTTCATAAATAGGGGTGTAGGTATGATGATATTTCTGTTCGTAAGCAATCATCAAGATGTTCGTCGGTCAGTCGAGATCTGTATTTTGATTTTATAATATTCATGGCTGAAAACAATGATTCACATAAGTATGTAGAACCAAAAAAAATAATTTATTTTGAATGATGCCTTTTCAAGAATGGAAATTTATTTCTGTTAATTCAAGTTTTCATCTGATAAATTGGATTTTAGGACAATGTCGTTCTGAAACTTCAAAATTTCAGTTCTCCAAAACTCCAGTTCTTCTGACCTAACTTGAATAAGCTCTGCAATTTGTGCAGCTATATCGATTATCGGACAAAAAAGGTGAGCATTGGCTCAATGATATTAACTGTTATTAAATCCTTTTCCAAACTGGTTTTTAAATAATTGAAGACTAACAGAGTTAACAAATGATGAAAAGTCAATTTCAGCCTCTCTTATCAATTTTTTCATATTTTAAAAATGTTCAAGTTTCTTCATTTGAAGACGTGTTATCCACTAAACCAGTTTGGCTTTAAATGAGTTTACAGATCCTATCATTGTAGCTATATGTAAGTTTTTCCCCTGTAACTCAAAGTTAAAATTATTTAATTTCTCCATTATATCTGTGATAAAACCCAAATCCACAAGCCAGGAAGAATTCGTTAATTCAACAAAATTTGTATTTTTAGAATTGAGGAAAAATTTTATTTCTTCAATTAAATTGACAAATCTTGAAAGAGTATTACCTTTACTAAGCCAACGTACTTCACCATGAAGAATAAGATCCGGTTCTTCAGAATTTTCCAATAGGTCTTTTAAAAGGTGTTGTAAAAGTTCTGCTCGTATAAGGTTTACTATTCTAATAACCACTTTCATGACGTGTCCGAAAGGGAAAATCTTCACATACAAAACTTCCTGATGGACAATGCAATGGTAAGACTGAAAGTTAGGAAATGATTTGTCTTTCTTGCAGAGGGCGATAAATTTATTTGTATCCGATAAATATTTTGTTATCGTGTTTGGGTAGCGGCGAGCACACATAAAATGGTCTGTGGGCGCCATGGCGCCCGCAAGCATAGGTTTGGGGACCCTTGGTCTAGTCTTTTTGAAATATTGTTTTAACTATTCGCATTTAGTTTAAACGGTACAGCAATTGAAATGTACCTACTTAACATATATTTTTTTTAGTTTTGGTTGTGGCAGTCCAAAGTCAGCTGACTACGTCCGCCTGCAACCAAAAAATCCCCGAAAAAACGAAATTCTTCCTGAACAGAAAATCCTCAAACACGACTTACGACCTAACCCCGGCGATCTTGTCCATATACAGAAACCTGGATAAAATCGACTGAAAGCTTAAGGTGATTATAATAATCCAGGGATGGAAGCAGACGGCCAAGGATCCTTTGTTCGAGGAACTTTTTAAACATTTTAGGCATCACTGATACAGATGGATGGAAAGCTCTGTATGTAGACGACAGTAAGTACTAATATTGTTGTTTTTAATGCTGTTTTTGGAACTTACATTTATCCGTTAAATGTTTAAGTTCCAAAAACATTCTAGAATTGTGGAATCTTGTATAGATTCAACTAGTATATTACTTTCTGGACATTTTTTCTGATGATGCTATTTATCATTGATGTGAATGCATAATTGTTTATAATCAAATCTTTGATATCAATACAATATAAACTAATGAATTTAGCAAAACAGAAACATTTAGTAAAACCGAAGATTTGGAATTAGATTAAGTTGTAAATTAATCAAATTTGTAAATTTTTTTAGAGTTATGCAGTCATGAGAGGGGCATCGGGTATTTTACCAAATCTGTAAATACCAAGGTTGAGGCGACCAAGTGCGATTCTTGGAATAACTACTTGAGCGGGAAATGTTCCAATAACCAGAAAGTGACGTTCGGTGAGCACGTGGAAAAGGACGCCGAAGGAGTTTACTTTTTAGAAATTGAAATTTGATATAATGTTTATTAAGTAAAATTGTTTGTAGTCCTAAGAAAGTTTTATTGGTAGATTTATTTTCTTTCAATGGAATGTTAAAAAATCAGCTTTTCTAACACGTTGTTTGTATAGCTTGCAAAATTGGTAATTATTGAAACTAATAAAGTTTTGAATGAACCATTTGTTCTTTTAATGTCCAAAGCGATTCCTCCAAGACAGACAAAACTAGGCAAGCAAGGCAAAACAGACTAGACTAAATATGGGACTAATTAGGACTTTACTTGTGACTAATTATGACTTTATATGTAACTAATTACGACTTTATATGTGACTAATTATAAAATAGTTACGGTAAGGCAATTTTCTCATTGATATTATTCATTGTCTAGATAGAGAATATACATATTTTGTATAATTTATACCAAGGGCTATCGACCACAAGTTCCTTTTGTCATTAATTGTCTATTTAGCTTATTTGCTATAGTTCTTCAAAATCAGTTACATGTAAGCAGTCATACTGATACTTGAGGGTTTTGGATCCCTCAAGTATCAGTATGACTGCTTACATGTAGCATAGAAAATCTAAATAAATCTTAATTTAAAAAACAAAAAAATAAAACGGTGATAATGGGCGATAAGCACAAGTTAGACTATATGTAAATGTTAATTATTGCATAGATATGGATTTGTTGATATATATAAATACCAAAAACTGAAACCTGGTTTTAATTACAATAAACATGAAGCTGCTGCCAGTTCTAATAATAACAGGTAAATTATTTTTCAAAATTAGTAATTATTATTACAGTAGTAGGCAATAGTAAATATTTTTATCTACGACCACTATTATAAATTAACATTATTGTACGGTACTATATAAATACATCATAACACACACGTATGTAACATTCCGTGATTAATGCTAAATTATGACTGATAACACACACGTGCGTTTGGTTTACGATTCGTTGATCGGTTGAGAGCTGCTATTACGTGCTCATACGTTTAGCGCCCCCCGTGCCACAATTCAAACTAACGGAAATTGACATTGCTTACACTGGGTTGCCTATATCTATGCGTAACTGTTCCGCTCGTACGAAATATGCTTCTTACAACTCTCGTTACGTAATATACTATTACATACTAGATTAGAGGAGCTTTCAAATCTATACCCCCAAAAGGGGGCATTCAAATCTATACCTCCCTAAGGTAAATCTCTCTCTGCATAGGACCGTACTAATTGGAGATAGAGATATTCAACAGGTTACCAAACAAAATTAAAATAGAATGTAAATACCACTGCTTTAAAAACAATTAAAAGAGCAGTGAATAGAACAAGCAATGTACTCATTCAAGGAGACAGATGCTGAAACTTTCATTTGAAATTTCCCAGCAAAGTATTAATTTTTAATTTCTGGGTGAATAAAATTTTGATTTTCAAAAAAAATTGATTTTGAGCTAGACAGTCAGGACTAGTATTAATCGAAATTTTTCTTAGTTTTAAATTAGATTTAGTTTTATTTACTTAAGATATGAAAGAGAACTAAAATATGACAATAAATCAAAAACAAGACTCTGTTTTATTGGCTTTAAACCAGCAACTCTTGACAATAAAGTATTAAGGTATGTTTATACCGTTACACATATATATGTTTACATAATACATAACTTGTGTATTGACTTGTTGACTCATATAAGTTCTTATATGAGAACTTATATGAGTCAACAAGCCAATACGCAAGTTTTGAAACAACACCTCATACAAAAGCTCATACATATTAGAGTTATATATAAGAGTTATACATATCCTCATACATTTTGAGTGATCATGAAAGAGCTCACACATTTGAGCTGAATTATATTGTTTTGTTCAGCTGATTGTAGAAAGAATGGAATTTCAACGATTCGCTTGTCATCTGAGACATGTTATTAGTATATTACGTAGCGAAAGTTGTAATAAGCATATTACGTACGAGCGAAACAGTAACGCAACTTACAACTTGCTTGCCTTACAACTCAAGTTATGTACTATACCTTATCTACGACCACACTAATTTGTTTCTGTTTAACAAGAAAAATATGTTTGATGTAGCAAATTTATTTCTTATTAGGTTATGTGTATTTAATTATCATTATTTAACATTATAATAAACAAACAGTTGTATTTTCATATACAACTGTTACTCGACATTATTTAACTTGATAGAAATCAAAAGAAATACATTCTTAATGATTACATACCTTATTATTTAGTACTTATTTGGGTTAAACTGGAATAAGTGTGTTCATAGATATGGGCAACCAAATGTACGCAATGTCAATTTCCGTTAGCTTGAATTTAGGCACGGGGGGCGCTGAACGTATGAGCACGTAATATCAGCCCTTATCCAATCAACGAATTGGATATCGTAAACCGAACGCACGTGTGTGTTATCAATCATAACTTAACATTAATCGCTGACTGTTACATACGTGTGTATTATGATGTATTTACATAGTCCACAAACTGTACAATAGTGGTCGAAGACAAAAAATATTACATTCTTATAGCAGAGTTTGGAAAAATAGTACAGTTAATTGGTTGTTTAATAATTATCAATATAATGTATATTTATTACTGTAAAGCTATTAGATGACATTTTTAAATGCACTATTTTTATTTTTGTTTTGTATGCATAATTTTATTTTCACTAATTATGTAATTCTCATGTCATTTTCTTGATATTTTGTTTTGTTTTGTTATATTATTCCAGTTCTAGGTACAGGTGTTTTGCACCTCTATACCCACTACATTGTATTTACTGGTACTACATAATTAAATAAATTTATTATAATAATTATTATGCATTCTATACTAAACATGGGTAAAAATTTAGAAATCACGTAGTGATTTGGCGAAAAGGATATCGCCAAGGCAGATACATATATTCATAAAAGATTTAATTAGTCTCGTCAAATATATTCAGAATAGATTAGCCGAATTATTTTTGTTTTCTGAAAAACTGAAAAAATAATTGAATAATATTAATAAATTACGTAAGAAATTATTATCCAATAACAAATTTGAAAAACAAATTTGCAAAACTTTATTTACAAGAAAAAATAATAATTAGAAAATTGTTTAGAAGAATTTAGAAATTAATTTTTCTTTGTGTTTAGTACAGAAATATAACTGAATACTGATGGAGACAAAAGGAAGTAACGCGTATATGGATGTTCATTAATGAATTGATAATTATCTTTTGTATTCGTGGTGTTTTCCAAGTAGTTGTTTTTAAGAAATGGTTTTTATAGAAAGATTAATTATACTAATGATGTCAACTTTGTTGACGATATGTATACAATGATTTCCTAGAAATTGTAATCTTTGAAGAAAAGATACAAATGTTACTACACCTATACAATAATCATCTAATATGTTATATTTAGTCTAGTTTGCACAAAATAGAACCCTCCAAGCTTTTATGTTTAGTCAAACCAACATAAATAAGTCTCCCCTAACTTTTGTATTTCATCTAGGCCAGTGGTGCGCAAACTTTTTTCATTGGCGACCCCTCATTTTGCGTGAAATTTTGTCGCGACCCCTGGATCGACAGTAAATGTTTTTTATTTTTTAAAGTAGGTAATGTGAAATTCTTTCTGGGATTTGCGTTTACAGGGTGTTTTTAAACTAGGTGACGTTATTAATTAAATTGCAGCCTTTTAAAACAGCGCACACTTATAAACATCATAAAAATGCTATAAAAGTTGTAACACCATAAAACTTCATATAATGAATCGCATCTACGCGGAGATATTAGTAAAGTCTAGTATTACTGCCGAGCACTGCTCCTCAAGAGACAAATGTGCCTTGGGGCTCACTCCTTGTTCGTAGAAGAGTTGCAGTTCTTGAATCCCACCCAAATCCTGAAATTCCTAAAAGAATCAGGACTAGAGGAGGCGCTATCAATAGATCTATGAAGGTCGCAGTACAAGTCACCACCAAATCTATAATCTATCTAAAGTCTAGTATTAGTATGAAGCAGTAATTTTTATATAGAAATTAAAATTTGAGGACTCATCGTCACTCTTTTAAAAACATCATGTATGTTGTTGCCTTATTAGAGGTTTGATTACAACACATAATTTTACGAGACAATGGTTTTATTTATGCATATGAGCATAAATATTTTTTTTAGAAGAAAACTACTTTAAATCGTAAGAATTAAATGCGAAGTATTCGTTTGCGACCATAC
The DNA here is from genome assembly GCA_944588485.1 of Phosphuga atrata. NCBI lineage: Eukaryota > Metazoa > Arthropoda > Insecta > Coleoptera > Silphidae > Phosphuga > Phosphuga atrata. The sequence continues at coordinate 47,683,627 of OX155899.1, forward strand.
TTGCAACAAACCGTAAGTCATCCTCAGGAACCAATCGAGATCGATATTTTGTTTAAATGGCAATTCATTTTGAAAAGCCGGATTCTCATAAGTATGTAGATGCAAATTATAATTATTAAATATATTGAAATATATTGAAAATATTGATTGCCTTTCTTTACAAATCGACATATTCGTTTCCAATCGATAACCAAATTTTTTGGCAAATCTGAGATTTAAATTGAGCAATGTGTTTCTTTATTTGGAACATTAATTGTTCTTCTTTTTTCGAATTAATTATATCAAACGAAAATAGATCACTGATCCAATCTAATTCATATTCTGGAAATGTTTCGAACCTTTTTTTCAAATGATGGGAAATAGTGTTTTTAACTAACAATAAATCTATATTATTTTATTTACTAAATTCTGAAAAGCACGACATGTCTGTGTATCAGAAGTATCAGCTTCGTTCTGAATGCTCCAACTTTACAACCTAATATTAAAATGTTTCTACTCTCTCCCCGTAGACTCAAATTCGAATGGTTAAAATTTTCGGAAACGTTCGTAAGTGAGTTTTCCGAGCCAATCTTCATTTCATTCAACGAATGACCGTGCCAATATATGTTTCTCTTCTATCAAAATAATGTAAACCTCGTTTCTCAAATTGAAAATAGGTAGCAATATTTTGCCTGAAATAATAATTTAACTGAAATTGGGGGTTTTCCTAGAAATTACTTTATTTTTAAAAATATAAGATATTTAGAAAAAGTAAAATAAAGAAAAAAGACCTTTGAAAAGTTTGTCAAGCTACATTTATTGAGATCAAAATTTAGTAAATATAATTTTAAAACTAAGTTATTTCCTAAACGAGAATTTGAAATTACATTCAACATTACTTAGTACATTCAATATGTTGTATACAAAATTTTCTTAATGTTTGCTTATGCTTTTACAATCCAATTGTAAAGTTTCCTCTACTGTAAGGTATCCTAAACTAAATCCTTCGTGTGTCAAAAAAATATTAAAATAATTCGCGATAAAATACATTATTAAATAAAATTGGAACAACAACATAATACAAAACACGAATAGATACCAATTATTCGATCGAAACAACTTAAATATTTCTTTATGAAATAAAATCTAAACAAAAGTAACAAAACACGCAATCCATTTAACGCATTGGTGTGTGCAGTACATATTTTTGCGCTCTCACACGTATGGTAACGAACTGCAACCCACTAACGCATTGGTGTGCGGAAACCTTAATACAAGTTCTGCCTGCTACGATACTTCTACTACTACTATACTACTATAAAAAAAAATATTGGCATCACTTCAGGTTTACCAACGCGGTTGTAAAATAGTAATATAATAATTCTAAATTTTTCGTGAATTTGAATTTATGATTCAGAATTTACTCGTAATAAAATTAATTCCTATATAACATACGTGGATCTGGTTCATTAAATTGATAAATGTCCACTTTAAATATTTCCCAAGGGCACCAAAAACTTTACTACAGGTCTGATAAGGTATTAAAATAGACAACTGTTTTCGTAAAACATATAATTCTATTTTTATAAATAACATAATTTAATTTCATCTTTTAAATTTCACCTTTTAAAAAATAAATTTCTTTGAATTAGGCGACCCCGAAAATTTCTATGGTGACCCCCCGAGGGGTCGCGACCCACGGTTTGCGCACCACTGATGTAGGCTACATGAAAGTGTCTCTCCTATCGTACGTAGTCTAGTCTAAATGACAGAGTCTTCTGAGCTATCTCATAATTGGTCCAGTTTGCATGAAACAATGTGTCCTCAATTTTCAAGTTTAGTATAGTCTTGACTCAAGAGGTACCTTCTTGTTCCTTATCTAATGTAGTCTAGACCAGGGGTGGGCAAATCTTTAGGCCGTAGGGCCACATTGCGGATGAAAATTTAATCGCCTGCCGCATTAAAAAAAAAATCTATTTAAATAGTTATATTAATGTGCAGGGTTTGACGGTTTTTCAAACCCGGTTTTTAAAGAAAATTTGTCACATTCGAAAACCGGTTCTTAAATTAAGAAAACAGGTTTAAAATAAATTAAATTATTAGGTAAAAATTATCTTATTTGTTTAATCTTAATTATAATTTCTTAAAATTTCTTAAATAATTTCTTCTTTATAATTTCTTTAAATCTTAATTATCTTTTTTATCTTATTTGATTTGCTCTTCATTCTATGCAACGAGTATTAACAAGTGAAGGTATATTTGAATTTGTGTTAAATGTTCCAAAAAATGTACCTAAACAGTGAAATAAGTTTCAAATTATTATATGCTTTAGAAGAACTAATTCAGGAAAGAAGACAAGTAGATTTAGCACACGAAGAAAGTGCACTTTAAAAATTACAGATTCAAATAGTAGCAGTGGCCTTACGAATACAAATTTGTAAAGATTGCAGTAGCATACTGTAATTTTGAAAACTTATTTACTAATAATATCAGAAAATGTAATTTTAGCAAAAAGCAAGTTGTAGTTTTTACAGTTTCAAATTCGTAAGGCCGCTGCTACTATTTGAAACTGTAATTTTTAACGTGTAGTTTTTTTCGTGCAACTCTTGATAGATTTGCAAAATCCACAAAACATTTCCAGTTTAGGAAAGAAATCTGGTGTACTTTCTTTAGTTTCAAAAACCGAAATTATTAAGTTGAAAAATTATTGCGTAGAGTATTACCAAATTTTTATGTAGAAACCGATTCTTATGAAGAGCAAACCGGGTAACTACTCATTAGAGTAATGCATTTTAAATGAAGCCATGTAAAAATCCAATCATAACTTTCTTGAAGACCCTAAAGAAAAACACACAACAAATCGTTGAGAAACACAATCCAATGAGATTTAAAGCTAAAATTTTTGTATGAGTTTTTATTATTTTGTGTAAGGAATGTGTAATACTTATTTTTTGTATATATTTTGACTTTGATATTAATTTCGTTATTGTTGTTTAGTATAAATAAAATAAAATATCCCTTATTCTACTATTTTGACGGAAATTTGAAAACCGGTTAAAACCGGTTTTTGGGAAATCTGGAATTCGAAAACCGGTTATCGGAAAAGTCGGTTTTTGTATAAACCCTAGTGCAGTGTCTATGAAATTGTGGCAGGTATATTAGAAGGAGGTAATACAGGAAGTAAAAACTACTTTGAACAACATGAAATCCAATAAAGCAATTGGAGATGAGAATATCACACAGTGAAAATGACACGAGAATGAAGAGATAATCTAATAAAGAAAATTACGACACTACTAAACAAGTCAAGGAAAATACCAAAACAATGGAAAAACGCTAACGTGGTCGTAATCTACAAAAAAGGTGATACCAAGAAGTTAGAAAATTATAGAGTGATGAGTCTAATGTCACATAGATACAAATTTCAAGCAAAAATAATCACCAACAGACTAGAGACAAAGAATGCAACAAAATACGAATACTAACAAGGAATGCAATAAAGCAGCAACTGCAACTCAAATTAAAAAAACTAAACCTGTCCAACTTGAAAGATTAGTACGACAAGGTGTCTCTTTATCTCCAAAGCTCTTCAATTTAGCATTGGAAAAGTATAGCATTAGAAAACTGACTGGAACGACAAAGTTATCACTGATACTCGACTAACCAATCTAAGTATGCTGACGATATTTTTGTCTTGGCACATAGTAGAGAATATTTTTTAGACCAACAATATTTGCAGACCAAAAAAGAGAATCTAAAAAATAGGGCTGAAATTCAACCTTTCAAAAACCCAAGTTATGTTAGGCACAGAAGAACCAGTAATAGTGGGAGTACAGGAAGTCAAAAAGGTGGAAGAACACATAAAGAAACAATACAGAAACTAATCCAAATAGAAGTAAAAAGTAAGAAGGAGAATAAGGCTAGGAAGAAACTATCATTCATCATGAGCAATAAATAGCACAACGCCTAAGTCAAGAGTTTTTTATCAGCAAATTTTACGATGACATATGGTCTTAGTCGGAGCACTCGGTGTGGTGGCGGCTAAGAGAGCTAAGCACTTGGCTTTTGAGTCAGACAGCTGGGGTTCAAATTCCCACAGAACCAAAGCAGCAAAAATTAAAAACTAATAGCTGAATCCCATCACACTTAATTCCCCAATCCGGGTTAGGCTACCGTGGGGTATAAACTGCCTAACACTGTCTTAGGAAATTTGTTAAACTGTAGGTCCCCCATATTCAAATCTTAGTGCTGAAGTTGGATATGTGGCAGAGAAGAGGCCGGTGTCCAGAGGTGGGACATAACGGCTGATGATGATTACGATGAAGATGGTACTAGAACAATGAACAGGTCAATGATGAGGGCTACAAAAAGGTACAGAGAGCGAAACGAAAGAAGACGAGCAACAACTAAAGTTACCAATATTGGACAGGAAATTGCAATCTTCTAATGAAGATGCGCAGGTTACCTTGCAAGAAGTGATAAGATGAGGTGGGACAGGCGAATCTTATAATGGAGATCATAGAATAAGATGGTATGATGACCCTTTGGTATAACCGGACTAGGATGGATCCAACTAGCACAGAATAGGAAAAGATGCAAACAATTGAGAAACGGCCTATGTCCAACTATGGACCAAATGGCTAAAGAAGAATATTGGAAGGTATAAGGTAGTGGCATAGACATGCTTTCAGGATTTTTTGTAGTTATGTTTATGTTGGAATCTGAATTAAGATTGTATCGGCAACGAGCCGTTACATTTTTATTTCTTAGTTTCTCGAGGGCATTACAATATTTACCCAAATATTTTCGGACAATTTCCAAAAATATTTTATTTGGGTCAATGGTGTAATCCCCGTGGAAATTACGACAAGATGTTTTTCCCGAGAATCGGTAATCACCAAAGCGACAAATAGCCGAAAATAGAAAAATAATCACCCCCAGATGAGGGACCAGTATACCTGGACATAACATAAATACCTAAACCCCTAAACAAGGAGGTAAGTCAGGGTCGACACAGTCAGACGCAACAGTCAGCAAGTCGACTCAAGTTCCGTCCAGATAGTCAGTAAGTCGACTCCAGTTGAGTTCAACAGTCAGGCGAAACCAACCAACGAGTCCAGTTCAGTTCAGCCAGTGGTCTCAGAGACCAGTCTAGCAAGTGGACTCAGTCAGCCAAGTCAGTCCAGCCAGTGGACTCAGTTCAGTCCGGCTAGTGGACTCATTCACACCGTTCCAGCCAGTGGGCCCAATCAACTAGACTCAACCAGCAGTCAATCAACCAGACCAATCGAGTCCGGTTCAGAGAGTCCAGCTCCACCCATTCCCTCAACAGTGTTTCTTCTCTCGTACATTTATATTTATATCGTCCATGTAAATAAATTCCTCTGCAAACCGTGAGTGATACATTATTCTACCGTATATCACCACAAATTGGTTACCCCGACGTGATCGACCAGAGGAATTCGGTCACCCACAAATTTTTGACCCCGACTTGATCGACAAGAGGAATCGTATCATCTACAAATTGGTCGTCGTGATCGAAAATAGAAAACTACGCACTTAAATATGGAACCAAATCCATCTTCCCAAATATGGAACTACACCCTTCACCTGTGCCAAGGAAACCTTACGCGCAAAACTGAAGACCACCAAGCAGACCGTCTATGAGGCCAGGTCAGAGCCTCCAGATCCCGTCAGCACGAGTCAAGTTTAGTGAAGTCCAGCCAATGGACTCACACAGTCAACCAAGGGCAAGGTCCGAACACCGCCTCTCGTACGCCTCACGATGCCGCTTCCGCCCTTCAACAAACAAGAACCTCTACGATGACGCTTTCAACCGTCTACGAGGACTCCGGCAACAACAACCTCTAATATGACGCCTTCGACCATCTACTAGGACGCCGGCAACACCAGACGTCTACGAACAAACACCGCAACAGCGAGGACGATGACGAATTCAGTCGTCTACGAGGAAACCTGCAACAACAAACAATGTCTACGGTAACGACTTCAAACGTCTACCAGACGTCCATGAACACACCCCGCAACAGCGACGACGATGACGAATTCAACCGTCTACCAGGACGCCGGAAATAACAAACAACGTCTGCGGTAACGACTTCAACCGTCTATCAGACGTCAACGAACAAATGCCGCAACAACAACTTATAGGTACAAGTCAATCACAAACGACGTCCACGAGGACGCCTTGCAATAAACTTGCAACAACAAACAAAGTCTACGGTAACGACTTCAACCGTCTACCAGACGTCTACAAACACCACAACAGCGACGATGATGACGAATTCAACCGTCTACAAGGAAACCTGAAACAACAAACAACGTCTACGGTAACGAACTCAACCATCTACCAGACGTCTATGAACAAACAAACAACAACAGCAACAAACGCTACATAGCGTTATCACTGACAAGGGGGTGATGTAGCGGCAACGTGCCATTACATTTTTATTTCTTAGTTTTTTGAGGGCATTACAATAATTACTCATATATTTTCGGACGGATTTACAAAAATATTTTATTAGGGTCAATGGTGTAATCCCCAGGGAAATTACGGCAAGATGTTTTTCCCGAGAATCAGTAATCACCAAAGCGACAAATAGCCGAAAATACAAAAACAATCACCCCCAGATGAGGGACCAGTTTACCTGGACATAACATAAATACCTGAACCGCCGAACAAGGAGGTCAGTCACGGTCCACACAGTCAGGCGCAACAGTCAGAAAATCGACTCAAGTTCCGTCCAGACAGTTAAGCGCAATCGGTCAGCAAGTCGACTCCAGTTCAGTCCAACAACAGGACAGGGCCCGTGGGTCGCTATTTACCCAGGCCTGGTATAGGCTGTTTGAAATAGTCTCCCCTAAGCCTCCATTCTCGGTTTAGTTTGTACGAATTAAATCCACTAGCGCTTACATATTCATAATCGAGTTGGCATGAAATAGCCTCATGTAATCTGTCATATTTAGTATAGTTTGCAGAAAATAGAGAGAAAATAGAACATAAAATCGTTATTTTATGTTTAGTCAAGCCTACCTGTCTTGTACATGTAAAAAGTCTTTTCTAAACGTTTGTAAGTTTAGTCTAGGCTACATGAAATGGTCTGTCATAAGCTATCGTATGTAGTTATGACAGGGTCTGTCTTAAGCTCTTAAAGGTCTGTCTATTGTAAGTAGTTTAGTTTAATGAAATAATGTATCCTCACTTTTTATGTTTAGTCCAGTTGTGACCAAAGAAGAATATATTAATCTAATATAGTCTATTCTGTTTGAAATAGTCTCTCTTAAGCTTCGAATCTTAATCTAGTTTGTACGAAATAAACCCACAAACGCTTTCAATTTCATAGTCTGGTTTGTGTAAAATAATCTCTTCCAAACTTTCTTATTTATTACTGGTCTGCATGTAATAATCTGTCTGAATTATTGAAATTTAGATTAGTCTTGGCCAAAGTTGAAGTAGATTTTTTTTTAGTTTTAGCTGTGGCAGTCGAAAGTCAGATAACTACGTCCGCCTGCAACGAAAAAATCCCGGAAAAAACGAAATTCTTCCTCAACAGAAAATCTTCAGACACAACTTACACTTTGGCCCCCTCAATTCTATCATTATACACAAACCTGGACAAAATCGACCGAAAGCTCCCATGCAAGGTGATCATCCACGGCTGGAATCAGACGGCCATGGATCCTCTATACAACGAACTAACCCAAGCGTTATTGAATAACACAGACGTGAATGTGATCCGAGTGGATTACTACGAGCTAGCTTCTCAGGTCTACTCAACAGTCTTAACAAAAATCCAATCAGTTGGTAAAACAAACAAATTCTAGTTTAATAATTTAGTCGATAACGTTTTATTCCTTGTAGTTTCTGATATATCACATCTCATTATGACCCTAAACCGCAGATTGCTAATATCCTTAGATAATATACACGTTATTGGCCACTCTCTGGGTGGTCAAATTTCTGGGCTGACTGGTAAAGATGTAATTGCTCAGTCTCGAGGGAAATTGGGCAGGATTACGGTTTTGGATGCAATTAGACTTGGTTTTGAGACGGTTTTGGTTGCCGATAGTCGGAAACTGACTAAGAATGACGCAACCAGGGTGGAAGCTATTCACACCGATGCGAACGAATTCGGTTTAGCCGCTCCCGTTGGCCATGTGGATTTTTATCCAAACGGAGGTACGAGGTTGCAATTCGACTGTGTCAAGTCGCATCCGAGAAACACTTTCAACTTCACCGATACTGATGGATGGAAACCTGTATATGATGATGATCGTAAGTAAACTAATTGCAACATTTAAATCTTTATAACAAAATTGTTTTGAATTGTGGAATCTTGTAAGTAGATCCATGTATTGCAATAGTTTCGCCTGCTTCTAAACAATCTTCAAAATTGTTCTTGAAGGTTATGTTATTAGTGCTGGTTTAAATACAATTGAAGATAATCAAATATTTCATATCTTAGCAATATAAACTAATGGATCTAATAAAACAGAAGTATTTAGTATAACCCAAGATTTGGAATGAGATAAGGCTGTAAACTAAACTTTCTATTTAGGATCTTGCAGTCATAAGAGAAGCATCGAGTATTTTACCAAATCCGTGAATACCAAAATGGAGGCGACAAAGTGCGATTCATGGAACAACTTCCTGAACGGGAAATGTTCCAATAACCAGAAAGTGACGTTCGGCGAGCACGTGGAATACGACGCCGAAGGAGTTTTCTTTTTAGACATTGAAGATTGAAATATTGTTTATTAATTACGATTGCTTGTAGTCCTAAGATACTTTGTTTGTTAGATTTATAAAAATGTTAAAAAAAATCGGCTTTTCTAACATGTTGTTTCTATAAATTCGTTTTATCAAATTTAGTAATTATGTAAACTCATAAAGTTTTAACTTAACCATTTTAGTTTTTATTGTTTAAATTGATTCTTGCAGGACAGACAAAACAAGACTAGACTAGACAGTCAAAACTAAATATGGAACCAATACTACTTCTTTTAGCTCTACAGACCAGGATGGGCTTGGCTTCCTTAACTGTCTCCTTCCAATTGTGTCTGTCTTCTACAGCTGCCATCCAATTTAGAACTTTTAAGACTTTGTCTTCTTCTATCTTTCCATTCCATCTGGCTCGGGGTCTTCCTCTACCTCCCATGCCACGAAATTTTGCGCTAAATATTTCTTTTGATTTCACATGATCCTTTGTGCTTTTATGTATCTGAGAATACCTTTTACGTTTATTCATTCTTGTAGCTCGTGTTTCAGTTCTCTCCTTATTCCCTCTTCTTCTCGTGTTGGTCATAAGATTTTTCATAGTATTTTTCCTTCAAACTCGGAAGGAGTTTTTATCAGCTTCTGTCATATTCCATATTTCTGAACCATATGCTATCAATGGGCGCACAAGTGTCCTATACATCCGCAGTTTTGCGTTCCTTGAGACCATTTTTCAATTGAATATTTTCATGTTAGCATAGTAGCATCGTGGAGCATTAAAGTGCACTCCTAGATATTTAAAGCTTGTCACTCGTTAGAAGTTATGTTCACCTATCTTCAGGTATTGAGGGAGGTTTTCTGTGTTTTTCCTCGTTGCAGGTATTTTATCTTATTATCGTTTATTATTAGCCCAATTTTCTTTACGTTCGCTTCTAGGATCTTAAATATTTCTGTTAGTGTTTTTTGCCAGGATCAATATATCTGCATAGCTGCATATTTAGTAGGATTTTGTTATGATCGTACCTTTTCTATTGCGGCCTCCAAATGCATGATGTACATTGTCATGGTGATGAGTTTGGTATGCACATTATTTTGAAGGATTGCTCTAGATCCCTCCTTTTTATACTGTCAAAAGCCTTCCTAAAATGACCAACATGGATCATCAAAATTTACCTAAAACAACTTTGGACTGTTTGGATTGATCGTACAAATTTTCAAAATTCTGAATGTTTTGGTTTCTCTGTACTCGTGTTTTGAAAATGTTGCAAACAAACATTTTTGGAGAATTCGTCTGTAAATTCCAAAATTTTTCACGGAGGGACTGACGTGCGGATTTTATTGAAACTTTGCAAATTTTAAGTTTAAACCTTCAGAAATATATGTGCAAATTTTTGAAGCTATTGTATTGAATTTTGGCCCTATTATAAAACCTTGGGACCAAATTTTCGAAATTCGCGATTTTAAATTTGTCCTGAATATGGAACTTATAAGGACAATCCAAGTTTTTAAAAATCGTCTCTCAAGTTTTGTCCGTATTATCGAACCTTGAGGAATCAATTCTAAATTTTGGAAATTCGCAATTCTAGATGTGTCCTGATTATAGAACCTTGAAGAACCAATCCAAGTTGTTTTAAAAATCGCGACTTAAATTTTGTCCATTATGAAACCTTGAGGAACCAATGCCAAATATTCGAAATTCGTGATTTTAAATTGGTCCTGAATATGGAACCGTGAGTGACAATCCTAGTTTTTTTTAAAATCGTCACTCAAATTTTGTCCGTATTATCGAACCTTGAGGATCCTAAACCAAATTTTGGAAATTTGCAATCCCAAACGGGTCCTGAATATGGAAGCTAGAAGGATAATCCAAGTTTTTTAAAAATCGCGACTCAAATTTTGGAAATTCGCGGTTCTAGATGAGTCTTGATTATAGAACCTTGAAGAACAAATCATTTTTTTTTTTTGAAAATTGTGACTCAATTTTTGTTCCTATTATAAAACCAATGCCAAATTTTCGAAATTCGCGATTGTAAATTTGTCCTGAATATGGAACCTTGGGGAACCCATACATAATTTTTGAAATTTGCGATTTCCAAACGTGTCCTGGATATGGAAGCTTGGTGGACAATCCAAGGTTTTTATAAATCGCGACTCAAATATTGTTCTTATTATAGAACGTTGAGGAAGCAATTCCAAATTTTGGAAATTCGCAATTCTAGATGTGTCCTAATTATAGAACCTTGAAGAACCAATCCATGTTTTAAAAAAAATCGCAACTCAAAGTTTAGTCTTGTTATAGAACCTTGAGGAACCCATACCAAATGTTGGAAATTCGCGATTCTAAAGGTGTCCTGAATATGGAACCTCGAAGAAAAAATCAAAGTTTTTTTTATATCGCGACTCAAACTTTGTCCTTATTATAGAACCTTGAGGAACCCATCATCCGAAATTTTGGAAATTCTCGAGTCTAAACGTGTCCTGAATATGGAACCTTGAGGTACTATTCCAAGTTTTAAAAAAACTTAAATTTAATCTTTATTATAGAACCTTGAGGAAGCAATACCAAATTTCTGAAATTCGCGATTCTAAACGTATCCTGAATATGGAACCTTGATGGATAATCCAAATGTTTTTTAAATCGCGACTCAAATTTTGTCCTTATTATAAAACCTTGAGGAAACAATGCCAAATTTTGGAAAAATCGCGATTCGAAATGTGTCTTGATTATGATACCTTGAAGAAATTTTGACTCCTGATCAGCGATTCTTGTAGAACAAACAAAAAAAAAATAAAAACGCAAATCCTTCAAGGTATATCATAATCAGGACGCAACTGATTATGGTATTCCTTGAAGGATCAACACAAGATGTGCAGCAAAAAAGTTCCTTTGAGGAATTAATTTCTAAAGGTTTTCTATTGTTGTTCCTTGTGGTATCCTTTAGCAAAAACACTGACTGAATAATGATTTATGGTATCCCTCTAGGTTTTGAATGGGTTTGTTTTAATTTTGGAGTGGGTGGCTCTCCAGTATTATCTAGTCCTGCGTGCTAAGACAAAAAGTTTGCCCGCGTCGCTACGCCACCCAGAGGCTGGACACAATCGAAGCGTCGGGCTCGAATTTTATGTTTTATGAATGTTTAATTATTTTTTAATTATTAATTTTTTTTGTAAAATGTTACATAAACGAAAAATGCAAGAGTAGATGAATAGTAGGTGCAGATATAAGTTGAATTCTCTGCATTTCTCCATTTTTGGGTGAGAATGAAGGTTTGGTCTAGTTTTGACCGGTTTTCACGAAATACGCATTGGTATTCCCCGATTATTTATTCGGCATACTCTTTCATTCGGTCATATATCACGTTTGATAGTATGCTGTATGCTTTAATCAGCAGTGTTATCCCTCGGTAGTTGTCACAGTTGTTTTGCCGCCTTTTTTCTGGATGGGGCATATAATACCCGATTTCCATTTTTCTGGTATCTTTTCCTGCCTTCATATCATGCATATTAGTTTATGCAGTCTTATATGAGGTTGACCATGAAATTCTGGCATGTGTCAGAGTTTTAATTTTGCTCCTCCCAAAAAGGACAAAAGGAGATAATAATGCCAACTACAGCAAAATACTCCGCCTGTGACGGGGATGAGTAAACTGAGTAGCTCTGAGACATCACTGCCGGAAGCTAGGAAAAAGAAACCCTCCGAGCATAGGGCTAACAACCCGATCTTGTAATAAGAGATACTGTTATGAAAACCAACGATTCGCCTCGGAACAGGACGGACACAAGACGATGGTTATGGCTATGTAAGAAGGACTGAGTAAGAGAGAAAGAGTAAGAATGAGTATTGGAACCCTGAATGTACTAAGTTGGTACAGGTTAGGAGCAGCGCAAAAGACGATAAAACAGTTACAGAAAATCGGGATGGATTTCACGGCAGTTCAGGAGATTCGATGGATGGACTCAGGATACCAGAGGATTGGAAAATCTGCTGCATTTTATAGCGGTATATTGTAGCGGTAGTATTTTATATTTTTAAGTCGAAACCAACGCCACGAATTTGAAACTGGTTTTGTCTTGCTAGAGGAACTGATAGGATCTTCTATCAAGTTTAGACCTGTGAATGAACGGATCTGTCAAACCAGATTTGCAGGCAACTGGTATAACTATTCGATGTTATCCACACACGCCCCAACTGAAGAAAAGAAGAAAAGAAAGAGAGAGAGAAAAGAAGAGAAGAAGAGAGAGAAAGAAAGACCTAAGTAAGGAATCGTTATATGATGAACTAGAAGGAGCTATAGACGGAATACTCCAAAAGACATGGTAATAATGTTGGGAGACTTCAACGCTAAAGTAGGAAGAGAGGAGGTCTTTTAGGCCAGTAATTGGCAAACAAAGCCTGCATGAATACTGTAACGATAACCTATTGATAAAATCAACAATGTTCCAAAACAGGAATAACCATAAGCAGCCCTGGATATCCAAGGATGGAGTAACAAGTAACCAAATCGACCATATATTGGTTAATGCAAGGTATAGCAGCAATGTAACCGACGTAAGAAGCCTTAGAGGCGTGGATGCTGATAGTGATCATTTTTTGGTTAGAGCTAAAGTGCGAGCAAGAATATCTAGCCAAAAGTACCAAAACACAGTCAAGCCTCCTACATGGAATACTGAAACATTTAAATACATCAACAAAAAACAAGAATACCAGAGGAGTCTAACAGCACAACTAGAGGCAACATCTAGACAAGGGGATGTTGCGAAAATATGGACGAGCATAGATAGGCCAATAATCGCAAGTACACAAATGATAGTGGGGAAAAGAAAGGCTAAAGGAAGGAACTAATGGTACGACAAGGAGTGTGAAGAGAAGATAAGCGCAAGAAACATAGCCAGAATGGACGTGCTGCAAGACCAAAATGAACATATTAGGGATAAATACAGATAAACAAGAACAGCAGCACGGAGAACATTTAGAGTCAAAAAAAGAGCGCACGAACAAAAAATGCTAGAAGAACTGGAAACAAGTCGAACAAATAAACAAACTAGGACATTTTTTCAAAAAGTGAGAAACCCTAAACGAGGCTTCAGACCGAGGACTGACTGATGTTTCTTAAAACAGATAACGGAGGACTAGTGGCAGATAAAAACGAGGTGTTGGAGACGTGGAGAAGCTACTTCGAACAATTACTCAACGCGCAGCAGGACCAAGGAAGATGTACGGTAACATACTACACCGCAGATCCACTGTTCGAGGAGCCAACCCTTGAAGAGGTAACGAAGACGATCATGAGAATAAAGAATATCCTTTGTGCCGGGTAAGGACACAATACCGGCAGAGTGTCTCAAATATGGAGGAGAAACTCTTATCAAATACCACCACACCCTCATACTCCAGATTTGTAAGGAAGAGAAAATACCAAGTAGTTGGAAAGAGAGTGTCATCATGCCCCTACACAAAAAGGGCGACAAACTAAAATGCTCCAACTATCGGCGAATATCATTGATAAATACGGGATATAAGGTCTGGTAACACCAGCTAGGCGACTACCAATGTGGGTTCAAGAAATGAAGAACAACATTAGACCAGATCTTCACAATACGTCAACTAATGGAGAAGTGCTGGGAGTACGATAAAGTCATTAAATAACTCTTCATCGACTTCAAACAAGCGTACGACATCGTCTTAAGGGTGGAGCTGTGGAATGCTATGATGGAACTGGAAATTCCGAGTAAACTTTTCGGCTTAACAAAGATCAGCATGGTAGGCTCCAAAAGTGCAGTACGGATCGGGAAAGTTGTCAACCTTTCTTACGATAAATAATTCCCTGAAACAGGGAGACGCTATTTCCCCACTCTACTTTAATATAGTTTGGGAGTAAGATAGTAAGGGAGGCAAATACGGAGACACTGATATTTAGAAATCGGGGCCCGCGTCTTTAGTTGGGCCTTTGCGGATGACCCTGGTTGTGTTTCCAAGGATGTCTATTCATTGGAAAAACAACCAGGGACGTTAAAGAAGAGTTAAAAAAAAATAGAATATGCAGCGGAAAATAAGGGCCTAAAAATAAACGAGAGTAAAACTAAGTACATGACCACATCAAGGACTAAACGTAGGGTTAAGATAGGACAAAATGTGACGATGGCCCTATACAACTTCAGTCCAGGGGTTCCAGGGAGTCCAGGAATTTAAATAACCCAGATATTACCCAGCGTACCCAAATATTACCCAGCGTACCCAAACGTAGGGTTAAGATAGGACAAAATGTGTCCAGGGGTTCCAGGAATTTAAATAACCCAGATATTACCCAGCCACTTTCACGTCGGGCAATGATATGACCAAAGAAATTAACAACAGAATACAAAGTGTTAATCGATGTTGTTTTGCATTTCAGAGAATAATTAAATCAAAAAATGTATCTCGGACAACAAAAATAAGAATATACCACTCCATTATAAGACCGATTAGAACTTACGCCTGCGAAACCTGGACAATGACAAAAAAGAACGAAAACAGACTGAGAGTTGCAGAGAGAAAAATACTACGGTGTATATACGGGCCTATAAGGGATGAAAGTACACAACAATACCGCAGTAGGAAAAACAAGGAAATAAACTAGAAGATCTATATGACCAACCATACATTGTAAGAACTATAAAAGCGGAAAGACTGAGATGGGCCGGCCATGTAAAGAGACAGGAGGATGGACGAGTTATTAGATTGGTATGGTAACAGGCCTCGACCGGTAGAAGACTACTAGGAAGACCGCGACTAAGGTGGAGAGACAATATAGCATCAGATTTTAGATCCCTGAATATCATGGAAGCGGAGGAGCTAATCATGGACAGAGTCCAATGGAGGAGAGTTGTTGAGTCAGCCAAACCCCATGGGTTGTAAGAGCTACAGGGAGAGAGAAAGTCTTACATGGGTCTTTTTCGGCTAGCCTTAGTATTGCTGCCGTGAAAAATCATATCTGCATTTGTTCTTCTCTGTAAAAGAGTTAGCAAACTGAAATTTCGTAAAATATCAACATAGTGGTTCTGTATTGTTTCGAATTACAGATTCCTTACCAGGTATGTGGTGGCCACTCTCACTGACAGGGTGGCATCTTGTGAATATAAAAATTTACTAAGTTTTCTAACATAGATCGATAAAAAGATCTCAAAGGCAACCGCACTGTTAAAACTAAAACAGTCGTTTTTCTTAATCATCTTAAACTGGTCATTCGAGTAATTCTACATTATATACATAATAGGTATAAAAAATTTATAGCAGAGTATGGTGACAATTTTTTTCTGCATCGATTCAATTCTAGACTTATTTTTGGATAATTGCGGAATTCTATATTAGTGGTAGTGGCGTATTTTAGTTGTAATCGAATGATATATGAGTATAACCAGCGCCGTCGTTTCGATTTTGAGATTTAATTTAATTTAAAAATAATTTAATTTAAAAATATTTTAATTTAATTTAGAAATAATTGAATTTAATTAAAAAATAATTTAATTTAATTTAAAAAGAATTTCATTTAATTGAATTTAATTTAAAAATAATTTAATATATTTTAAATAATAATAATAATAAAACATCTTTATCGTTATACTTACAATAAATACAATCAAATACAACTACAATTGCCCATCGACCCGTGGTCTTTCAGCCGGAAATGAACATATTGATCATAAATTGAAAAAAAACTGAATCGATAAATTGGATGAGAATGAGTGAGTCAGTCGTCGTCTAAGTATTCAAGAAGAGTTTTGAGGGGTATTGTCTGTTAAAATGTTTAGATGGACGTTTAATGTGGTATAATTCGTCAAGGATGCTGAATGTCATGGGGTTGTTTCTAAGCTTTCTGTCATATCTGTCAGCTAGTGGAGGGACCCGGTTCTGTCTATAGAGATGTTCGGAGGGGTTGTGAAGAGGGTTGTTTGGATGGCTGAGTTTGGTGATGAGCCGTAATTCGATTCGTTCTGCGACCTCAAGGGTTCGTCCACATTTATTATTGGTAGAGGTAATTACGTGTCCATAATCGAGAATGGGACGACAGATAGATTTGTAGATTTTCGACGCGGTCTTTAGGGAAATGCCCTGGTTGCCGCACGTAAAGGCTTTAAAGTGTTTGCAGCGTTTGATTAACTGTGACTTGCGTAATTTGGCGTCGATATTTAATTTGTGTTTAGAGTGAATAGTTAGTCCAAGATATTTAACGCTGCTGGAGGGCCGTAAGTCGGAGGAGCCTCTGTTGATGCTAGGGAGTTTGAGGAAATTCTGTGGTTTGGGATGAGGAGTTGGCATTTGGAAGGATTTGGTGATAATCTCCACTGGTTGAACCATGTGAGGGTGTTGTTGGTAAGATTTTTGAGTAGGTCGAAGGTAGATTTGAGGGAGTTGCTATGGGAAATCAGTGCAGTGTCTTCAGCGTATTGTAGTATATAGGAAGAAAAGTCAATGTGAGATTTGTCTAGTTGCTTGTAGTTGTAAATGTCATGGCAGTATATATTGTATAGGAGTGGGTAAAGTGCGGAGCCTTGAGGCAGACCTTGCAGAGGGGAAAATTCGGGAGAAGAGATGTAGTTGATTTTCACTTTTGAAGATCTGTTAAAAAGGAATTATGTGGATTAAGTAGGGAGGGACATTCATTAGCGACATTTTAAACAAAAGACCGGCATGTTAAACGCTGTCAAATGCTTTGTTAATGTCCAAGAAGAGGGCAGCGGATTTCTTGTTTTGGAGGTGTGACGATTGGCTATAGTTGGTTAGGATGAAAAGGTCTGGGATATGAGAGGCCGGTTTATATTTCGATAGCTTTTCAATCTTGGTCCAGTAGGTTTTTGACCTACTCCCTTGCCCTAAAAGTTAGACATGACTAGACAGACATGGCTAGGCAGACATGACAGAAAAAGTTAGACAGAAAATACTAGACAGACAAGACTAGACAGACAAGACTAGACCGACAAGAGTAGACATACAAGGCTAGACAGACAACTCAACTGCCCTGGTCTTTTTCTATTTCCTGGCATGCAGTGAGCCATATATGGCAGCGGAACTATCTAATGAGTTGATGGATGTCTTTGTTTAGTTTGTTTATTTCGGTTTTGATGTTGCCAAAATGGGGGCCGCAGCCTCTATATGGTCATAAGTAGTTAAGGGACGAAAATTATACCTAAATCGCGAATACTGCTGTTCCTAGTTAGAGCTATGTTGTGTTGTTCATCTTATAAGGATAAAAGATTGTATTTACATTTCTGCTAAAACAAACAACAGAACATTTATTTAAATTTAAAGTTAAGTATATAGTTTGCACACCAGTAATTGTATAGACGTGAAAAATGCTCTTGCAGTAATAAGCAATCGTTATTATTCTCGATAACCCTAAAATACTTGAAATCATCTGCATACAAAAGAAATTTATTTTTGAAAACTGTTAGTATTGTGTTCAATTGTGTTTCAAATGTTCAATTTGTATTGAAAACCCATGTCGTGTTTAGGGTTAGATGTTTATAATTTTGACATTTTGTCAGAGAGACATGAACTTAGCAGGTGTTCACGTCTGCTACCAAATGAAGATTCATCGATCGCTATCATGTGGACAATAGAGGATAAAAGTATCCAGCGAATCGCCTGAGATCAAATTCGCTGCGTGTGTATCCAAATGTGGTTGTCTAGACTTGTCTTCGAATTATATTATAATAACAAAGATATAAAGAACTTTTTATTACCATTGATTAACAATATAAACACAGACTTACTAGCGCTAATATCTGTTTGCATATATGACAAAGATAAAAAAGAATAATGGAAGATGTTGGCCGAAGAATTGGTTGCTCCAGAGTACTCTCAAGTAAGTTTAATGGCAGACTTAGCACTGCAATAACGGAATGATTTACGTGTGAACTCTTGTACATGAAGAACAGTTTGGAGCCAATGTTAACAAACCAGGATACGAGAAAAGCAATAAGTCATTGAATTTCTAGTTGTATCTTCATCGTTTAAAAAGTTGAGTAAATTAAAATACCATAATGAAGGAGTAGGAATATCTTATATAGCCAATTCGGATTTTAAATTCCCGATCAGCAACAAACTCCCGATCAGCATTTGTCACCAGTCCTTTAATTTTTCGACTAAAATCTCATATTCCTGGGATTTTAAATCTCTGTTTGAGTTATCTTTACACTTAACCATTCATAATGAAGGCAAACAAACCTCAATACAAATCTATGAATTCTGTCATAAAAACAAGTTAATATTTAAGTAAGTTCGCCATGTTGAAAGTCGTTATGTGCACCTACTATGACGCATCGCTGACTACTAACGACTTTAGCGACATTAAATCGCTGTGAAAATTCATGTCCACACACCAACTTTGGCATCGCCAGCGAGTTGCTGTCAATCAAAGTCGCTACCCTATCTAGATACACAGCTTAAGATCACACCTACAGCGATAACTATAGAGAGAAGCGTCAAAACGAAAGACTACAATTCAGGATTTCATAAGTCGGAATGGAATTGTCTCGATATATTGAACTAGATCGTAGATCGGATTGAATATGTTGGAAATTGGACCGGTAAAATGACCCGTAAAATGGTAAAATGACGTAGTTAGATAACTATACATATTTGCTAGTTTGATTCTTAAATGTGAGTTTAACTTATATTTACTAACCATTTTTCGTTTCTTAATTTTTAGAATCTTCTTAAAATCCTATTGGATCCCATTTAGATTTTTAACAAATTTTTTCTAACATTGTTGACTTTTTACTTAAATTTTATTGACTTCCCGATATTTTTCAAGAGTTTTCGCTAATTTTAACGAATTTTCATCCAAATTATGTCGTAACATATTCCCACAAATACTAATGTAGCTTCAGGTAAAGTTTTCTGGATTGTCGTCAAAGTTTCTAAAATTTGGAACAATTTTAACAAAATTTTACAAATAACAAACAAAAATTTTCAATTTTATTGACTTCCCGATATTTTTCCAGACTTTCCACTAATTTTAACGAATTTTCATCGACATTATGTCGTAATATATTCCCACAAATACTAATATGCTTCCTGCAAAGTTTTCTCAATTGTCGCCAAAGTTTCCAAAATTTGGAACAATTTTAACAAAATTTTACAAATTACAAACCAAAATTGGTACTTACGTATTAACGCCACCACCGCTACATTTTTAAATGCCGCCAATCTACACCTTAAATTTTTATGATAAATCTTAAAATAAAACATTTTATTTAAAATTAAAACATTTTTGAAATACAAATACTGATTATTATTTATTTTTTAACCCCGGTTAGATTAGCTTGCCCGCCGCGAAGCGGACAGATAAATCAAGACAACATACGCGTGGCAGTGCGAACTTCCGATCAAATATATAGCGGTGGTGGCGTTAATACGTAAGTACTATTTTTTTCTTATATCGGATCGAGAGGTTGCGCTACCGCGGGATATGTGGTCTGAATTTATCTGCTCTAATATAACCTAATCTAACCCTAGCGGCGGTGGCGTTAATACGTAAGAACCCAACAACTTTTCTTAAATTTACAAATTTTCCTAAAATCTAGTTAATAAATTATTGCAAAAGCTTACTCACCAAAGCAGAAATTTCAACAAAAAAATCAAAAACAATCTCGCAAAACATTGTACAATTATCTCGCAAAGTTTTAGCACAATTTTCATTGTTTCCGCAATTTTTGCTCACAAGAAAATTAATTCACGGCCGACAATCACACGCCAATAACTACAACTCTTCTAAATCGTATTCCAACTCGTCTTCGATACACGGATTACGCGCGCTTCGACCGGATTTGTTTACATGTTTTACAACTCCAAGACCATGAAACAAACAAAACGCTACAAATCGCTGTCAATTACTGTTTATCAAACAGATCGCTGCTCAAATTAGTAAACGATCAGAATGAACTTTGCAGACAAGACTAGACAGACATGACTAGACAAACAAAACTAGACAGACAAGACTAGACAGACAAGACTAGACAGATATGACTAGAGAGACATGACTAGACAGACATGACTAGGCAGACATGACAGAAAAAGTTAGACAGAAATTACTAGACAGACAAGACTAGACAGACAAGACTAGACCGACAAGAGTAGACATACAAGACGTGTCTATCTAGTCTTGTCTGTCTAACAAGACTAGATAGACACGACAAAACAGACATGACTAGACATACAGATCTAGACAGACAAAACTAGACGGACAAGACTAGACAGACAAGACTAGACAGACAAGACGAGACAGACAAGACTAGAAACATTGAGTTGACACAAGACACAAGAGTTGAAAACATTGCACGTTGTTCTTACTTAATTAGCTGTCTAATCTAACTATGTTTTGCTGCTATCTTCAGCGCAATATACATTGCAAATACATTTTATCATTTCTAATCGCAATTTTGGAAATATATGCAAATGAAATTTTATCCATTGATAAGGTAATGGTATAAAATAAACTCAATATCGTTTGAAATTTTAGTTTAAAACTTTGCGCTGCCACATAAGTTTCAATCGAAATGATTCTATTTGGTTTACTACTTTTAACAGGTAAACATAAATATATTGTAAAATGTAGATTTTATAGAAAAATCTAGCGAGGTAATATTATATAGATAAGATTCATTGTACTCTATTTGACAGGAAGAAATAGAGTAGTAAAACTTAAGTCTAGATAAGACTAGCCTCATTTAGACTTAGACTCATTCATTCATATTTAGTATTAACTAGTCCTGTCTAGACTTGTATATTTATGCCAAGTCTACTTATGCCTTGTTAATTCCTGTCTAGTCTTGTACAACTAATGAAATTTAGTCTATAGTACTTAACATTTTGTACTTTTCTGTAGTTGTTGATAGAAGTCTATGTGGTGAAAATGAGGCGAACTTCATCCTAACAACAAAAACCGCAAACATAAGTCTAAATGCGAATTCAGAAAATCTGAAGCAGATTAATTTCGACCTGCCAACGAAATTCTTGATCCACGGATGGCAGGAAGACTCCAACCTAAACTTCTACGTCCAGATTGCGCAAGAATACTTAAAACGAGGTGGAAGCAATGTAATCCGCGTAGACTACGCCAACACTACTAAGCTGGATTATATACGCGCCGCAGCCAACGTGAAGAGCGTCGGCAAAATCGTAGGAGAATTCCTAGTAAACCTGAATAAAACCTACAAGTATCCTATGGCTAAAGTCCATTTGGTCGGACATTCATTGGGAGGACACGTTGCTGGATCCGCTGGAAGGACAGTTTTGAGCGCGACGAACTACAAAGTCGGGAGGATTTCCGGGCTAGATGTGGCACGACCCTTATTCGAGGGAATCTTGATACCAAAAGACGCGAAATTAACAAAGGACGATGCGGTAATGGTGGATATAATCCACACAGATGCGGGAGAATTTGGCTACAAGTATTCCGAAGGAACCGTCGATTTCTTCCCAAACGGCGGGAAGAGATTACAACCGGGCTGCACATCAGAAACTACAGGTTTAATACCCATCGACGAACTCTTGAAGTACTTCCTATTTGCAGATGGTAAGTTGATTAAGTATTAATTGAAGAGTTGATGAACAAATTGAAGATGTTTGAATAGATTGTTGTGCAAATTCTAGCAGGTCAAAATTGGCGTGGAATCTGGAATTATGTCCAAATCAAGCAACTTTATTGTATTTCAATTTCAATTTAGGAAAAACTTACACCAACCGTTTTGCTGCAAATGCATGGTATCTCGTGACTGAATTCCTTCTGAAGGAGAAATTTTGTTTTCGATTTTTTGCTTTTCGGCCTTTTGTTTGTATGCTACCGCCAAAGCACAGGCAGATAGTTCCAGAATCAGAATTATCGCTAGGAATGTTCCGTAAGTAATTAGAAGACATGGACATTTTCGTAAAGCACCACAGTATCTCAGAATAAACGTAAACGTATCAGCATGTATGAGACTTGATGTGTAACGTCGGGTGCTGTATATCCTGTCATGTGTTCTTTGGGTATGACTAGAAGCAGATTGTAAAACGATTGCTTCTGACTAAGCCATATACAATTTCCTAAGACTGTTGATCAAATGACGAATAAAGTGAAGTTAAGTAGGAAGCGTGTACTAGGAAATGAACTATCTGCAAATATCACACATCCTCGATAATCGTGTTGTTTTTCAAACACAGCTTTTCAACTAGTCATCTCCTCTCTCACAGCTTTTTTATGTCCCACTGCAGGGCATGTTCTCTGACACATATCCAACCTCAGCACTAAGACTTGAATATGGGGGACCTAGCGGTTTAACGTGGAATCCGAACGACAAATTTCCAGAGAAATTGTCAGAGAAGGCAGTGGAGACACCACGGTTGCCTAAAACCTGATTGGGGAATTGAGTGTGATGTGTTTCAGCAATTCGTTATAATTTTTGCTGCTTTTGTTCTGTGTGGGATTTGAACCCGCGCTGTCTGACTCAAGAGCCAAGTGCTTAGCTATCTGAGCCACCACCACACCTTAGTCAACTCATTGGTAATAAATTTAAACCTCGGTTGGCTGTAAATCAATCTCAACCAAACTCTCCAATCGAAATAAAGCACAATTTAATATTACTTGTAAATGTCGAAAGGCATCTTAACTGTCAATAATCTGATCTCGCCTATGTACACTTCTCCATTTAGTCCTTCCTGCACTAAAGCAGTCTAATTTCCAGATCATTGCAGTCACTCTACCAGCAATATATACTTCACGCAGTCGATAAACAGGGAATATCTGGCGACGAAATGCGGATCGTGGGAGGACTTCAAGGACGGAAAATGCGACGGCAACGAGAAAGTACCGTTCGGAGAGGATACACCCCCCACCGCCCGTGGCAATTTCTATCTCTACATCGACAACGAGCAACAAGCAAGCAATACCACAGCATAAAATTGAACACTTGTTAGGAGCCCTTATGGAAATTCGTTCAATCTCTTAATCTAAATCAAATCAACAAAAAAACAAAATTTTCTTCGAATAGAAAATTTGGTTTTTGAAATTTTGGTAATATTTTCAAGTTATTTTGACGTTTTCGTCAAATTTTCATAAAAAACGAATTTCGCAAAGTTTGTCCACCTAAGTCAACAATAAGGAAAAATTTGATTCGAATGAAGATTTATGTTTTTGAAAATTTGGCAATATTTGCCAATTATTTTGATAATAAAATAATATAAAACAAAAGAATTTTACAAAGTTTGTCCACTCAAATAAAAAAAAAAAAAACTGGCTTCGAATAGAGATCCCGTACCGTTTGTGGTGTAGTATTTCTTTTGTTACTAGTTCGTCCTCTAGGCGTGCGTCCTCTAAGCATTTCAAAACATTTACCAGAACTGTCTCAAGTATACATATTAGTCGATGTGTTGTTTCGTCTGTCGGGTCTTTTTTAGGCTTTTCAGTAAGGACGAGTCATAATAATAATAGCCCCGTTCCTAGCATTTACATGCCTTTATGGGGATAGCTAAGCAAGGGTAGCTATTTTTCAGCCTCGGCTTATGTTGGAGATAGGGTGGCTGGCTGGCCCTACGCTACTACGCCGCCTATTATTACTCCATGTTTAACCCCAGATAGTTCCTCATTTTCTAAAGCTGAGTGAACCTTGGCCGAAAATTGCCTGATAAATTTGGCTTGGTGTGGGAATCGAACCCACGGCCGCTGGATTTGAAGTCTATCGGCTCCCCTATCGAGTCATGCCACCTTAAAAATATCAGGGAATACTCCCTTGTATAGGCAGTTATTCATCACTCTTAAGACCTATTAGGGTTTCTTATTTACTAACACTTTAATCATCTGGGGATATACATCTGGGGATATGCAATCAGGACCTGGAGAGTTTTCCCTGTCTTAATCCTTTGCGCAATTGCTAAAATTTCATCTAGGTCAAAGAGTATTATTTCTATATCTTCGGGAGCCATCCAATAGATTTTTGGTCTTATTGGGAACAATTTTTGGACTTGTTGATTATGTTTCCCTCGCTCAGAGTGATTTTTGACATTAGTTCTAGTTTGCCCGAGTTGTGATATTAATTTCTCGCCGCTAGTTTCTACGCATTGGTTGAGTTTGTTTGAGTTTGGTTGATTTATCCTCACCAGTACTCTTCGCCTCTTGATACACTCGGCTCTTTTTGCAGCTATTGTTGTTGTCCATCAGTACACAGGTTGGTGAAAGTGATTTGGTCGACGACGTTTTGGAAAACAATTATCGCAAAATTTGAATATATATTCGGCGAGTTCTGTTGGGCTATTAGCAAGTTGTGGTGTTTCGTTGTTTTGATCATGTTCCCTGTCTATAATTGTTAGTAATTTGGACCAACCGCTGGGTATCATCTTCCAGCCTTGCTGTTTTGGTCCTCTCTGAGCCTGCATATTCTATTGTGATTCATTAACCTTGAAGTATATTGTGCGGTGATCGTTTATGGTTTCAAATCCAGTTTCTAACCGCTAGTTTTTCGGCCGAGAGACATTCTCGTCATAGATACGTCTATCAGAGAAGAACCATTGTGACTTGAGAAGGTAAAGACTAACAGATCATTTGCTACGATCCATTCTTTTACAATCATCCCCTTGATATATTGACAGACAAGACTAGACAGACAATACTAGACAGACAAGACTATACAGATAAGACTATACAAACGAGACTTGACAGACTAGACAGACAATACTAGTTAGTTGTTCTCTTATTTTACAGTAAATTACGAATGTTTTTGAAATTACAGTTTTAGTACCTGAAAATGTGTAAACCTAGATGAATTGCCATTCGTTAATCTGAAATAGCCAATAAATTGGAACTAACAGTAAGCGAAATACTTTGCACGTGGTAGTTTCTTAATCAGCTGTCTAACTATTTTTTTGCTATCTGCAGACCAATATAATTACAAATACATTTTATCATTTTTATTCGCATTTGTTTAAATAACTGCGAATGGAATGCCACCCATAGATAAGGTGACATTATAAAATAAGCTTCATTTCGCTTGAAATTTTAGTTTCAAACTTTGATCTGCCACATAAGTTTCAGTCGAGATGATTCTACTTGGTTTACTAATTTTGATAGGTAAATATAAATACACTGTAAAATGTAGATTCTATAGAAAAATCTAGTATATCTAGGATAATATTATAGAGAGAAATTTCATTATACTGCATTTGAAATGAAGAACTAGATTAGCAAAATTTAAGACTAGACAAAACTAGTCTCATTAAGACGTAGACTCAATAATTCTTATTTAGTACTAACTTGTCTTGTCTAGTATTGTATAGTTTTATCAAGTCTTGTACTGCCTTGTTTATTTCTGTCTAGTCTTGTCCTGAACTAGTAATGTTTAGTAGTACTAGTAAATTCTGTCTGTTGTACCTAATATTTTTATACTTTTCTGTAGTTTCTGAAGTTCTGTAGATAAAGGGACATTTTGCCCTTCCAGAACGAGTTTCGGTGGTACGAATAGTCTCCTATCCGTGATACGTATCGCTTCTGTTTTATGGACTGCCATTGTTAGACTCTGCTCTTTTAACCAATTACTTGCCCGCCGGAGGGTTTCGTTAGCTGCTAGTTCTAGTGTGCTCATTTCCTTTGCAGTCACCACTACTGGGGCGTCACCTGCGAACCCAACTATTCTCGCTATTCTAGGCAAGTCTAGGTTTAGCAAGTCATCGTACATAATGTTTCACAAGAATGGTGCCAAGACCGATCCTTGTGGGGCCCCCGCCGTTACCTCATACTCTACTCGACCTTCGTCCGTGTGGTATATCAACCGTCGGTCGCTCAAGTAGCTGCTTATCATCTTTCTCAAGTATTCTGGTGTCTGTCTCGATGCTAATGCTTTCATGATAACATCCCAGCAGGGTGTTTTAAAGGCGTTTTAAACGTCAAGGGTCACTAATGCACAATAACCTTTCGATTGCCGTGTTCCAGTTTTGACCTTTTCTGCTGCTTTAATTACTTCAGCAATAGCGTCCACGGTTGATCGACCATTTCGAAAACCATACTGCGGTTGGGACAGTCCTCCGTTGTTTTCGATGTATGTCTCAAATCTCCTAAGAAAAAGTCTTTCAAGAAGTTGCCCTTTTTTGTCTAGGAGGACAACCTAGGGAAACGATAGAAACGGTATCGAGTGGTTGAGGGAAGCTGCAGATCGTGTTCGCTTTCGTGTTCGTAGAAGAATCAATCATTTGGAAAAGTTGCTGGGGCCAATACTGAGAAAGAAGTCTATATGGCTAGACGATTTATTATAGATGTTCAAGGATTTAGTGTCAATGGAAAATTTACACCAAAAGAACTTTCGATCAAATCATTCGATGTATGCAATGTAGATATCTACCTATTCAAACCATCACCATTCAGATCTCTTAACGCAGCAGATATGAAACAAGCTCTATGGTTGGAGAATTATTATCACTGTCTTAAATACAGCGCTGGAAATTTATCGCCAAATCTGTTTCAAAATATTTTAAGGTTTCATATTCAGCATTCAGATAGTTTTAATATTATTTTTGTAAAAGGACATTTGAAAAAACTGTTATTAGATTCTATTTTCAATTCTTACTTACATTGTAATGAATATATTGTTATAAATTTAGAACATGTTGAAGATGTATTTCAGGATTGCCCTAATTTAATTCAAATGAATCATACATGGTTAAATCATATTAATGAATACTCTATGTGAATGAAAGAAATGTTGAATGTTTATATAAGTATTTAAATGTATTGAAGTAAATTTTAATAAAACCATAAATTTTATGTAGTTTTCATTATTTTTCAACCTTTCATTCTCTTGGGGACTAATATTTATTATCAGATTATCGAATCGTTTCCGAATATGTTTATATATTCCAAGAGTTAAAAATTGCTATAATCGTGAGAATAGTCGATATCACAGAAGTTTATAGCGCACTATATAAATATAGAATGTTTTGGATTCCTAAATATTTATTCTAATATAAACTTCTTATATAACGTTCATTATAAACTTCTCTAATATCGATTATTCTCACGATTGCAGCAATTTTACCTTCCCACTCGAAAAAAATATGTCAGATGGGCTAAACCTAAAATAATATAAGCGGTATGGATGATATTATTCTCACATTAATCTTCAAGTAGTGTGTCCACGTGATAAATCTTTTAAACAATATCTGCCCATTCTGCGATTTTAGGCAGAATATTTTAAGATTTCATACAAAATGTGGATTATTATATGTGGAAACTGGGATAGATTTATTCTAGCCCCTAATAGGTATGTGAGTATATTCACACATGAAGTTATTATTACATATATTAATGGAGGATTATCGAAAATGCAGAATGTTCAACATGTAACTCCCCAGGAGGATACTATAGTCTATAAGTAAGTTTCTTATTCTCTTATTATAGCTGAAAGTTGTTTTTTTTTACATCAGGTCATCCCCAAACCATCACACCTCAGACTAATGATTTTTTTAAATATTATTTATTTAAAATTTATGTTTGCATTAGTGTTTTTTTTTATTTTTAAACATATCCATTCAAAGGTAATTTAAATTATTATTAGATTCATAATTGTAGATATTACAGATTAATGTTTTTATCCCTATCCTGATAGTATATCAAATCTTAAAAATTAGATTAAATCTTGATATTAATAAATTTTTACCAACTTTCAGAGCTAGTGTAAATATACGGTTTAATCTCTTCCATCTAATCTTATGTATACGCAATGTCAATTTCCGCAATGTCAATTTCCGTTAGTTTGAACTGTGGCACGGGGGGCGCTGAACGTATGTACACATAATAGCAGCTCTCAACCAATCAACGAATCCTAAACCGAACGCAAGTGTGTTATCAATCATAACTTAACATTAAACGCGGACTGTTACATACGTGTGTATTATGATGTATTTACATAGTCCACGGACTGTACAATAATGGGCATTTACAATAGTGGTCGTAGATAAAAAATATTACATTCCTATTGCAGAGTTTGGAAAAATAGTATAGTTAATTGGGTGTTTATAATATAACTAGTTTATGTATATTTATTACTGTAAAGCTATTAGATGACATTTTGAAATGCACTATTTTTATTTTTGTTTTGTATGCATAATTTTAATTTCTAATTATCTAATTCTCTCGTCATGTTCTTTATATTTTGTTTTGTATCATATATTATTCCAGTTCTATGTACAGGTGTTTTGCACCTCAGTAGTGCACCACATTGTATTTACTTGTACTACACTATTAAATAAATTTATTATTACAATTATTATTCATTCTACACTAAACATGGCTAAAAATCTAGAAATCGAAAAGTATATCGACTAGACAAATACATATATTCATAAAAGATTACTTAGTCTCGTCAAATATACTCAGAATAGATTAGTCGAATTATTTTTGTTTACTGAAAAACTGAAAAAATAATTGAATAATATTAATAAATTATGTAAGAAATTATTATCCAAAATACATTTTCAAAATAAATTTAAAAAACTTTTAAATTTATTTATTAAGAAAAAAAATGAGAAAGTTAATTATTTTTTCCTTACGTTTACTAAATATATATAACTATAAATATGTTTTGCGTGTCTTCTGCTTGAGATAAATTAATTAATTAAAATCTTAGTCTAGGATTGATATCAAATGGTCTTTTTTAAACTTGTTTATTTAATCTAGTCTGCTTAAAATAGTCTCATCGAATCTGTTATATTTAGTCTAGTTTGCACAAAATAGAGCCCTCGAATGAGCTTTTATGTTTAGTCAAGCCTACTTGAATAAGTCTTTCAAAAGCTTTTATATTTGGTCTAGTCTACATGAAAGTGTCTCTTTTGAACTATCGTACGTAGTCTAGTCTGAATGGCACAGTCTCCTAAGCTATCTCAATTAGTCCATTTTACATGAAATAATGTATCCTCAACTTTCATGTTTAGTATAGTCTTAACTAAAGAGGCACCTTCTTGTTCCTTATCTAATTTAGTCTAGACCAGGGGTGGGCAAATCTTGTGCCACATTGCGGATGAAAATTTACTCGCAGTCCGCATTGAAAAATATTCTATCATTAGTCATTTTGATGTGCAGCGTCTATGAAGTTGTGGCAGGTATATTAGAAGGGAGTAATAGAGGAAGTAAAAACTACTTTGAACAACGTGATATCAAATAAAGCAATAGGAGATGAGAATACCTCGGTGGAAATGATAAGAAAGTTAGGAAATTACTTAACAAATGCCTTAACACGACGAAAATATCAAAACAATGGAAAACGCTAACGTGGTCCTAATCTACAAAAAAAAGTGATAACAAGAAGATAGAAAATTACAAGCTAATCAGTCTAACGTCACATGTATACAAATCACAGAAAAAATAATCACCAACAGACTAGAGACAAAGTTCGACGAATACTAACAAATAATGAAACAAGGAAGCAACCGCAACTTACATTATAAAAACTAAACCTATCCAACTGGAAAAATTAGTACGAAAAGGTGACTCCTTATCTCTAAAACTCCTCACTCCAGCATTGACTAAGATTTTTAAGAAAACTGACTGGAACGACAAATTTATCAACGAAACTCGACTAACTAATCTAAGATATGCTGACTATATTATTATCTTGGCACATGGTAGAGAATATTTGCTAGATCAACAATAATTGCAGACAAAAAAAAAAGAATTTAAAAAAATAGTGCTGAAAATGAGCCTTCCAAAAACCCACATAATGTACTTAGGAACAGAGGAACCAATAATAGTGGGAGGACAGGAAACCAAAAAGGTGAAGAATACATGTACCTAGGACAGAAACTCACTCATAAACTAAACCAAAACAGAAGGAAAAAATAAGAAGGAGAATAAGGCTAGCAAGGATGGCTTTTGCCAAACTATCATTCATCATGAGAAATGAATAGTAGCTCAACATCTATATCAAGAGTTTTTGAACAGTGCATTTTATGATGACATATGGCACTAGAAACTGCACAAAGAGCAATGAATAGGTCAATGATGGGGGTACAAAAATGTACAAAGAATACGAGCAACAATTAAAGTCCAATACCAATAAAGACCAATATTAGAGAGGAAATTGCAATGTTCTAATGAAGATGCGCAGGTTATTTGGCAAGAAGTGATAGGATCACAGGCGAAGTGATAGGACAGGCGAATCATATAATGGAGATCATAGAATAAGATGGTATGTGACCCGTTGGAATAACCGGACTAGAATGGATCCAACTAGCACATAATAGGAAAAGTTGGAAACAATTGAGAAGGGCCTATGCTCAACGATGGACCTAATGGCTAAAGAAGAAGATTGGAAGGTAGAAGGTAGTGGCATAGATATGCTTTCGGGTTTTTTTGTAGTTATGTTTATGTTATAACCGTAGTTATGGTTATGTTTTAATATGAATTAAGATCAATCAATTTGTAATTGCTTTCGCAGTCAAGTAATATTTTGGCACGGCACGATCACGAAACCAACCTAATTATTTTATAAAGCAACTTGTTTATATTATACATAGATTTTTTTAATTAAAGTATATTATAAAATGCTTATAAAATTCCGCGTGCGGGTTGAATGCCCATGAAGCAGGTCGCTATTTGCCCAGGCCTGGTACAGACTGTTTGAAATAGTCTCCCCTAAGCCTCCATTCTTAGTTTAGTTTGTACGAATTACACTAGCGCTTATATATTCATAATCGGGTTGGCATGAAATTGTCTCATCTAATCTGTCATATTTAGTACAGTTTGCAGAAAATAGAACCTTCAACGATTTTATATTAACATGTACAAAGTCTTTTCTAAACTTTTGTAGGTTTAGTCTAGGCTACATGAAGGGTCACTCATAAGCTATGGCATGTAGTCTAGTTATAACGAAAGTGTCTGTCTTGAACCATTGTAAGTAGTCTAGTTTAATGAAATAATGTATACTCACTTTTTATGTTTCGTCTAGTCTTGACCAAAGAAGAACTTGCTTGATCTAAATCTAATTTAGTCTATTCTGTTTGAAATAGTCTCTCTTAAGCAGCGATACTTAGTCTAGTTTGTACGAATTAAACCCACAAACGCTTTGAATTTCATAGTCTGGTTTGTGTAAAATAATGGCTTCTAAACTTTTATATTTAGTACTGGTCATGTAATAATGTGTCTGAATCATTTAAATTTAGTTTAGTCCTTGCCAAAATTGAAATGAATTTTTAATATTCCTTTTTTAGTTTTAGCTGTGGCAGTCGAAAGTCAGATATCTACGGCCGCCTACAACCAAAAAATCCCGGAAAAACGAAATTCTTCCTCAACAGAAAATCCTCAGACACGACTTACACTTTGGCTCCCTCGATTTTATCATTATACACAAACCTAGACAAAATCGACCGAAAGCTCAGATCAGACGGCCATGAATCCTTTATACGACGAACTAATCCAAGCTTTCTTGAAAAACACAGACTTGAATGTGATCCGAGTGGATTACTACGAACTAGCGTCTCAGGTCTACTCAACAGTCTTAACAAAAATGCAATCAGTTGGTAAAACAAACAAATTCTAGTTTACTAATTTAGTCGATAATGTTTTATTCCTTGTAGTTTCTGATAGATCACATCTCATTATGAACCTGAACCGCATATTGCTAATATCCTTAGATAACATACACGTTATTGGCCACTCATTGGGTGGTCAAATTTCTGGGCTGACTGGTAAAGATGTAATTGCTCAGTCTCGCGGGAAATTGGGCCGGATTAGGGTTTTGGATGCAATTAGACTTGGTTTTGAGACGGTTTTGGTTGCCGATAGTCGGAAACTGACTAAGAACGACGCAACCAAGGTGGAAGCTATTCACACCGATGCGAACGAATTCGGTTTAGCCGCTCCTGTTGGCCATGTGGATTTTTATCCAAACGGAGGGACGAGGTTGCAATTCGACTGTGTCAAATCGCATCCGATAAACACTTTGGGCATCACCCATACAGATGGATGGAAACCTGTTTATGATGATAATCGTAAGTAAACTAATTGCAACAAAAAATTGGCTTTCCTAACATGTTGTTTGTATAATTTCATTTTATCAAATTATTAATTATGTAAACTCATAAAGCTTTAACTTAACCATTTGTTCTTTTATTGTTTAAATTGATTCTTCCAGGACAGATAAAACAAGACTAGACTAGACAGTCAAAACTAAGTACGAAACCGATTCTGCTTCTCCTTTTAGCTCTACAGCCCAGTATGGGCTTCAGCTTCCAACTGTCTCCTTCTAAATGTGTCTGTCTTCTACAGCTGCCATCCAATTTCAAACTTTTAAGACATTGTCTTCTTCTATCTTATCCTTCCACCTAGCTCGGGGTCCTTACATCATCTACATCGCGCGCCATGAAGTTGTGCCTGGAATATTTCTTTCAGGGGAAGCTTTTAGGGGTTCTTTCCTTTGTGATCCGTATCATACTATACCTTCTACTTTTATTAGTTCTTGTAGCTTATGGTTCAGTTTTCTCCTTATTCCCTCTTCTTCTCGTGTTGTTCCAAAGAATTTTCTTAGTATTTTTCTTTCAAACTAAGAGGTAGTTTTTATCAGCTTCTGTCATATTCCATCTTTCTGAACTATATGCAGTTTTGCGTTCTTTGATATTTGATTTTAATATTAGCATAGTAGCATCGAAGTGCTGCTTGTATTCTTTCGTGTGCGGATAGTGCAATATCATGTGGCGCATTAAAGTGCATTCCCAGATATTAAAAACTTGTCACTCGTTAGAAGTTATGTTCATCTATCTTCAGATATTGAGGGAGTTTTTCTATGTTTCTTCTCGTTGCTATTAGATATTTTGTCTTGTTATCGATTATTATTGTTACGCAAAGTTTTTTGCGTTCGTTTCTAGGTTCTTAAATATTTCTCTTAGTGTTTGAGCATTTTTTGCCAGGATCAGGATGTCGTCTGCACAGCTGCATATTTAGTAGGATTTTGTTATGATCGTACCTTTTCTATTAAGGTCGATAATTGCATGTTGTAGGATAAGATTAAATAGGGGGGCTGAAAGCGCGTCTCCCTCTCTTACGCCCGTCTTAATTTCAAATTATTTGGATTCTGCATTTTGTATTAATACTTTCGTTTTGGACCCTTTCATTGTTGACATTGCCATACCGATGAGTTTTCGTGGTATGCCCATTATTTTGAGGGATTTTTCTAGATGTCTCTTTCTTATACTGTCAAAAACCTTCCTAAAATCGATGAATAGTAGGTGCAGATCAAAGTTCAAATCTCTGTATTTCTCCATTGCTTGGCTGATTATGAAGATTTGGTCAAGTGCTGACCGGTTTTCTCGAAATCCGCATTAGTATTCCCTGATCATTCCTTCGGACATGCCCTTTAATTCGGTCATAAATCACGTTTATTAGTATCTTGTATGCTATATTGTATGCTTGTATTGTAGAAAGAAGTGGTTGAGGCTATAGACACAAGTGAGTGCTACTTAAATTAAAACCATCGACATGAAAAAAATGCTTCACGAAAGAGGGGACAAAAACATCATTTAAAAAGAATTTGTTACAGTTTTGAAGTATAAAAATTGTGCCCTAAACATCCAAATAGAAGCAACACATACACGTGTATCGATATTGGAATCAACTGCGGAATTCCAGAGACTGGTCAACCATAGACCAGCATATATATATATATATATATATATATATATATATATATATATATATATATATATAAATTCAAATGCAGAACCGATGACCATAACATTACTCTCAGGAGGAAATCATTAATAACTCCATATGCACATTAAACGTCGTTACGATGGGTCATGCTTTTATAATTTGTCAAAGATATATAACGAGATACCGAAAAAAGTAAGATCATTTAGCGTAAGGCGGTTCAAATTGATAAAATATTGCATGTGATACTGTGTGCACGGCTTTTGCGAGTTCTTTGTAATGTCTTTAGAAAGGCTACGAGTGTTACAAAGAAAAGTAGAATATGTTGGATGGAGAAATGGTTGCTTCAAATACCAAGATACTCTCAAGTAACTCTCTCACAGACTTTACTCTTTAATGACAGACTTAGCACTACAAGAACCGTATAATTTTCGAAATAATTCAAGTATAGACTCTTGTCCATGAACAACAGTTTGGAGCAAATTCTAACAAAACAGGAGACGTGCATGAGAAAAGCAATACGTTATTGTACTTCTAGTTGTCTCTTGATCCTTTAAGAAGTTGTGTACATCAAAGTACCATAATAGCCATTCTATAGCCATTCCGGATTTTAAATTCTTTTCATCTTGTCTTCTCCACAAATCCCTCACGTTTTTTTATTATTTTAATAATGAATCGCCGATCAGCATTTGGCTCCACTCCTTAAATTTTTCGACTAGAATCTCATAGCCTTGGGATTTTAAATCTCTGTTTAAGTTATCAACCATCCACAATGAAGGTCTCCTCAATAGAAGGAAACCTCAATACAAATCTATGAATTCTGTGACGATCGATAATCATGGTTTTTCCCGCCGAAGGAGGAGGGCTGTTGTAGGGGATGACCCTAGGGGATTCGGGGATGCTGTTTTTTTTTTCTTCCTACCCTCATGTTTGCTTGGGGCCGGTTCTTTTTTTAATTTTTTTTTAAATTTATTTATTTTATTTTATTATTATAATTTTTTTTCTTCTTGTTGTTTACTATTTTTTTTTTTAATTTTTTTTTTAGCTTATTATTTTTTTTTTTTTAATTTCTTAGTTTTGGGATGTTTCTTTATTTGACGGCAGCGGGGGCAGAGTTGAGGATGGAAGATAGCTCGGGTGGAAGTTCGGTGGTGCAATGAGATAGGAATTTGAGGTAGGGGATGGGGATCTTGCGTTTGGGGATTTTGTGACGAATCGTGACGGGGGGGTTTTGGAAGATGGAGAGAACTGGGGGTTGATTGGATATAATTTTCGAGGAAAGGCGACCTTGCAGTCGGGAGAGGCGGACCTCGAATGGTACCATGTTGGAGATTTCGTGCAGGAGGGTGGATGGAAAGTTGGGGGGCAGGCGGAATATGCGGCGGAGGCAGGATCTTTCGAAAGCCAGAAGTCGGCGAAGGTGGGATTCATGGCTGAGGGAAAGAGCGCAGACTTGATAGTCGGGGATTGGTCTTACGAAGGTTTTGTAGGTGAAGAGGAGGACTTTGGGGGAGCAGCCGCCGCGGCGACTACGGAGGCAGAATAGAAGACGAAAGCGTTTGCGTATTAGGTTGATGCAGCGGGAGGTGTTGGTAGGTTGACGGAGAGATTTGTGGAGGATGGTGCCTAAATAGGTGGAGGAGGGTCGATGTTTGATTATTTCGCCATGAAGTCGAATGTTGGGGAAGGCAACGCGGAAGCGCCTTAGATAGGGGTGGCGGAAGAAGACGAGTTGGGATTTCTTGGGGTTCATCTGGATGCGCCAGTGGCACATCCAGGCCTCCAGGGTTTTTAGGTGGGAGTTTAGGCGGGAAGCAGCGACCTTAGGGAGGAGATTTGAGGCCCAGACCACGGTATCATCAGCGAATTGCTGGATTCTGTCACAAAAGCACGTTCATATTTAAGTAAGTTCGCCATATCAAAAGTCGTTGTGTGCACCTATAGTACATCCACATAGCAATGATTTTGCACCAACTTTGGCATCGCCAGCGAGTCGCTGTCAAGCAAAGTCGCTACCCTGTCTTGGTACCCAGATTAGGATGTAAACACCTACAGCGGTAACTATAGAAAGAAGCGTGAAAAGACTAAAATTCGAGATTTCATGAATAATTTTTATATAGTTAATATTATATTTCATGACATATTCAACTATAACCTTAAATAACCTTAATCGAAGAGAGCTTAACTAAGAATATTTCCAGAGATTTCTTTGGAACCTTTAAGCAGGCACTCAGAAAATACGCTCGCTCCGCCAAGCCTCCACTTCAGAGACTCACAAGGCAAACTGGCTTATAACGACAAGGACAACTGCCACCTTTTGGCTCAGTACTTTAAAAATCTACTCAACTGTGACCAACCCAGCGAAGACTTCGACTATAAACAAACCACACCCAACCCGGACTCGCTTCCCCCTTCATTGGAAGAAGTTAGCCAGATCATTCAACTTCTTCGAATAATAAGGCAGCTGTAGAGGACTCTATCGTTGCTGAACTGTGGAAAGGTGCTGGAAACAATGCAGTGCGCAAGCTAACCGAGATCATCCAGGACATCTGGGAAACGGGGAAATTACCACCACATTGGAAATCTGCTTTGATCCATCCGCTTAACAAAAAGGGAGATTTTACTGATCTAAACAACTACCGTGGAATTTCTCTCGTCCCGGTAACATACAAGATTCTCTCGAACGCGTTACAAACAAGGGTAGAAAATCAGTTGGATAGTCAACTGGGAGAATACCAGGGGGGCTTCAGGAAGACCCGATCCTGTGTTGAACAGATTCTCAATCTTAAAACTGTACTTACATACTCCAAGATGAGAAACCGCAAGGTGATCTTCACCTTTGTTGATTTTAGGAAGGCCTATGATTCCATTGATAGAGAAACGCTTAAGTACTCCAGGAACTAGGGCTAGACAACAAAACCCGCAGACTCATCCTAGAAACTTTGACCAACACCCATTCCAAGGTTAACTTTAGAGGTGAGATTTCAGATAGCTTCGAAATAAAAACTGGAGTGAGACAACGAGATGGACTTTCCCCGCTTCTCTTCAACTGTGTCCTTAAAAAAGTTATGAGAGAATGGCGCAAGGAACTGAACAATTTGGGTGCTCAGAGTGGTATCTACCTGGGACGGAAAAACGATGGACTGGTTGTAGATTGCCTGGCCTTTGCAGATGACATGGCACTGTTTGCTGATTCTCTTGAGAGGGTAACAATGCAGGTAAACTGCCTCAGAAAACAGACCAACGTGGGTCTTCAAGTGTCACTGGAGAAAACAGAATTCTTCACCAACATCAGAGAAGCAAACAGAGGGATGGTACTAGAACAGGGAAACATCAAGACTGAGAAATTTAAGTATCTCGGCGAATGGATTGAACCCAACTTATCAGAAAGAGCATCATTATCCAAAATAGTCAACAAGTTAGAACTAGCCTATCGACTGACTAAGAACACTTACAATAAGAAATGCCTGTCACGCAACCTGAAACTTAAGCACTACACATCAGTCTTACGACAAGAAGCCCTGTATGCCATGGAATGTCTTTCCTTGAACAGAAGAGGTCTAGTAGAGAAATTGGAAATCAGAGAAAGGAGAATCCTCACGAAGGTCCTAGTAAAGGAAGGTGGGGAATTCCGAAGACGGCATAACTCTGAGCTCTACGAACATATTGTGAGGCTCCCTGACTGTGCAAGGAAAAAGGGTAGCTTTCTATGGCCACGTTGCAATATTGCCTCCAAACCGACTAACAAACCGTCTGTTCACCTTCTAGCAAAACAAGTAGCTTCGTACCACTTGGTTGACAGAAACCGAGAAGGATATTAAAGAACTGGGAATAACAGATCTCAAAAACAGACAGTCTGTGAGACGCACCCTGGAAGAAGTCCGTGGATTTCAGGAAAAGGGGACACCCCTGGACAGAATAGAGAAAGGAGTTACACCGGCAGAAGATTCGACAATACTGGGCAAAGGTCAAAGTCCAACAGTTGACCAAGCGTGGTCGAAAGTAGGCCTATTCGAAAGAAGAAGAAGAGTAAATATTTCACTAGGTCGAAGATCGGATTGGATATGTTGGAAATTGGACTAGATATGTTCCGGTAAAATAACGTTGTTTGATAACTATACATATTTGCTAGGTTGATTCTTAAATGTGAGTTTAACTTATATTTACCAACCATTTTTCGTTTCTTAATTTTTAGAATCTGTTTACAATCCTATTGGATCCTATTTATATTTTTAACAAATTTTATCTAACATTGTTCACGTTCTACTTAAATTTTATTGACTTCCCGATATTTTTCAAGAGTTTCCACTAATTTTAACGTATTTTCATCGAAATTATGTCGTAATATATTCCCACAAATACTAATGTAAGTTCAGGCAAAGTTTTCTTAATTATCGTCACAGTTTCCAAAATTTGGAACAATTTTAACAAAATTTTACAAATAACAAACAAAAATTTTCAATTTTATTGACTTCCCGATATTTTGCCAGAGTTTCCACTAATTTTAACGAATTTTCATCGAAATTATATCGTAACATATTACCACAACTTCTAATGTGCTTCCTGCAGAGTTTTTCTCAATTGTCGTCAAAGTTTACCAAATCTTAAAAAAATTTTTACAAATGACAAATACAAATTTTCCTTCAAAAACTTTCCTTAATTTTATAAATTTTACTTAAATCTAGTTAATAAATCATTGCAAAAACTCACTCACCAAAGCAGCAATTTCAAGACGAAATTCAAATACACACTCTCAAAACGTTGTACAATAATCTCACAAAGTTTTAGCACAATTTTCACTAAGTTTCCGCAATTTTTGCACACAAGAAAATTCATTCATGGCCGACAATCGAAGGGCAATAACTAAAAACGTTCTGAATCGTATTCCAAAGCGCCCTCGATGAACTGATTACGCTCGCATCGACCGGATTTGTTTACATTTTTTACACCTCCATGGCCAAAAAACAAATAAAAAGCTACAAATCGCTACCATTTACTGTTTATCAAACAGATCGCTGATCAAATTAGTAAACGATCCTAATGAACTAGAGCGTATGATGACAGAACTCCACGAAGCGTCCATATGGTTAGGACTAATTGAACATGAACAAGACCAAGATTAAAGAGTAAGAAAAAAGTAGTAAGATACTGTTGGGCTCCAAGTTGTCTATAAGCAAAATATAAGACTTATATATAGAAAAGTGCAAGGAAAGTGGCGAAATGATGTTTCACAAATAACCTATAGGAGAACTACCTGTAATAATTACAATGTGTAATTTTTTTGACAAGACTATACAGACAAGACTAGACAGACAAGACTAGACAGACAAGACTAGACAGACAAGACTAGACAGATAAGACTAGGCAGATAAGACAAGGCAGACAAGACTAGACAGACCAGAATAGACAGACAATACTAGCCAGACAAGACTAGACAGGCAAGACTCGACAGACAAGACTAGGCAGTTAAGTCTAGACAGATATGACTAAACAGTCAAGACTAGACATACAAGACTAGACAGACTAGGCTAGACAACAAGGCTAGACAGACAAGATAAGAAGACAGACAAGTTTTAATTAGCTGTCTAGCTATGTTTTGCTAATCTTCAGCCCAATATAAATTGCAAATATATTTTATCATTTCTAATCGCAATTTTGGAAATATATGCAAATGAAATTCCATTCATTGATAAGGTAACGGTATAAAATAAGCTTCATTTCGAT
The DNA here is from genome assembly GCA_944588485.1 of Phosphuga atrata. NCBI lineage: Eukaryota > Metazoa > Arthropoda > Insecta > Coleoptera > Silphidae > Phosphuga > Phosphuga atrata. Next base: position 47,723,707 of record OX155899.1, read on the forward strand.
TGAAATTATAGTTTCAAACTTTGCTCTGCCACTTAAGTTTCAGTCGAGATGCTTCTATTTGGTTTACTAATTTTGACAGGTAATTATAAACACATTGTAAAACGTAGATTTTTTTGAAAAATCTAGCTAGATAATATTATAAGATAATTTCATTATACTCCATTTAGCAGGAAGAACAAGAGTAACAAAACTTAAGTATATAAAAGACTAGTCTCTTTTAGACTTAGACTCATTAATTCTTATTTTGTACTAACTGGTCTTGTCTAGTCTTGCATAGTTATGTCTTGTTAAGTCTTGTCCTGCCTTGTTTATTCCTGTCAAGTCGTGTCCTGCCTTGTTTATTCTTGTCAAGTCTTGTCCTGAACTAGTAATGTAATTTAGTATGTGGTACTAAACATTTTGTACTTTTCCGTAGTTGTTGATGGAATTTTATGTGGTGAAAATGACGTGTACTTCATCCTAACAACAAAAACCGCAAACATAAGTCTAAATGCAACAGAAAATCTGGAGCAGGTTAATTTCGACCAGCCAACGAAATTATTGATCCACGGGTGGCAGGAAGACTCCAACCAAAACTTCTACGTCCAAATGGCGCAAGAATACTTAAAACGAGGTGGAAGCAATGTAATCCGCGTAGACTACGCTAACACTACTAATTGTGAAATACTACAAAAGTTGGATTATTTCTGCGTCTCAGCCAATGTGAATAACGTCGGCAAAATCGTTGGAGAATTCCTAGTAAACCTGAATAAAACCTACAAGTATCCTATGGAGAAAGTCCATTTGGTCGGACATTCAGTGGGCGGGCACGTTGCTGGATCCGCTGGAATGACGGTTTTGAGCGCGACGAACTACAAAGTCGGGAGGATTTCAGGGTTGGATGTGGCACGACCCTTATTCGAGGGAATCTTGGTACCAAATGACGCGAAATTAACAAGCAACGATGCAGCAATGGTGGATTTAATCCACACTGATGCTGGACAATTTGGCTACAAGTATTCCGCAGGAACCGTCGATTTCTACCCAAATGGCGGGACGAGGTTACAACCGGGCTGCACAACAGAAACTACAGGATTAATATCCATCGACGAACTCTACAAGTACTTCCTATTTGCAGATGGTAAATTGATTAATTACTAATTAAAAAGTTGATAAGTGATGAACAAATTGTAGAGGTTTGAATAGATTGTTTGCTACTTGTACAAATTGTATCAGGTCAAAATTGGCATGGATTCTGGAAGTAAGTCCAAATCAATCAACTTTATTGTATTTCAATTTCAATTAAGCAAAAACTCACACCATCCGTATTGCTTGCAAATGCATGGTATCTCGGAACTAATTTCCTTCTGAAGGAGAAATTTAGTTTTCGCATTTCGGCCTTTACTTTGTATGCTACCGCTAAACCACAGAGACGGTTAATTAATTCCAGAATCCGGATTATAGCTAGGAAAGTTCCGTAAGTAATTAAAAGCTATGGACCTTCTCGTAAAGCACCACAGTATCCCAGAAAGCTAATAATAAAAGTTAACGTATCAGCATATACGAGACTTGATGTGTTACAGCGGGTGTCATGTTTTCTTTGGGTATGACTAAAAGCAGTTTGTAAAAGTTTGTTTCTGAGTAAGCCATATTCCAAATCCTAAGACTGTTGAACAAATGACGAATAAAGTGATGTTAAGTAGGTAAAGCATGTACTTGGAGATGAACAATCCGCAAATATCACATTCGATTATCTTATTGTTTTGCAAATAGAGCTTCCCACTTAGGCGACTCATTGGTAAATAATTCAAACATCAATTCGCTGTCCATCAATCTCATCCGAACTCTCTTAACGAAATAATGCACCATTATATTCAAATCAGAAAACAAGAATAAATTTAATATTACATGTAAATATCTTAACTGTCAATAATCTGATCTCGCTTATATAGGCTTCTCTATTTAGTCCTTCCTGCGCTAAAGCAGTCTAATTTCCAGATCATTGCAGTCACTCTACCAGCAATATATACTTCACGCAGTCGATAAATAAGGAATATCTGGCGACGAAATGCGGATCGTGGGAGGACTTCAAGGACGGCAAATGCGACGGCAACGAGGAAGTTCCGTTCGGGGAGGATACACCCCCAACCGCCAGCGGCGATTTCTATCTTTACATCGACAACGAGCAACAAGCAAGCAACACCACAACAGAAGGTTGAGCACTTGTTAGGACCCCTTATGGAAACTTCGTTCAATCTCCCAATGCACTTTTAATATATTTACTAGTTCATAGTATTGAAAAGAGAAAATTATAGAAAAAGCAAAAAATTATAGAAATTATAGAAAAAGCAAAAAGATTGGATAAACACAATTAAATATATAACACTGCACAGATAATAATATATAGAAAATATTAGATTGGATAGACTAGATTTCGTTGAAAGAAATGCTGCATTGCTACCGCTCATTGATTGCACTATTTCGTGAATATCAGCCCGAATATTATCCTTGAGCTTTTCAGCTGTTGTAGGATAATTGGCGTAAACTTTTTCTTTAACGTAGCCCGGCAGGAAAAAGTATAGCGATGTTAAAGCACACAACCTAAGTGGCCAGTTGATGTCTTTTCTTCGCGAAATAACACGTCCTACGTTTACATTCGATTTCAACATTTTTGGACTTTCAGTATCAGTTTTCTTAAAAAAAAACCGAAGTAAAAATGAAAGCGGAAACAAAGTATCCTGGCTTAAAATTAAAGTAATGCGTTATGGAAAAACAAACCTGTCCGTATCCTCTTTAATGGTCAAGCAGATTACAATGTTGTTAGAGTTTACGGTAGAGACATAATAGTTGATATTCCACAAAATATTTTTTCCATGCACAAAGGTCTTTTGCCCATACCCGAAAAGAAAAAACCATTGCCTCCTCAAGTTGTGCTTCAGGAATATTATTCTTTAAGTATCAGCCTTGATATGGAGCACATACAGCTGATTGTAAAAAGAAAGATTCCAGTTTATATTCGTAACCTCGGGGGTGGATCGTTGTGCGTTGTGCTGGAGTCATTGGGCTGGCCGGTGGTCAAGAAGCTGCCTCCGTTCTCCATCGAGATCTGTTTAGTAAGATCAGATGAATCTTTAACGAAAGTGTGCTCGTCGAGCAGTGGGTCGGACCGAACGACAAGCACGGCTCTGTTAACATCATCCAGGTGCCACCTTTTTAACCATTTTAAGCCATAACCATTTCAAAAAGAAACCTTAAACTTTTCGGAACAGGATTTGTAGTACACAAGTCAATATAGGACTTGCAATGGATTTCACCTCAAAATCAGAAAGAATATTAAAACGCACGATCAGATCTGGGAACAAGGCTTATGCACTGATCAACGCACATGCCCCCACGAATAATTACAACAAGAAAAACCTATAGAAGAATTCTGAGAAGATCTGGAAGAAACCACGAACAAAATCCCCACGAAGCACGTAAAAGTATTACTAGGAGATTTTAATGCCCAATTAGGCAGAGAAAGAACATTTAGAGACACAACAGGAAAACACACGGTCCACAAGGGGCACATTAGAATGGAGAGAACTTAATAAACTTCTGCAGGAATTTCGACCTCGAAATCATGTCAACGCAATTCCAGAAACCACACAACTAACTACGGACTTGGATTCTCCTAATTTTCTCTAATTAATCTCTAATTAATTCTCTTTGGAATCTCCTAACAACGCCCTAGAAGAATTTCAGATTGACCATATAGCGACATCTAAGAAAAACACCAGAAAAATTATGAAACAAAACTATGTTTGGACAAGGAGGGGATTTTTCAAATCCGATCATCATCTTCTACAAATCAAAGTGAATTTTATACCCAACAGACAAATCAAGAGAATCAACAGAACTTTCAGAACAGACCCAGAGTACCTACAATTAAACAAGAAAAAAATCCCAGCAAAAAGTAAGAAAATTAAGAGTAACAATTGGACAGTACTGTCACGAAAAATGAAAGAATTGTTAAAATTGGGGCAACCACCGAGAAAAAGGAAACACAGATGGTGGAACATGGCATGCGACATAGCTATAGCAGAAAGAAAACAAGCCTGAAAAAGACTTAACAGCCACAGATCACCGGAAAAATGGAAATAATTTAACAAGATACAGAAGGCCTCCTCCAAAATAATCCCCAGAGGAAAAGAGGTTACGAAAACAACAGGTTGAAGGAGATATAAGAGGACATCAACAAAAACAACACACGAAATTTTTACAATATTCAGAGAAAATATGGCAGGATATCCATCACCGAGCTTACGCTTCAAAAGTCAAGACGGTTCATTGGAGACAAACCCTAAAAAGAACTGTGAAATATTTGCAAAATACTATTGCACACTACTCAACTGTGAAAAACCAACACAGAAACTAAATTTCGAAAAGCCAGAACCTAACCTGGATTACAAATCCCCAACACACGAAGAAATTGTGAAAATAATAAAATCACTGAAAAATAACAGAGCACCTGGAGAAGATGGACTGATTTCGGAAATCTGGAAGCTAGGCCACGAAAACATTACACCTAAAATACACAGAATCATCGAAAACATCAGGGAAACAAGAAAGGAGGCAAAGCGGACCTCTATAACTACCGAGCAATTTCACTACTACCTGTGACATACAAAATTCTTTCCCTGTTAAATCGAACCTCAGATAGGAGAATACCAAGGAGGAAGGGAAGATCATGCAGTGAACAAATCTGGTGCTTGAGAACAATTCTAGCAACGAGAAAGACCAGGAACACCACAGTAATATTCGTCGGCTTCAAGAAGGCCTACTACTCCCTATATAGGGAAACACACTTCAACTCATTGGAAGAAATGAAGGTGGACAACAAGACCAGAAAGCTAATCCTGGAAACATTAACAAATACCACATCAAAATTGAAGTTCATGGGAGAGGTCTCGGAACCATTTGAAATCAAGACAGGAGTGAGACAGGGAGATGATCTCTCCACCCATTCTATTTAATTCAGTTTTAGAGAAAATAATCAGGACATGGGAAAAAGGAGTCAATGGGGTAAAGATGGGGAGACACAAGGATAGAACCGTCAACATAAAATGTTTGGCATTCGCTGATGATATAGCAATCATAAACAATAGTAGGAAAGAAGCCAAAGAAGCTCTAGAGGCACTACACGAAATCTCATCCAAAGCAGGGCTACAAATCTCCTACGAAAAACACATCATATTGGTGTCATACATGGACACAAAATCCACAGACAGACAACCACTGATAACTAAGTATGGAAAGACAACACAAGTAGAAAATTTCAAATACCTGGGAGAGATTATACAAAAAACAGGAATGAACGCAAAACCCATGGAAGAAAGGATCACAAAACTACAACAAGTACTTACATACTTACATGGAATCACTACAACAAAAGAAGCATTTTTTCAATTCTAAATTAAAACACTATAATACAGTAGTTCTACCAGAGGCCTTGTATGCCTTAGAAACAACGGTAATCAAGGGACGAACAAAAATTTAGGAGACAGAAAAACGAGAGAGGAAAATACTAAGAAAGATCTACGGGCCCGTTCAGAAAGAGGGGATTTGGATAAAGAGACCAACAAAAGAACTGAACGAACAGACAGAGACGATTACAAACTACATCAGGAAAAGAAGGGTAAAATTCTATGGACGCATATATAGGATGAATGAAACAGACTGACCAAGGAAATTAAAAAAAACACAGTGATGACTAGACATTGGATGATATGCACTGTAAACATGCCAAAATATGCATGCAAATATGCAATAAAAATGGGCGAAATATGCACCAAATACGCACAATCAAAATACTATTTATTATCGTAATTTACTTATTTTTTACAATACATATATAGTTGTAATTCTTGTGAGAATATACAATTCAATCTTTTTTTCTATTTTGCGTCTGTAATGGACTCACTCCTCGACAGACCTCTCTACGTCAACCAACGTTACTGGACAGAACTTGAAATTTGGCGTCATTGTTGCAAAAAACCTCTTCAGGCAGATTTTGGCTGGTGTTTTTTATAAATACATTTACTTTCTTTATTCCTTCAAGACCTGGGCTTTTATAAAGAACAGCATTTAATTTGCCACGAATCTTTCTTTTTTTCCAATATTTTCAAGGACTTGTACAGAGAGGAAGGTTTTTAGTTTCTATATTGCTGAATATTGCTGAAATGTGTTACAATTAGAGCAATATATTGTTTGATTAAAGGTTGAAGATGCCAGCTGGCTTGAATTAATTGCAATGGCTTCTGAACTGTCAAATTGATCAACTATTTATTTCATGGCCTCAAAATTGTAAGCATAAAACAATACAGCTTTCAACCATGTACCTCACCGCGTTAATATTGGTTCTGGAGGTAGTGCTAGGTTTGGCAGTCGCTCTTTATATTTTTGTACACGCGATGGGGCTTTGAAAAACACTTTCTTTGTAGAGGAAATCAATTTATAACATTCCCGAACTCTTTCTTGATCTCTTCCGCAAGTCTATGTAATCCGTGGGCTAGACAGGTGATGTGAAGCAAGTTTGGGTAAAACACTTTCAGAGGCTCGTCCACAGAAGAATCGAAAAATAGTGATTTGATGGAATCATTTATAAACCGGCGATAGTTGAATAATTTGTTATTTTCTAGGACTTTGCAGGAAAACAAATGGGGAGTAGAGGGCTCTTTAAATAATTTTCCAACAATAAAATTCGCTATATAACGTCCACATGAATCTGTCGTTTCATCGGCTGAGATCCATATTTATTTGTTCGAAATATCAGTGCGTATTTCACTTATAAGTTCTCCGTAGATTGTTGTAGGTAGTTTTTTCGAATCGTGGATTCTTCAAGAACTATCTGACTAGTACAATACTGCATATGGAATCTTTGGCATATATCCTTATTCAATTGATGGAAAGGAATATTGCACGCAACAAATAACTTATTAATTATTATTATTATAAATCTTTGTTGAATTCTATTTTCTTTGTAATATTCTATTGTATCGAATTAGAAGGCGAAATTGAAATCAGCATTTCTTGACGACTTTTTGAAGATTTCTGTCTTGCTATGGGAAGCAGTACTCAAATGTTGATCGATCTGGTATTTTTTAATGAAGGTATTCGCTTGTGGTATGGTGGTGGCTCAGATAGCTAAGCACTTGGCCTTTGATTCAGACAGCTGGGGTTCAAATTCAAATCCCCACAGAACCAAAAGCAGCAAAAATTAAAAACTAATGGCTGCAACCCATCACACTCAATTCCGCAATCCGGCTTAGGCAACCGTGGGGTCTCAACTGCCTAACACCTTCTCTGGAAATTTGTCGTTCGGATTCGACGTTAAACTGTAGGTCCCCTATATTCAAATCTTAGTGCTGAGGTTGGCTATGTGACAGAGAAGAAGCCGCAGAGAAGAGCAGTGGGACATAAAACGCTGATGATGATGATTAGCCAGTCACAAACCTTGCAAAAAATCACAGTGCTATCAGCCGTAAATTGGCCTCGGTAATTTTTAATCCAAGATTCCAAGAAGTCTGGGGTTTTTTTTACTGGCGTCATTATTTCAACGAAAACAAAATTTTCGTAGGTATACAAACATAGCGAACGATTTAATGACAAGCAATCCGAAAATTGCCGCATCCCGCAAACGCTTTCGCCTAGTGCAAGCCAGTAGTCGGGTTGCTGAGTGTGTCGGGTTGATGTGTGAGTGTCGGGTTGCTGCGACTCGCCACCGTTCCCGCCTAATACAGATCCCTATTTAACTACTGAAATATGCACTATAAATGAAAAAGTACTAAAATATGCATAATGCTACAAAAATAGCGTTTTATGCATTTCCATATGCAAACATGCAAATGCATATAATCCGATGTCTAGTCATGACCAATACAGTGAAAACCAACTGGGTAAAGAAAACCTTGGAAGACCTCAAGAAACTTAACATCTCCACAGAAGACATGACAGACAGGAAAAAATCCAGAGAAAAAAATCAGAAAACAGAAGTGTGAACAAACTCCCAAGGAGAAGAAAACAGGAAAGAAGTGGACAGAAGAGATGAAGTAGAAACACAGGGAATATATGAGAGGTGTCTGGGCAGAAAGAAGAAGGCACAAGAAAGAAAAAATTACACTTTAATGGATTGAGTTTTAGCGCTCTCCTTAAAGGGGAATTATCGATAATAATAATAATATCACAATTTTATTCTAAAACTTTTCATTTAATTTAAATTTCTTGATGAAAAAAATATGTCGCTTACACGCCACTTTTTTAGGAATCCGTTGTTATCAACAAGGAACCCTTATAATTTCGCTAAGTCTGTCCGTCCGTCCGTCTGCAGTTTAGCTCAGAGACTATTAGAAATATAAAGCTGCAATTTGGCATGGATATACAAATTAGTCATGCCGATGAAGTGGTAAAATAAAATCTCGAAAAAGGAAAAGGTTTTTTAGGGTACCTACTTTACCCTAAAGAAGTGGGGTATTTTTTTTCTCGTCTACCCCATGGTGTAGGGTGTCCTTGGATAGGTCTTTCAAAAATATTATAGGTTTGTGAAAATAATATTTCGAATAAGAGATCCGTTTGTGAAATATTAAGCTTAAAATGCTAATTTTTGTTAGTAAAGTGCACCGCCATACCCCGCTCCCCACTTCCAGCTAAATGGTTGTTTCTGGATATGTGAAAAAATTCACAATAGTAGTATATATAACGAAGTTAAAAGGAAAAGTATCACAGCTAAGTAGACTTTATTAGTTTACGAGTAATAGTCGACCAACTTATAAAATGTAACAAATAGAGCGGCAGCCGCGTCATTTAAACAATATATTATTGGTTGTTTTGAACGTCAAACTCGACAACATCAATGTCAGCTGATTTTAGACATTTGAGTCTTAAGTCATAAGAGTAAGAACGGCAAGTACGAAACCCTACATTGCACGTGGCCCGACACGCACTTGGCCATTTTTAAAATTGATTTTGATTGTGTTTTATTTTTAGTTACCTATTCGATTTTTATTGAAACCTTGCGTGCGCCAAGCATAATTTGCGTGCGACAAGTATACTTGTTGCACGCAAATAATTGAATTGGCAAAGAGCCATTTGTCGCACTAAAAAACGGGCGCCAAAGTAGTACTTTTTCCGCATGAGTAATAAAAAATGTATTAACCTTTTGATTTTCAATAATCTGGTTTTTGGTGATTTTGTGACAAAATCAGATGCTTGGCTTCTTTATAGAACAAAAAGTGTCCAAGCCACATTTTTCGGAAAAGTAGAAAAAATACCCACATGTCTTTTCGTTCATTAGACACTGTTATGTCTTTTATAATTTGTAACCAGTAATTGTTTATAATTTGTAACCAGTAATTGTTTATAATTTGTAACCGTAGACTATGTTTTCAGAAAAAAAAATCTGGTTTCATAGAAACCTTGAATTGAAAACTTAAATTTTTGTATTGATCAGTCTTTGCATTAAGCCCACAATATATTCTCAAATTTCTGACTTTGCCACAAATTCAGAAATTTTCTGTCAATTCCGCCATAAACAATACTCGCTGCATCCAAATTTCCCCTAACGATGTACAATACACGCACTCCGTTTGAAATACTCACGCCGATTCGAGCATTATCACTTTAATTGGATGGAACTCGTCTATCTTGGCGAATATTTTCCAGCTTTGTTGTCGAACAGAATAACAACAAAACATACAAAAAAACCCGAAAAAAAACGTTCTTGAGCATTGCCCGTTTCCAACAAACTAATTGAGTTTAAATTTCATACTACATTTAACAACCCGAATACGCATTAATTATACAAAATAACCAGTTAGCGTCTCTAGTTTCATACACCCAGCATAATTGGAATAGTCTTGTTTAACTTATGGCAGTTTTATCTGAACTTGCGCATGAAACAAAACAAAAACGAAACTATTTTCCGAACTATCCATTCATTTATTAGCAAACTAATCTAGAAGTTTGTCAACAAAAACTGACTGACAACAAAGACTACACAGACAAGAGAAGACAGACAAGACGGACAAGACTAAACAGAGAAGAATTGGCAGACAAGACTAAACAAAGAGGACCTTTTTATGGAGCTTAGCTGGCATAATGTAATTGCACAGACAAGTGGTCTCCATAAACTAGGTGTACTTAGTAAATATAATTACAAAAGGAACACCCTAGAACCTCATGTTTTATACCTGTTTGTATCACATCATTTTTGTAACTTCAATCCGTCATTGCTAAGAATTGAGATAAAGAATATTCTGCGTTTACATCCGTTTCTAAATTCGGTTCTGTCTTTCGTGCCTTTCTTTTTCTTTCACTATGTCCCTCATCATCGCCCTTATTGTGTTCCAAATTGCTTCTGCTCTAAGGCGTAAGTCTGCCACATTTGTTGTTGAAACTACGGTGCCGCATAACTGATTTTCTGTTGGTCGGTAGTCTGTCCATTTCATGCAATGAAAAATGGTATGTTCGGCAGAGTCGATCTCCAGACAGAACCAGCAGATGAGGTTATCTTTCTTTTTGCTTTTCAAAAGGAATCATCCAAAGACCTCATGTCCAGTAACTGCCTGGGTGACATAGTAATCAACCCACTCCCCACTTTCTTTCCTTCCACAGTCTCACATTCTTAATAGTTTTCATCCATCCGTCTTATCCTTCTCATCTCCACTGCCACTCATCCATGCATTTTTTTTTTGTATCAGCCCTACTATTTTTGCCGTGTTCACATATGCTTACCATCTCATGAACCCTCAGCTCGATAGGCGGAAGTGAGGTTATATCTATTGCTGCAGCTGTGGATACGGTTCTGTATATCACACTATATATATATATATCACTCTAAGTGCCATTTTTCTGTTTAGGACTGCTAACTGCTTCTGTGAAAAGACTACTTAATCGTCTGTGACCAGATTGGTGTCCCGTACATGATAGGTTATTTTAGGTTAGGTTAAGGAATACTTAAACGTCTGTGACCAGATTGGTGCCCCGCACATTATAGCTGTGGATCATGATCGCGATCACAATTAATCGGCGTTTCCTATCGTGCGGTCCCCATAGGTTTGGAGTGATTCTAGTGAAAACCATTAACGATTTATGGACTTTCTCGCACTTGATTTTGTTGTGTGAAAAATTGTTGTGTGAAATTGTTGTGTGAGTGGTCCTACGAGTATTTTTATCCAAGTATACACCCAAATACTTAAATAGGGTTTCAGAAAAATACCTGAATAGGGCTTCAAACGTCTTCAGCGTTTCGTTCGTCATTCTCTCTTCACCAGGTGTCTTGCCAATTTTTAACTGGCCCAATGCTGTTTCCAGTTTCGCTCTGAAGATCATTTGGAGCTTCTCGGATCCCACATTTTCTCGTTTTCCCGTTCGTCTACAGGTGGAACAGAACGTTCATAAAGATTATGGTAAAATTTTTCGACAATTCCCGTAATTTTAACCTTATTGTTGACAACCTACTTCAATTTGTTTTTCGTTTTGTGTATTGTAAACATTCCTTTTGACAGCCCAGAACGTAAGATTTTCATATTGTTGTTTTTTCTCAATCGCTGCGTTGGTCATTTTCGTGTAGAATGTTCTACAGTCCTTTCTCTAATAGCTTTTTCCACGCTCCTATTGAGGTCTGCATATCTCGGCGAGTCCCTGCTAGTTCTTCGTCGCTCCTGGATCATTAACTCACTCTCCGGGCTGATTCTTGTATTTATCGATTTTTGTAGCGTGCAAACTTTTTTTACTGCCGTTCGGATGCTTGTAATCATGGTATTATCAATTTTAACCGACAGACTTTAAAGTTTACTTATGCCTGTAAGAATTACCATTTCGGTCTTAGCAGATGCAATTTTAATACCCATTGCTGTCAGCTATTGCTGTAATATTTGTACAGCATTTTGAGCGGCTTCTGCAAGTTTTGAAGTATTCCTGACGCGGACAATGACTGCCAGGTCATCGGCGAAGGCCCCCGAGGTCACGTTTTTTCCTAGGTCCAACTTCAGGATTTTGTTGTAAAATATGTTTATTTTGGTCCTAATATGGAGCTCTGAGGAACACCTCATGTTGTTTCAATTTTTGATCCTTGGTTGGTATTAATGTAACGGTTGGTGAGGTACGTCTGGATCATTTTTAAGTATGTACGCTGTAACTAACGCGTCTATTATTTGATCCCACAGAGCCGAGTTAAATGCATTTTCTACGTCTAGGGTATTTAGTACAGCGAACTCTTTGTACTTGTATGCCATTTCTCTGTTTGGGTTCGGGGTTTCCATTATTTTAGAGAGCGCATCAATAGTCGACCTGCCCGCGCGAAACCTGTACTGCCTGTGGTGTAGTATTTCTATGGTGTTTCTGTGCTGTAGTTCGTCGTCTAGGCGTGCCTTAATAAGCATATCTAAAAATTTACCTGCACTGTGAAATATATATTGGCCGATATTTTGTTTCGTCTGCCGGGTCCTTTTTAGGCTTTTCAATAAGAACTAGTTTTGCCACCTTCCAAATATCAGGGAATTATCCCTTAAATAGGCAGTTATTCATCACTCTTAACACATTCGAGTTTCTTATTTACTGACACTTTAAGCACATCTGGGGATATACAATCAGGACCTGTAATTTTCCCTGTCTTAATCCGTTGTGCAGTTGCTAAAATTTCTTCTAGGTCAAATTATTTCTATATCTTCGGGAACCACACAATAGATTTTTGGTCTTATTGGGAACAATTTTTGGAATTGATTTATTATGTTTTTCTCGCTCAGCCTGATTTTTGACCATAGTTTTAGTTTACCCGACATGATTTTAAAATCTTGGTCCCATATATCCTGCTCTAGCTGATTGCAGAGATCCTTCCGCAGTTCTTTTTACGAGTATTTATAAGAGTCTTCAAATGTATTTTTTAGTTGATTTAGTGATATTCATTTCTCGTCGAGTTTGTTTTATTTGTCCTCACCAGTACTCCTCGCTTCTTGCTACACTCGGCTCTTTTTGCAGTGGTCCACGTCGTTTTGGAAAAAAATTTGTTGCACAATTTGAGAATATATTCGGCGAGTTCTGTTGGGCTATTAGCAAGTTGTGGTATTTCGTTGTTTTTATTATGTTCCCTGTCAATAATTGTTAGTAACTTGGACCAACCGCTGGCTGTCATCTTCCAGCCTTGCCATTTTTGTCCTCTCTGAGCCTGCATATTCTGTTGTGATTCATTAACCTCGAAGTATATTGTGCGGTGATCGCTTAGGTTTTCAAATCCAGTTTCTAACCACTAATTTTTCGGCCGAAAGACATTGTCGCCATTGATACGTCTATCAGAGAAGAACTATTGCGATTTGAGAAGGTAGGTGTATCACCTTCATTAAAGACTAACATATCATTTGCTACGATCCGTTCTTCCACAATCATCCCCTTGATAACTTGACAGACAAGACTAGACAGACAAGACTAGACAAGGCAAGACAAAACTAGACAGACAATACGAAACATCACAAATTAGTTTCATGTACTAAAAAATCTTTTTTTAGCCTCAAAATCCAACAAGCTACAAATGGGTCCAAAGCCTTATGGGAAATCATACAGAAGCAGTCCAATAAAGCCAGATCCGGAATCGTTGAAATAATGGATAACAACGAAAGAGCCACGGTACCACGAGAAATTGCCAATAGTTTCAACAATTACTTCGAACGAGCTCCGAAAGTAATAATAGATAGTATTACACCAAGAACTATTTCAAATGCACATACTGCTGTGAAGGCGAATACTTTGTACATAGAGGAATTCACGGAAAACAAAGTACTCGCAATAATATTATCTTTAAAAAATAGAACGCCGAGAGGGCCAGATGAAATTCCGGGAAATATTATTAAGGAGTTCGGTCATTTACTAGTAAAACCCATAACTAATATAATCAACGCCTCTTTTAGTGAGGAGCAGTTCCCAGAAATATTAAAAAGTGGAAAAATCATCCCAATATTCAAGAAAGGGGAAAAACAGCAATGCATAATTATAGGCCAATAGTTTTAACGCCAATTCTGGCAAAAATTATCGAATGTTGTATGCTAAAAAGAATGACTGGTTTTATAGAGAAACATAAGCTAATACCGATACAACAACATGGTTTTTGCAAGGGCAAGTCTACCACAACTGCTCTGGTAGAATTTTATAATGTATTATTAGAGTAGGTGGATAAAGGAAAACACCCCATAGGAATTTTCTGTGACCTGAACAAAGCGTTCGACCGTGTCTCGCACAACACCTACAACACCTATGAACAAATTATATGATAACGCATTACGAGAAACAGCTTGGAGATGGATTAGATCCTACCTGACAAACAGGAAACAATGCGTTGCGGTGTCTAATGCAAACGAATTGGGCCAATCTGACATCATAGATTAAATATCGGGGTTCCTCAAGGGAGCATTTTAGCACCTACATTACTTCTATTATACATTGATACATTGTAGATTTGGCAAACTACGTGAACGGGCCGCATTGCACCTTGTATTCTGATGATACGAGTTTTATTTTGTTTCGGAATAATTTGGAAGAGATCACTGAACAGGCCCAGTTACTGTTAAAATCTCTGGATAAATAGTTCTCTGCGAATACTCCGCACCTCAACACAGATACAACATAGTACATAATATTTTAAACGGTAAGAAGTTCACATATTTCAAACTTCAAATAAATAAAAAGGACTAAGCAGGCAAAACTGCTGGGTATTTATCTGGAGGAGCACCTTCGCTGGGTAACCACAACGCAGAAAATATTTGCAAATCTACAGAAAAAAGACTTTCAATCAAGATAACTGAGGTGACTTTTAAACACATCTGGTACTCGAATCTGGTACTACGCCAAGGTACAATCGTTACTGGCTTACGGCATTATATTATGGGGAGCTTCGTCACAACTAGAAGCAATAGTAATTGCACAAAAGAGAATCATCAGAAACATGCAAGCAAGAAAAGTGTTTAGCCCCATTTTAAAATACTGGGAATTCTTACAGTCGTAAGCCTGTATATACTCGAAACCGCTTCGTATATTCACAAACACCGAAGTTCCAAAAAAACGAAGACAAGCATAATTATAATACCAGAGGTAAACGGCTTTTGGATACCAAGAGGAGACACTTAACCCTATGCAGTCATGGAGTCTAAAACAAAGGAGTGCGGATTTACAATCATGTTCAAACTAATCTGACAAATGAAAAATCCTACAAGAAATTTCGTAACAAGTTGAAGGAGATGCTGCTCTCTAATACAATATATTCACCCATTGTATTTTTTTCTTGTAAATTTAATTATTAATTTGTAAGATTTATGACACATCCTATAGATACTTGTATCTTAATTGGGAAATAAATATTTTGATTTTTTGATTGACTAGACAGACAAGACTATACAGACAAGACTAGACAGACCAGAATAGACAGACAAGACTAGTAAGTTGTTCTCTTATTCTACATTAAATTACGAATGTTAGTGAAAATACAGTTTGAGTACCTGAAAACGTGTAAACCTAGATCAATTGCCATTCGTTAATCTGAAATAGCTAATACATTGTAACTAACAATAAGCGAAATACTTTGCACGTGGTAGTTTCTTAATCAGCTGTCTAACTATTTTTGTTGCTATCTGCAGCCCAATATAATTACAAATACATTTTATCATTTTTATTCGCATTTTTTTTAAATAATTGCGAATGGAATGCCACCCATAGATAAGGTGACAGTATAAAATAAGTTTACTTTTGCTTGAAATTTTAGTTCCAAACTTTGCTCTGCCACATAAGTTTCAGTCGAGATGATTCTACTTGGTTTACTAATTTTGACAGGTAAATATAAATACACTGTAATCTGTAGATTTTATAGAAAAATCTAGTATATCTAGGATAATATTGTATAGAGAAGTTTCAATATTTTGCATTTGACATGAAGAACTAGATTAGAAAAATTTAAGACTAGACAAAACTAGTCTCATTAAGACGTAGACTCAATAATTCTTATATAGTACTAACTTGTCTTGTCTAGTATTGTATAGTTTTATCAAGTCTTGTACTGCCTTGTTTATTCCTGTCTAGTCTTGCCCTGAACTAGTAATGTTTAGTAGTACTAGTAAATTCAGTCTGTTGTACCTAATATTTTTATACTTTTCTGTAGTTGTTGATAGTCTATATGGTGAAAATGAGGCGACTTTCATCCTAACAACAAAAACCGCAAACATAAGTCTAAATACGGCAGAAGATCTGAAACAGATTAATTGCAGCCTGCTAACGAAAATCGTGATCCACGGGTGGCACGAAAACCCCAATTTAAGATTCTACATCGACATTGCACAAGCATACTTAATACGAGGTGGAAGCAATATAATCCGCATGGACTACACTAACACTTCTAAGCTGGATTACATCAGCGCCTCAGCCAACGTAGAAAACGTCGGAAAATTCTTAGGAAATTTACTAGTATACCTAAATGAAAAACTCGGTTGTTTGTTGAAGAACATCCATTTGATTGGACATTCATTGGGCGCACATATTGCTGGATGCGCTGGAAGGACGGTTTCGAACAAGACGAACAACAAAGTCGGGAGGATTACAGGATTGGATCCGGCAGGACCCTTATACTCCATGCCACAAGTGATAGCAAATGACGCGAAATTAACCAGTGACTGTGCAGAAATGGTGGATGTAATCCACACTGATGCTGGACAATTTGGCAGCCCGTATCCCGAAGGAACCGTCGATTTCTGGCCAAACGGCGGGATGAGATCACAACCGGGCTGTACAACAGAAACTACAGGTTTGAATCTCATCGACCTACTCTGGACAAAGTACTTCCTATTTGCAGAAAAGGGTAAGTTGATTAATGCATAATTGAAGAGTTGATGAGTGATGGACAAATTGAGGAGGTTTGAATAGATTATTTGCTACCTGTTGTACAAATTGTAGCGGGTCAAAATTGGCATGGAATCTGGAAGTAAGTCCAAATCAATCAACACTGCTGCATTTTAATTTCAATTGTTTGTTTGCAAATGCATAGTATCTTTAGGAAAAATTTAGTTTGCAATTCGGTGTTTTCTTTTTGCGCTACCGCTAAACCATCGGCAGTTAGTTCTAAAACCAGGATTATCGCTAGGAATGCTCCGTACGTAATTAGAATACATGGACAATCCCGCAAAGCATCAAAGTATCCCAAAAAGCTATTAGTATATTAGTAGCTATTAGTAAACATAAACGCTCCATATATAATCAGTAGATAGGGTGCTTGATGTGTAACAGTGGGTGCTGTAAAATATGTCAGGTGTTCTTAGGGTATGACTAGAAGCAGATTATAAAACGATTGTTTCCGAGAACAAATGACGAATAAAATGAAGTTAAGTAGGTAAAGCGTGTACTTGGAAATGAACAATCCGCAAATAGCACACATATTCGATTATCTTATTGTTTTTCAAATAGAGCTTCCCACTTAAGCGACTCATTGGTAAATAATTCAAACCTCAATTCGCTGTCACATCTCATCAAACTCTCTTATCGAAATAAAGCACCATTATATTCAAATCAGAAAACCTGAATAAATTTAATATTACATGTAAATGTCTTAACTGTCAATAATCTGAACTCGCCGATATAGACTCCTCTATTTAGTCCTTCCTGCACTAAAGCAGTCTAATTTCCAGATCATTGCAGTCACTCTACCAGCAATATATACTTCAATCAGTCGATAAATAGGGAATATCTGGCGACGAAATGCGGATCGTGGAAGGACTTCAAGGACGGAAAGTGCGACGGCAACGAGAAAGTTCCGATCGGAGATACACCCCCCACAGCTCGTGGCAATTTCTTTCTCTACATCGACAACGAGCAACGAGCAAGCAATGCCACAGCATAAGATTGAACACTTGTTAGGAGCCCTTATGGAAATTCGTTTAATCTCCTAATCTAAATCAAATCAACAAAAAAAACAAAATTTTCTTCGAATAGAAAATTTGGTTTTTGAAAATTTGGTAATATTTTCCTAAAATCTCCTAGAGTCATTAGAAATTTTCAAAAAAACCCGTAATCCCTCAGTTAATCTCCTAAACGAGCAAACTGACCTAATCTTTTCCCAACTTTTTAATCTCACCCAATCTCAAACAGATAAGTCCTTATCTACGGACAAACACCGCCCCCAACCCCGCCAAAACTATAAGGGTATATATTCAACCTCATCAATTTGTTAAGTCACTTGAAAATGACCGTCAAACGTCGAAACTCGAGTCGTGATATGTGTAGAAATTTATATAACTGTGAATAATAAGTTATATAACATTTTTACATAATATAAGTGTGGTAAAAAACAAAGTGAATTTTTCAATTTAATGTAAGTATGGATTACCACGTAGTAACTGTCGCAACCATCTTATTCTTAATATTACAAAGAATTAAAAATTGTCTCAACAAGGTGCAGTAGGTGCCGAAGGCTAGACAGAAGGCTTGAGATGATATTTCCCTTCTCCCAAAGTTCTCTCAAATGTTTACAAATTTGTCTCCATAACACCTAGCAAAAAATTGAATAAGAATTAATTCTAGTCTATCTGTCTAGACTTCTCTGTCCAGTCTTTTCGGTTTCTGTCTACTCTTGTCTCTTTGGTGTTGACAAGACTGGGCAGTCTTCTCTGTCTAGTCTAGTATCTCTTGCCTTGTCTGTCAACACTTGCCTCTATAGTCTTTTATGTCCAGTCTTGTCAGTCTAGTCTTGTCTGCCTACTCTTGTCTGTCTAGTCTCGTCTGTCTAGTCTCGTCTGTTTATCCTGGTATGTCTAGTCTTGTCTAGTCTTGTCTGTCTAGTCCTGTCTGTCAAGTCTTGTCTGTCTAGTCTTGTCTGTCTAGCCCTTGTCTGTCTAGTATTGTCTGTCTAGTCTTGTCTGACTAGTCTTGTCTGACTAGTCTTGTCTGTCTAGTCTTGTCTGTCTGGTCTTGTCTGTCTAGTCTTGTCTGTCTAGTCTTGTCTGTCTAGTCTTGTCTGTCTAGTCTTGTCTGTCTAGTCTTGTATGTCTAGTCTATTCTGTCTAGTCTTGTCTGTCTAGTCTTGTCTGTCTAGTCTTGTCTGTCTGGTCTTGTCTGTCTAGTCTTGTCTGTCTAGTCTTGTCTGTCTAGTCTTGTCTGTCTAGTCTTGTCTGTCTAGTCTTGTCTGTCTAGTCTTGTCTGTCAAGTCTTGTCTGTCTAGTCTTGTCTGTCTAGTCTTGTCTGTCTAGTCTTGTCTGTCTAGTCTTGTCTGTCTAGTCTTGTCTGTCTAGTCTTGTCTGTCTAGTCTTGTCTGTCTAGTCTTGTCTGTCTAGTCTTGTCTGTCTAGTCTTGTCTGTCTAGTCTTGTCTGTCTAGTCTTGTCTGTCTAGTCTTGTC
The DNA here is from genome assembly GCA_944588485.1 of Phosphuga atrata. NCBI lineage: Eukaryota > Metazoa > Arthropoda > Insecta > Coleoptera > Silphidae > Phosphuga > Phosphuga atrata. The sequence continues at coordinate 47,743,080 of OX155899.1, forward strand.
TGTCTAGTCTTGTCTGTCTAGTCTTGTCTGTCTAGTCTTGTCTGTCTAGTCTTGTCTGTCTAGTCTTGTCTGTCTAGTCTATTCTGTCTAGTCTTGTCTGTCTAGTCTTGTCTGTCTAGTCTTGTCTGTCTATTCTTGTCTGTCTAGTCTTGTCTGTCTAGTCTTGTCTGTCTAGTTTTGTCTGTCTTGTCTTGTCTGTCTAGTCTTTTCTGTCTAGTCTTTTCTGTCTAGTCTTGTCTGTCTAGTCTTGTCTGTCTAGTCTTGTCTGTCTAGTCTTGTCTGTCTAGTCTTGTCTGTCTAGTCTTGTCTGTCTAGTCTTGTCTGTCTAGTCTTGTCTGTCTAGTCTTGTCTGTCTAGTCTTGTCTGTCTAGTCTTGTCTGTCTAGTCTTGTCTGTCTAGTCTTGTCTGTCTAGTCTTGTCTGTCTAGTCTTGTCTGTCTAGTCTTGTCTGTCTAGTCTTGTCTGTCTAGTCTTGTCTGTCTAGTCTTGTCTGTCTAGTCTTGTCTGTCTAGTCTTGTCTGTCTAGTCTTGTCTGTCTAGTCTTGTCTGTCTAGTCTTGTCTGTCTAGTCTTGTCTGTCTAGTCTTGTCTGTCTAGTCTTGTCTGTCTAGTCTTGTCTGTCTAGTCTTGTCTGTCTAGTCTTGTCTGTCTAGTCTTGTCTGTCTAGTCTTGTCTGTCTAGTCTTGTCTGTCTAGTCTTGTCTGTCTAGTCTTGTCTGTCTAGTCTTGTCTGTCTAGTCTTGTCTGTCTAGTCTTGTCTGTCTAGTCTTGTCTGTCTAGTCTTGTCTGTCTAGTCTTGTCTGTCTAGTCTTGTCTGTCTAGTCTTGTCTGTCTAGTCTTGTCTGTCTAGTCTTGTCTGTCTAGTCTTGTCTGTCTAGTCTTGTCTGTCTAGTCTTGTCTGTCTAGTCTTGTCTGTCTAGTCTTGTCTGTCTAGTCTTGTCTGTCTAGTCTTGTCTGTCTAGTCTTGTCTGTCTAGTCTTGTCTGTCTAGTCTTGTCTGTCTAGTCTTGTCTGTCTAGTCTTGTCTGTCTAGTCTTGTCTGTCTAGTCTTGTCTGTCTAGTCTTGTCTGTCTAGTCTTGTCTGTCTAGTCTTGTCTGTCTAGTCTTGTCTGTCTAGTCTTGTCTGTCTAGTCTTGTCTGTCTAGTCTTGTCTGTCTAGTCTTGTCTGTCTAGTCTTGTCTGTCTAGTCTTGTCTGTCTAGTCTTGTCTGTCTAGTCTTGTCTGTCTAGTCTTGTCTGTCTAGTCTTGTCTGTCTAGTCTTGTCTGTCTAGTCTTGTCTGTCTAGTCTTGTCTGTCTAGTCTTGTCTGTCTAGTCTTGTCTGTCTAGTCTTGTCTGTCTAGTCTTGTCTGTCTAGTCTTGTCTGTCTAGTCTTGTCTGTCTAGTCTTGTCTGTCTAGTCTTGTCTGTCTAGTCTTGTCTGTCTAGTCTTGTCTGTCTAGTCTTGTCTGTCTGTCTAGTCTTGTCTGTCTAGTCTTGTCTGTCTGTCTAGTCTTGTCTGTCTAGTCTTGTCTGTCTGTCTAGTCTTGTCTGTCTAGTCTTGTCTGTCTAGTCTTGTCTGTCTAGTCTTGTCTGTCTAGTCTTGTCTGTCTAGTCTTGTCTGTCTAGTCTTGTCTGTCTAGTCTTGTCTGTCTAGTCTTGTCTGTCTAGTCTTGTCTGTCTAGTCTTGTCTGTCTAGTCTTGTCTGTCTAGTCTTGTCTGTCTAGTCTTGTCTGTCTAGTCTTGTCTGTCTAGTCTTGTCTGTCTAGTCTTGTCTGTCTAGTCTTGTCTGTCTAGTCTTGTCTGTCTAGTCTTGTCTGTCTAGTCTTGTCTGTCTAGTCTTGTCTGTCTAGTCTTGTCTGTCTAGTCTTGTCTGTCTAGTCTTGTCTGTCTAGTCTTGTCTGTCTAGTCTTGTCTGTCTAGTCTTGTCTGTCTGTCTAGTCTTGTCTGTCTAGTCTTATCTGTCTAGTCTTGTCTGTCTAGTCTTGTCTGTCTAGTCCTGTCTGTCTAGTCTTGTCTGTCTAGTCTTGTCTGTCTAGTCTTGTCTGTCTAGTCTTGTCTGTCTAGTCTTGTCTGTCTAGTCTTGTCTGTCTAGTCTTGTCTGTCTAGTCTTGTCTGTCTGTCTAGTCTTGTCTGTCTGTCTAGTCTTGTCTGTCTGTCTAGTCTTGTCTGTCTGTCTAGTCTTGTCTGTCTGTCTAGTCTTGTCTGTCTAGTCTTGTCTGTCTGTCTAGTCTTGTCTGTCTAGTCCTGTCTGTCTAGTCTTGTCTGTCTAGTCTTGTCTGTCTAGTCTTGTCTGTCTAGTCTTGTCTGTCTAGTCTTGTCTGTCTAGTCTTGTCTGTCTAGTCTTGTCTGTCTAGTCTTATCTGTCTAGTCTTGCCTGTCTAGTCTTATCTGTCTAGTCTTGTCTGTCTAGTCTTGTCTGTCTAGTCTTGTCTGTCTAGTCTTGTCTGTCTAGTCTTGTCTGTCTAGTCTTGTCTGTCTAGTCTTGTCTGTCTAGTCTTGTCTGTCTAGTCTTGTCTGTCTAGTCTTGTCTGTCTAGTCTTGTCTGTCTAGTCTTGTCTGTCTAGTCTTGTCTGTCTAGTCTTGTCTGTCTAGTCTTGTCTGTCTAGTCTTGTCTGCCTAGTCTTGTCTGTCTAGTCTTGTCTGTCTAGTCTTGTCTGTCTAGTTTGTCTGTCTAGTCTTGTCTGTCTAGTCTTGTCTGTCTAGTCTTGTCTGTCTAGTCTTGTCTGTCTAGTCTTGTCTGTCTAGTCTTGTCTGTCTAGTCTTGTCTGTCTAGTCTTGTCTGTCTAGTCTTGTCTGTCTAGTCTTGTCTGTCTAGTCTTGTCTGTCTAGTCTTGTCTGTCTTCTCTACATCGACAACGAGCAACGAGCAAGCAATACCACAGCATAAGATTGAACACTTGTTAGGAGCCCTTATGGAAATTCGTTTAATCTCCTAATCTAAATCAAATCAACAAAAAAAAACAAAATTTTCTTCGAATAGAAAATTTGGTTTTTGAAAATTTGGTAATATTTTCCTAAAATCTCCTAGAGTCATTAGAAATTTTCAAAAAAACCCGTAATCCCTCAGTTAATCTCCTAAACGAGCAAACTGACCTAATCTTTTCCCAACTTTTTAATCTCACCCAATCTCAAACAGATAAGTCCTTATCTACGGACAAACACCGCCCCCAACCCCGCCAAAACTATAAGGGTATATATTCAACCTCATCAATTTGTTAAGTCACTTGAAAATGACCGTCAAACGTCGAAACTCGAGTCGTGATATGTGTAGAAATTTATATAACTGTGAATAATAAGTTATATAACATTTTTACATAATATAAGTGTGGTAAAAAACAAAGTGAATTTTTCAATTTAATGTAAGTATGGATTACCACGTAGTAACTGTCGCAACCATCTTATTCTTAATATTACAAAGAATTAAAAATTGTCTCAACAAGGTGCAGTAGGTGCCGAAGGCTAGACAGAAGGCTTGAGATGATATTTCCCTTCTCCCAAAGTTCTCTCAAATGTTTACAAATTTGTCTCCATAACACCTAGCAAAAAATTGAATAAGAATTAATTCTAGTCTATCTGTCTAGACTTCTCTGTCCAGTCTTTTCGGTTTCTGTCTACTCTTGTCTCTTTGGTGTTGACAAGACTGGACAGTCTTCTCTGTCTAGTCTAGTATCTCTTGCCTTGTCTGTCAACACTTGCCTCTATAGTCTTTTATGTCCAGTCTTGTCAGTCTAGTCTTGTCTGTTTAGTCTTGTCTGTCTAGTCTTGTCTGTCTAGTCTTGTCTGTCTAGTCTTGTCTGTCTAGTCTTGTCTGTCTAGTCTTGTCTGTCTAGTCTTGTCTGTCTAGTCTTGTCTGTCTAGTCTTGTCTGTCTAGTCTTGTCTGTCTAGTCTTGTCTGTCTAGTCTTGTCTGTCTAGTCTTGTCTGTCTAGTCTTGTCTGTCTAGTCTTGTCTGTCTAGTCTTGTCTGTCTGTCTAGTCTTGTCTGTCTAGTCTTGTCTGTCTGTCTAGTCTTGTCTGTCTAGTCTTGTCTGTCTAGTCTTGTCTGTCTAGTCTTGTCTGTCTAGTCTTGTCTGTCTAGTCTTGTCTGTCTAGTCTTGTCTGTCTAGTCTTGTCTGTCTAGTCTTGTCTGTCTAGTCTTGTCTGTCTAGTCTGTCTAGTCTTGTCTGTCTAGTCTTGTCTGTCTAGTCTTGTCTGTCTGTCTAGTCTTGTCTGTCTAGTCTTATCTGTCTAGTCTTATCTGTCTAGTCTTGTCTGTCTAGTCTTGTCTGTCTAGTCTTGTCTGTCTAGTCTTGTCTGTCTAGTCTTGTCTGTCTAGTCTTGTCTGTCTAGTCTTGTCTGTCTAGTCTTGTCTGTCTAGTCTTGTCTGTCTAGTCTTGTCTGTCTAGTCTTGTCTGTCTAGTCTTGTCTGTCTAGTGTTGTCTGTCTAGTCTTGTCTGTCTAGTCTTGTCTGTCTAGTCTTGTCTGTCTAGTCTTGTCTGTCTGTCTTATCTGTCTAGTCTTGTCTGTCTAGTCTTGTCTGTCTAGTCTTGTCTGTCTAGTCTTGTCTGTCTAGTCTTGTCTGTCTAGTCTTGTCTGTCTAGTCTTGTCTGTCTAGTCTTGTCTGTTTAGTCTTGTCTGTCTAGTCTTGTCTGTCTAGTCTTGTCTGTCTAGTCTTGTCTGTCTGGTCTTGTCTGTCTAGTCTTGTCTGTCTAGTCTTGTCTGTCTAGTCTTGTCTGTCTAGTCTTGTCTGTCTAGTCTTGTCTGTCTAGTCTTGTCTGTCTAGTCTTGTCTGTCTAGTCTTGTCTGTCTAGTCTTGTCTGTCTGGTCTTGTCTGTCTGGTCTTGTCTGTCTAGTCTTGTCTGTCTAGTCTTGTCTGTCTAGTCTTGTCTGTCTAGTCTTGTCTGTCTGGTCTTGTCTGTCTAGTCTTGTCTGTCTAGTCTTGTCTGTCTAGTCTTGTCTGTCTAGTCTTGTCTGTCTAGTCTTGTCTGTCTAGTCTTGTCTGTCTAGTCTTGTCTGTCTAGTCTTGTCTGTCTAGTCTTGTCTGTCTAGTCTTGTCTGTCTAGTCTTGTCTGTCTAGTCTTGTCTGTCTAGTCTTGTCTGTCTAGTCTTGTCTGTCTAGTCTTGTCTGTCTAGTCTTGTCTGTCTAGTCTTGTCTGTCTAGTCTTGTCTGTCTAGTCTTGTCTGTCTATTCTTGTCTGTCTGGTCTTGTCTGTCTAGTCTTGTCTGTCTAGTCTTGTCTGTCTAGTCTTGTCTGTCTAGTCTTGTCTGTCTAGTCTTGTCTGTCTAGTCTTGTCTGTCTAGTCTTGTCTGTCTAGTCTTGTCTGTCTAGTCTTGTCTGTCTAGTCTTGTCTGTCTAGTCTTGTCTGTCTAGTCTTGTCTGTCTAGTCTTGTCTGTCTAGTCTTGTCTGTCTAGTCTTGTCTGTCTAGTCTTGTCTGTCTAGTCTTGTCTGTCTAGTCTTGTCTGTCTAGTCTTGTCTGTCTAGTCTTGTCTGTCTAGTCTTGTCTGTCTAGTCTTGTCTGTCTAGTCTTGTCTGTCTAGTCTTGTCTGTCTAGTCTTGTCTGTCTAGTCTTGTCTGTCTAGTCTTGTCTGTCTAGTCTTGTCTGTCTAGTCTTGTCTGTCTAGTCTTGTCTGTCTAGTCTTGTCTGTCTAGTCTTGTCTGTCTAGTCTTGTCTGTCTAGTCTTGTCTGTCTAGTCTTGTCTGTCTAGTCTTGTCTGTCTCGTCTTGTCTGTCACTGGTCTTTTCTGACTGGTGTTGTCTGACTGGTCTTGTCTGACTGGTCTTGTCTGACTGGTCTTGTCTGACTGGTCTTGTCTGACTGGTCGTGTCTGACTGGTCTTGTCTGTCTAGTCTTGTCTGTCTAGTCTTGTCTGTCTAGTCTTGTCTGTCTAGTCTTGTCTGTCTAGTCTGTCTAGTCTTGTCTGTCTAGTCTTGTCTTTCTAGTCTTGTCTGTCTAGTCTTGTCTGTCTAGTCTTGTCTGTCTAGTCTTGTCTGTCTAGTCTTGTCTGTCTAGTCTTGTCTGTCTAGTCTTGTCTGTCTAGTCTTGTCTGTCTAGTCTTGTCTGTCTAGTCTTGTCTGTCTAGTCTTGTCTGTCTAGTCTTGTCTGTCTAGTCTTGTCTGTCTAGTCTTGTCTGTCTAGTCTTGTCTGTCTAGTCTTGTCTGTCTAGTCTTGTCTGTCTAGTCTTGTCTGTCTAGTCTTGTCTGTCTAGTCTTGTCTGTCTAGTCTTGTCTGTCTAGTCTTGTCTGTCTAGTCTTGTCTGTCTAGTCTTGTCTGTCTAGTCTTGTCTGTCTAGTCTTGTCTGTCTAGTCTTGTCTGTCTAGTCTTGTCTGTCTAGTCTTTTTTTTTTTTTATAGATTTATTGCTCAACAGTGTCAAGACCAATTACAGAGCATTACATAAATTGCTACATTTAAATCTAAAGAGATGTAAAACATGTGAAAACGTAAATCAAAATATATACAAACAATTTTGCACTAATAAAATAAAAACAGTAATACAGGAATTTCTTGATATAGTATAGTCAAAGTATAACAAAGAATAGTCAAAGACAAAAAACATAAGCACAGAATAAAAAGCAAATCAAAAGTACAATGTCAAAATATAAAACAATGGTATACTAAAAAATTAAAAAATATGAAATTAATAAATATGAAAGAACAGTTTAATTTTTTATAAAAAACACATACACATTGCAGTTTGCAATGGAAGAGGGTGCTAATTTGTAAGGCTTTTGATAGCACTCGATTTAAAATCTTTAAACGAACCAAAAATGTCACAATCGGAGCTGATTGAGTTATAGGTTGAGCAAATGTTATACAGGGGTGGTATCAAGGCCATAGGGCCCCCATATGAATCATTATAAAATGAGTCTGTCTGACGACTAGCAGCTCTGGGCACCAGAAAATTCAAATTATTGACGATCTCAGGAGAGTCAAGGACGCTATGAACGGCCTTGAACAAAAAGACCAGACCCGCTAGTGATCGTCGAGTCTTTAGTGACAAAAACCCAAACTCAACCAGCAACAATGAGTGGTCGACGTGAAGAGGAGGAGGACCTCCGGACGATTTAAACCAGAGGAATTTTAAAAATTTTCTCTGAATCATCTCCAACGCAGTAACATATTTTTTAAAATGGGGGTCCCAAATAATTGAGCCATACTCTAAAATTGATCTAACAAAACTGTGGTAGAGTACCCTGAGCGCCAAGTTATTATTAAAATTGCGTGAATTGCGTATTATGAATCCAAGAGCCCTTGCAGCCTTGGACACTGTTGACAGGATGTGTTGCACAAACGAAAGATGCCAATCAAATATAACACCAAGATCCTTGACTGACTCGCAGCGATCAAGACAAACATTAAACAGAGTATACCTGAACTCAAGCGGTTGTTGAAGCCGAGTGAAAGAAACAATTTTGCACTTGCCAAGGTTTAGATCCAACTTATTGTCATCACACCATCTCTCCAAAATATTAAGGTTGGCTTGTAAAATGGAACAGTCAACAGGGTGCTTTATAGCCATAAATATCTTAAGATCATCGGCAAATAATAAATGAGGAGAGGATAGAGAAGCACTCAAGTCATTAATGAATAAATTAAATAACATCGGCCCAAGGTTGGATCCCTGAGGAACACCAGAGGTGGCTACGAATTCAGCAGAAGAAAATCCACCGTGAAAAACGAACTGCATTCTATCCGCTAGGTAGGAAGATAATAATATAACAAGATTATTGTCAAAGCCAAAAGAATGCAGCTTATTAATAACGACTGAATGATCTATGCAGTCGAATGCTTTAGCAAAGTCTGTATAGATGCAATCTACCTGCCCCCTTGCAGCAATAACATACTGAGTGAAGGCTACCAAGTTTGTCACCGTTGAACGACCCTTCATGAATCCATGTTGTTTAGTGGAGATAAGATGTTTGATACGAGGGAAGATGGAGTTAAAAAGGATAGATTCAAAGATTTTGGAAAAATTGGAAATTATGGCGATGGGACGATAGTTCTTAATATCAGACTGTAAGCCAGATTTGAGGATTGGACAAATCTTTGTAGATTTCCAAATAGCTGGAAACGTGCCTTCATGCAGGATCTTGTTAAAAAGTTTGGTGAGTGGAGGCGCAAAAATATGCGCACAGTCCCGAAGTAGGAATGCTGGAATCAGATCAGCACCGCTGGTCAAGTTACATTTGGCTCGCTTGAGAGTTGATAACACCTCATCTTCAGTAACCTTAGTAAAGCTGATCAGTGGAAGATTCAGACCAGAGACATCCGAAAAGCTAGTATTAGGAGAGGAGGGTCTAAACACTCCCTTAAAGTAGCTGGCAAAACCGTCAACAATAGACTGTGGAGTGTTAAAGGTGCAACTTTCCAAAAACATTTCTCCCGGTATACGGCTTTGACGCTTTTTGGATCTAATAAATGTCCAGAAACGTTTGGGATCAGCGGAAATATTATTGGCTGACTCCGATATGAAGTTAGAGAAGGCGGTCCTTATTTGTAACTTAACCAACGTTCTGATGTGCTTGAACCTTGAGTAGTCAAGTAAAGATTTAGATTTTTTATAAGCATGATGAAGAGCACGTTTCCTACGCAGAGTATCAATAATGGAGGGTGAAAACCACGTAGGATAGGTCGATCGAGAAGAGGATCGAGGCGGAACAAATTTATCTAGAATAGAATAAAGGCAGGAGTAAAATGTATCTAAAAGTTCACTTGATGATTTATTGGACTCTTAAATTACAGTAAAGTCAGTATTACTAAGGGTCAGGTAGAGCGCCGGAAGATCGGCACGGCGGAAATTGTATGACTTGCTGTTGGGATGTAACCGATTATTTTGTGTAAAATTAGACGTGCCTTGGCTGGCATGGATCGTAAAAGATGCCAATAAGGCGGGATGATAGGGATCCTCAGGGACAACAGGGCAATGTTCCTTAATAACGTCTGCGCTCAAATTACTAAAAACCAGATCTAGCATATTATCGCCAGAATTCGTGATAGTATTCACTTGCTTAAGGCTACACAGAGAAATAAAATTGTCGATCGAGGTGGATTTTCTAGGGGCTAGGTTACACTGTGAAAGATTAAAGTCACCGGCTATGACAATGTTATCATAAGTGCATGACATAATGAAGACTTCGAGATGTTCAAAAAAGGACTCGAAATTCAAAATCGAGGTATTGGGAGGGATATAAATGCACACCATTAAGCATTTCAAAGAACCAATAAAACAGGTGCAAACAACCATATCGATAGTATGGAATAAGTTCGAGATTAGTACAGTGTCAACAGGGTTCGAGTTAAAACGCTTGTTGTTGGTAGCAATAAGAACTCCACCTCCTCTAGTGAGACCTGATTTGGAGAAGTTACGATCAGACCTAAATATCGTAAATGTTGGTGGCATCAATTCACTGTTCAGCACGTTATCGTGAAGCCAAGTTTCAGTGCAGAAGACAAAGTCAAAATCGTGGTCGTACATTGCTGGATATATTAAATCGAACTTAGTGTTGAGACCTCGGACATTTTGATAATACATACTGAATTTCAGACCAGTCAAGAGAGATTGTTTTCCTCTAAAAAAGGAGTAGAAGATTTATCACTAATACCGTCTGTTACTATGTTAGCGACCCCAGTCGAAGACAGATTGCCTACAGAATTAGGGAGTTCCCGTATAGGTTTTGATCTAGGTAAGTGTACGAATTCCCTGATGGTAATGTTAACAGGCCACTTCCCTGGGTCAAGGAATCTGGTCACGTCAGTCTCATTCAATCCCACCTTGAACGTGCTATACCTACTACTAGAAAGTAGACACTTACAATAACAGTCCTGAACGTTCAAGGTGGTCCGGATAAACGTCAGTAATTGTGATTCACTTGTATCAGGGGAGCAGTTGCTAAGATGATACCAGGCTCGTTTCTTGCGAGCTGCCGCACGAAGAAGATTTGAGGAGCCTGTACCCAAGAGTACAGGTTTTTGTGCGAAGGAAATCGACTCACTCCTGGAACAGCTTAAGTGATTTCTGCTGGGTTTAGGATTACGTGGGCTAGACTCGACGATAATAGATTCATTAGCCACAGCAGTAGAATTATCACGAAAAGAGCTCGACAGTCCGCAGCCGCTGAAAGACTGCGTTGAACGCACATGGGGTATATTGGGTTCGCTTGAAGTTGCAGAAGGACAAGGGCAAGTGGAGGCAGACACGTTGGATGAAGTTTCGTCTGTCTTGTCTGTCTAGTCTTGTCTGTCTAGTCTTGTCTGTCTAGTCTTGTCTGTCTAGTCTTGTCTGTCTAGTCTTGTCTGTCTAGTCTTGTCTGTCTAGTCTTGTCTGTCTAGTCTTGTCTGTCTAGTCTTGTCTGTCTAGTCTTGTCTGTCTAGTCTTGTCTGTCTAGTCTTGTCTGTCTAGTCTTGTCTGTCTAGTCTTGTCTGTCTAGTCTTGTCTGTCTAGTCTTGTCTGTCTAGTCTTGTCTGTCTAGTCTTGTCTGTCTAGTCTTGTCTGTCTAGTCTAGTCTTGTCTGTCTAGTCTTGTCTGTCTAGTCTTGTCTGTCTAGTCTTGTCTGTCTAGTCTAGTCTTGTCTGTCTAGTCTTGTCTGTCTAGTCTTGTCTGTCTAGTCTTGTCTGTCTAGTCTTGTCTGTCTAGTCTTGTCTGTCTAGTCTTGTGTGTCTAGTCTTGTCTGTCTAGTCTTGTCTGTCTAGTCTTGTCTGTCTAGTCTTGTCTGTCTAGTCTTGTCTGTCTAGTCTTGTCTGTCTAGTCTTGTCTGTCTAGTCTTGTCTGTCTAGTCTTGTCTGTCTAGTCTTGTCTGTCTAGTCTTGTCTGTCTAGTCTTGTCTGTCTAGTCTTGTCTGTCTAGTCTTGTCTAGTCTTGTCTGTCTAGTCTTGTCTGTCTAGTCTTGTCTGTCTAGTCTTGTCTGTCTAGTCTTGTCTGTCTAGTCTTGTCTGTCTAGTCTTGTCTGTCTAGTCTTGTCTGTCTAGTCTTGTCTGTCTAGTCTTGTCTGTCTAGTCTTGTCTGTCTAGTCTTGTCTGTCTAGTCTTGTCTGTCTAGTCTTGTCTGTCTAGTCTTGCCTGTCTAGTCTTGTCTCTCTAGTCTTGTCTGTCTAGTCTTGTCTGTCTAGTCTTGTCTGTCTAGTCTTGTCTAGTCTTGTCTGTCTAGTCTTGTCTGTCTAGTCTTGTCTGTCTAGTCTTGTCTGTCTAGTCTTGTCTGTCTAGTCTTGTCTGTCTAGTCTTGTCTTGTCTGTCTAGTCTTGTCTGTCTAGTCTTGTCTGTCTAGTCTTGTCTGTCTAGTCTTGTCTGTCTAGTCTTGTCTGTCTAGTCTTGTCTGTCTAGTCTTGTCTGTCTAGTCTTGCCTGTCTAGTCTTGTCTCTCTAGTCTTGTATGTCTAGTCTTGTCTGTCTAGTCTTGTCTGTCTAGTCTTGTCTGTCTAGTCTTGTCTGTCTAGTCTTGTCTGTCTAGTCTTGTCTGTCTAGTCTTGTCTGTCTAGTCTTCTCTGTCTAGTCTTGTCTGGCTAGTCTTGTCTGTCTAGTCTTGTCTGTCTAGTCTTGTCTGTCTAGTCTTGTCTGTCTAGTCTTGTCTGTCTAGTCTTGTCTGTCTAGTCTAGTCTTGTCTGTCTAGTCTTGTCTGTCTAGTCTTGTCTGTCTAGTCTTGTCTGTCTAGTCTTGTCTGTCTAGTCTTGTCTGTCTAGTCTTGTCTGTCTAGTCTTGTCTGTCTAGTCTTGTCTGTCTAGTCTTGTCTGTCTAGTCTTGTCTGTCTAGTCTTGTCTGTCTAGTCTGTCTAGTCTTGTCTGTCTAGTCTTGTCTGTCTAGTCTTGTCTGTCTAGTCTTGTCTGTCTAGTCTTGTCTGTCTAGTCTTGTCTGTCTAGTCTTGTCTGTCTAGTCTTGTCTGTCTAGTCTTGTCTGCCTAGTCTTGTCTGTCTAGTCTTGTCTGTCTAGTCTTGTCTGTCTAGTCTTGTCTGTCTAGTCTTGTCTGTCTAGTCTTGTCTGTCTAGTCTTGTCTGTCTAGTCTTGTCTGTCTAGTCTTGTCTGTCTAGTCTTGTCTGTCTAGTCTTGTCTGTCTAGTCTTGTCTGTCTAGTCTTGTCTGTCTAGTCTTGTCTGTCTAGTCTTGTCTGTCTAGTCTTGTCTGTCTAGTCTTGTCTGTCTAGTCTTGTCTGTCTAGTCTTGTCTGTCTAGTCTTGTCTGTCTTGTCTAGTCTTGTCTGTCTAGTCTTGTCTGTCTAGTCTTGTCTGTCTTGTCTAGTCTTGTCTGTCTAGTCTTGTCTGTCTAGTCTTGTCTGTCTAGTCTTGTATGTCTAGTCTTGTCTGTCTAGTTTTGTCTGTATAGTCATACATAATCTATACCACGCCGGAAATGCTTTATTTACACTTTTCCACATTTTCGTGTCAATTGAAAGAACCTAACATTTTCTTGCAAAAATTTCGTCATTTTTGGACGCCTAAATTACGCGATCTGCAAGTCTCATCGAAAATCGCCGTACTTGGGGTCGTTTGTCTATTCTTTGTAGTACAGGAAACTGATGCAACGACTCTCTCGGACCGAGGCGGCCTTTTAGTCGGAGGTCCCAAATTCTCAGAAATATGTGAATAACGTCGCCGATAAAAGTCGCGCAGCAACGGGAGTGGCATCGGAGGACGCGCCTCAAACTTTTCTACCGGAATCCTTGCGTGAATTCCATTTTCCCCGGGCATCTTGGCAGCGACCTCCGTAAATGTGGTTATTTTTTTAATGACGTTAATAACTTCTGGTGTCCGTGTGGGGAAGTGTTCGGCCTGAATCGCCAGGTCAAGACGGAACCGCTAATTTTGATCAATTCTGAGACGACTGACGTGTACGCCACACGAATTTCCGAATTTCACCCGGGGGACCGCACCACCTGCGTTTTAAAAAGGCTCACATTTTTGTGCCGCCGGAGGATCTTCGGCAGATCTTCGATGTTTTTAACCGCGCGTCTTCTATGTCTTACCTGTGAATGTCGACCCGCACGTTGCGCATCCCCAAGTTTCGTCCTCCGTCCTGCCGCGCCCCTCCGGGGGGTCCAAAACCCACCGGAAAATCGAGGTTTTTACGGAAACGACCCGACGGAAGCGGCGGCGCATGATGGTCTAGAACCGAGAACCCCGTCGAGCGGTGTCGTTTTCACGGCTCAACTCCCCTAGGTTCGAACACACCAGACCAAAACTTGAAATCACGATTTTTTTAATTTTGAGGCGCATTTTTTTCCGAATTTTTTTTCGAATCCTTTAGCCTTCGCCGCGTAACGTTTTTAGTATCACCTTTCGCCGTCCTACGACGTCCCGTTCACTTGGTGCTAGAGAAAATATTTTTTTTTTCGATTTTGCAATTACTTCCGCGGATGCCCCTCATTTATTTGAGGGGCACCAAGTCGCCGGTTGGGTTCGTTCTGTTCGGAACCCTTGCCCGCAGCCATTCCGGCATCCTAGCAGATTTTTTAAACTGCGACGACTTTTTGCGAATCTGCGGCAGTTTAAAGAGAAAAAAGCGAGACAAAAAGCGAGCAAAAACTAGGAAAAGCAGAGGCGTTTTGCGGTGGTACCTAGAACGTCCGAACCGATTGACGGATCGGAACTGGACCGGCGCCGTTAGATCGGCCGTAGAACCTATTAGTTTGTTTGGTAGTTTAATCCCCATTGCAGTAAAGATGGCTTAGTGAAGCCATAAAAACGACTTTTTTATGTCCAGGAAAACTCCCACAGAATCGCCAACTTGAGCTCTGCGGGAACGATTTTGCGCGATCCCTGCAGGAAATTGAACGTTTTATCTTTTACTGCAAGCGAAATCGCGCTGCGTCGTTTGCGAACGTCCCGACGCCCGCCGAAATTCGCCGTAATGCAGGAGACAAATGACATTAGTAAAATAGTACATGGGACCGAAAATCGGTTGGACCCCTGAGCTTACTTCCTGTCGGAAAGAAAATAACAGAGTTAGACGTTTATACCAGCGCAGCACATGACTAGACAGAGAAGTAAAGCATACGAAGTACAAAAAAAAACTCAACGAATATAAATGTTTAATCGTGGAAACCAAAACCCAAAAAATGGCGAGATTTCTGTACAAATTATTTCCAAAGGGGACCCCTGGGGCCCGGTCTACAAGGTAATACGAGGAAGAAAAACAATTCAGGCTACCGCAAAAGCCTAAGTAAGAGGAACACATCTCTAGACCTGCACGGTAGACCGGCACACGAGCTCTTAATAGCCTCCTTTCCGGGTGATAGCGAAACAGGCTCAGTGAAACACTTACAGTCTCGAAAAGCAGCTCTAGAAGGAAAAGGTGGACCCGACAACCCTTTACTCACATTTCCAGAGATTGTAGTGGCGATCAACTGTATTAATCCCAAAAAGACTGCATGCATAGATGGACTCTCATCGGATATCGTATCAGCGGCTTTTAAGGCTATCCCTCAAGTTTTCCATAAATTATTTAACAAATATCTAATTTGTGGCGTTCTTCCAGCAATATGGAAACTACAGTTATTAAAAATAATTCCCTAACCACTTAGACAAGGTACATCCTGTAAAGACTTTAGACCCATAGTTCTCGACAAATTGCCCATCTCCAGAATCGCTTACCATTTTTATAGTCGCAACTGACTTAACAACAACCAATTTGGATTTAGAAAGGGCGTCGAAACCACTGATGACATAAGCAAAGTCATAACATATATCAAAGACAACATTGCCAAGAAACAATATTGCGCCAATATTGGCACTTGACATAAGAGGTGCCTTATAGAACAGTTGTTTAGCAAACAGTGCCCAAATAATCTTATCAGCAGGAGTGAAGATTACTTCAGCAATCGTAAAGCCATAATCTCTGAGCCAGGCTTATGCGAAGAGAGATCAGTTAGCAAAGGTTGCCCACAAGGATGGAAATCGGGGCCTACCTACTGGAATATACTATACGATACAATCTTCGAGTTTGATCTTCCAGTAGGGTGTAATATAGTTTATTGCGCTGATGGATGATACCATGCTCGTTTCTTCTGTGGTACTATAATGGGCCTAAAAGAGAAAACCAATGAAGCTGCAGAATATTTTTTTTTCGAAACTAACGGGACCGAGATCTTTGAAACTATCGCCTTATCTCGTATCGTGTGAAGCCCTAAGAATTATGCAGTTAAGTTGAGTCTAATAAAAAATCATCAGAAAATGTTACTTCTTCAAATTGCGAAACCAATTTCTGAGCCTAAAACCATTAAACTTGTCCTTGAGGTCGTTAAAAACGTCTTTGGGTGCGTTAACCTGTCGTTACAATTATTATGTTGCAATGTATACATTCTAATAGTTTTGAATTTCATACAAACAAAACTCCTAAATTTTACTCCATGATGACTTTTATCTTTAAAATTCCCCTAACGATATAAACTACATGCACTCGCTTTGAAATACGCACGCCGATTCAAGCATTATCACTTTGATTGGATGGGACTCGTCTATCTTGTTGAATATTTTCCAGCTTTGTTGTCGAACACAACAAGAACAATACAAAACAAAAAACACCAAATAAAAACGCTCTTGATCATCGCCCGTTTCCAACAAACTAATTCAGTTTGAATTTCATACATTTTACAATCCGAATACACATTAATTATACAAACTAACCAGTTAGCGGCTCTGGTATCATACAACCAGGATAATTGAAATAGTCTTGCCTAGCTTAAGGGATTAGGCTACAATAGGATTTTCAAAAAATCAATTTTTCTATTGTTTTAAATGAGTCCCAAAAGATTATAGTCGGGAAATATCTATAAGAACTGGTTTTTCGAAGTATAGTAGTAGTATAGTATAGTACAGGTCGGTATTTTAGGGGACTAGAGTAAATATGCGGTTGATGTTTTTGAAACGTGTTTAGACTTGCTTGTTTCATCATTAGAGACGTTAGTTTCAGTTTCGTAAAACATTCGAGTAGGACTCTATATGAGGACGCCTATATACATTTGTTTTTTGTCGATATATGTGCTAACTTTTGTTTGATTTGTGAGTGTTATTGATTCATTTTTATAATGAGTAAAAAAGTGTCATCATCATCATCATCATCAGTAGTGCTACAGCCCTACAGGGCGTCGACTTTCTCTAGCCTCGTCCGCCATCCTTTCCGGTCTCTGGCACGGACCTTCCAGTTAGCTAAACCAATTTTTCTGGCATCCTTAGAAACGCCGTCTTTCCATCTCAGCCTTGGTATCCCTCTGCCTCTACTGCCGGTTGGCATGGCCTCAAAGTTTCTTCGCGCTGGCACATCTTAACCTGCCAATCTTGATTGTTGTTATTTTGTCTCTGTTTCCTGACCCTCTGTATAAGTTATAAAGCTCAAAATCATATCTTCTTCTCCAGACGTTATCCTCTTGGACAGCACGATACATCTTTCTTAGGACTTTTCGTTCAAATGTTGAAAGTAACGTTTCATCTGCTTTTATTAAGGTCCAGGTTTCCGAGCCATAGATTAAAAGTGGTACAATTAACGCCTTATAGATTCTGATCTTTGTGCTTCTCGAAATGCTCGATTTACGTAAGTATTTTGACGGCACAAAAAAACAGCGATTGACAAGCATTATGCGCCTTTTTATTTCTTTTCTGGCATCATTATTCGGGTTTATCAAGGCTCCTAGATACACGTATCTAGATATATATCAAGACGAGTGTAACTCATCCACTGCTTCGATGTTATATTCTCCAATTGTGATATTTTGACCCGCGTCTCTCGCCCTGCGTTCTTTTGTGGCATCCAAAAACTTTGTCTTATTTGCATTAATTTGTAGTCCCATATTTCTGGCAGCATTCTCAAAATTTACATAGATTTGTTTTGCTTTTCGAAGAGTTCTGGAGGTCAGGTCCATGTCGTCTGCGTATGCCTGCGCCTGCGCTTGATGACTTATTAAAGATAGTATTTCTAGTATCCAGATCCGCATCTCGAACTACTTTTTCTAGTGGTATGTTAAACAGGAGACACCGGCGCGTAAACCCTGCCTCACGCCTACAGTTGTTTCGAATGAATCTGAGGTTTCATTCTGTATTTTTACGTCGCCCACAACTTTTGACATTGCCGTTTTTTGTCAAATCAATTAAGGTTTTTTTAATGTATAGCACATTCATAGCTTGGCAAAACTTTGGTCTTAGAACGCTATCATAAGCTGCCTTAAAGTCAATGAAAAGATGAAACGTGTCGATATTGTATTCGTTCACTTCTCGCGCATCTGGCGTAGTACGAAAATCTGGTCTGTTGTCGATCGACCAGTTCGGAATCCGCATTGGTACTGTCCGATTTTAGGTTCTGCGTACGTCCTTATGCGAGATATCAGGATATGTGACAGTATTTTATAAGCAGTGTTTAGTAGTGTAATAGCTCGATAGTTACTGCATTCAAACTGATCACCTTTTTTGTGTAAAGGGCATATAACCCCTACGTTCCACTCTTCTGGAATTTGTTTTTCACGTCAGACTTTTCGGATGATTTGTAGCATGGTTTCTTCCAATACTTCTCCACCAGCTTTAATGAGTTCTGCTGTGAAAGTATCTTTCCAGGAGCTTTGTGGTTTTTCAGCTTCTTTATGGCATCCTGGATTTCCTGCAAGTTGGGCAGTTCAACCAGGTCATCATTTAATTCTTCTAGCTCTTCTGCTTCTTGGTTAACTGAGCCTAGGAGTTCGGAGAAATGCTCCACCCACCTGTTGATTATTTCCTCATTATTGGCAAGAACCTGTCCGTTCTTACAATTATTTATTTTTGGTTTGAACTCCTTTCTTGTATTGTTAACCTTCTGGTCAAACTTTCTTGATTCCGACTGATTTTTGAGTCGTTCTATTTCATCCAAGAGTTTTTTTCATTTTCTCTTTTTTTTCTTTTATGCATCCTGTTTTCTTCTCTTCTGAAATTCTTGTAAGTTTCATCTACTTATCTTGTTTTTCGTTGCTGTTTTCTTTGGTAAGCTTTGTTCTTTCTGTCTGTCACTTTCTGGCATTCTTCGTCGAACCAGTCATTTCCAGGCGTTTTATTCTCATAGCATAGGATGTTTTCTGCCGATTGTTTTATGACATCGCTAACGTGTTGCCACATGGTGTTCATAGCTCATCATCCCGGATGTTTATATTCTCTTCAATATAGTTCTTGTATGAATTAAGTTTTTCTTCTTCTTTAAGGGCATCTGTGTTGTATCTTAGTTCTTTACCTCCTTTGGCCTTTTTCACGTTGGACAATTTTGGCTTTTTCACAATTTTGGCTCTTAGTTTCGCACCAATCAGGTAATGGTCCGAGTCAATGTTTGCTCCCCTGTACGTTCTAACAGCTATGAGATTGAAGTAGTGTCTGCTGTCTATAAGTACATTGTCGATTTGGTTTTCTGTTTCTCCATTGGGGGATACTCATGTAACCTTGTGTATTCTTTTATGTTCGAACGTTGTGCGTCCCACTACCATGTTCTTAGAGGCCGCAAAATTAAGAACCCCGTTTCCGTTGTCATTACTTTCACAATGGAGGCTGTGTCTACCAATATGCTCTTGGTATATTTCCTCCTTGCCAATCTTAGCATTCATGTCACCGATTATTATCTTAATGTTGTTGGTTGCGGTTTGATCATAGGCACTTTCTAACTGATCATAGTGAGAAAGTGACTAATGTGGTGAAAAAAGTTCAAAAGAGACACGTACATACAGCAAGAGACCGAAAATATCTGGAAGAAGACCGTCGAATCGACACGTATAAGAGGCACCAAGCGAATTGAATGCTAATCATCCGCGAAAAAATGTAAGCAATCGGAAGACTTGTACGATATTGAGGACAATCCAGGTTTTGGTTATCGTATGATAAACCTTATTGCAGGTTTTTCAGCTATTTCAAACGTTGTCGTTGGTAAAGTGTGCAAATCGCAAGTAAAATTTACGGAATGTGTTAAGCGCGGTTTGGCATTCAAAATAGTAGTATCCTGTGAAAGATGTGTACAGCCTAGAGATACCTAGTGGTCCATTTATTGGAAAAGGCTATAAAATAAACCGTAGAATTGTAATTGTAATTTCCATGCGATTATTCAAAATGCGATTCCAACATGCGATTATTAGAATTCCATGCAATTAAATCAAAGAACTTACAGGACTAGGGAAAACGAGCCAAGGTGGCCTATTGAAAGACAAAGACGGTAACATCATTCTGGACTCTAAACTGAATATACAGAGATGGGAAGAGTATTTAAAAGAACTTTTCAAAGCCAACAGAGCCGAGGCTCAAGATATAAATATCGAAACACCCGCATTAAAAATAACCAGAGAAGAGGTTAAATACGCAATTAAGAACGCGAAAAACGGAAAAGCAGCTGGACCAGATGAGGATTTCACCGAAATCATCAAATTAATCGAAGAAGACTCGATTTAAACACGATATATACAAGAGGCAAAATCCCTCGAGAATGGCTGAAATCGACATTCACAGTAATGCCGAAAAAACAGAATGCGAACGACTGCTCTGAATACATGTCTGTAAGCTTCATGAGCCACACACTTAAAAGCTTTTTGAAAATTGTACACAAACGAATAAGTACAAAAGGAGATAGAGAAATTTGCAACACGTAATTCGGATTTACTAACGGTCTAGGAACTAGAGACGCGCTGCGCTGTTTGGAATAAAAGTCCTATTACAAAAATGTTTAGACATGAACAAAGACGTATTCATGTGTCTAGTTGACTACGAGAAAACGTTCGATACAGTCAAACATGAAGGACTAATCCAGATACTTAGAAGTAAAGGAGTTGATGATTACGATGTCCGAATCATACAAAACTTATATTGGAACCAAAACGCGGTAATTAATATGGAAAATGAAACAACAAAAGAAATCGAAATACAAAAAGGAGTAAGACAGGGGTGCGTGCTGTGCCCCTCTTGTTTAACTTATACTCCGAAGCTATCTTCGAAGAAACATTAGAGGATTAAACAGCTGGCATAACAATCAACGGCAAAGCCATAAACAATATTCGATATGCCGACGACACCATAATGATTGCTGATAATATCACAGATCTACAACAAATCACAGAACGTTTAAACACCGTCAGCCAAAAATACGACGAAAATAAACATAAAAAAACGAAATTCATGATTGTTCCCAAAAGACGAATTATAGCGAATTTAACATCAACAACATCAATATAGAAAAAGTCAGCTCTAACAAATACCTGAAAACCATAATAAATGAAAATAACAATCAAACACAAGATATAAGGTCCAGAATAGAGATGGCGAGAACAGCGTTCACGAAAATGAAAAATCTTGTAACCAACAGAGACCTAAACATGGAACTCGTAACATGTAACGTCTTCACAATCCTTCTATACGGAATGGAGGCATGGACGCCCAAAAAACAAGATACGGATAAAATCCAAGCGTTCGAACTATGGGTGTACCGACGTAGATTAAGAATACCATGGACCGAGAGAATAACAAATTAACCCAGATGAATAAAGAACGAGAACTCATTAAAACAATATAAACCAGAAAACTTCAATATCTGGGCCACGTCATGCGAGGAGATCGTTATGAATTACTACAACTCATTGTGCAGGGAAAAATATCAGGAAAGAGGAGCCCGGGAAGACGACGGATCTCCTGGCTCAAGAATTTGATGGAGTGGTTTGATTGCTCCTCTATAGACCTGTTTAGAGCAGCAGTGTCAAAAATAAGAATAGACATTATGATAACAAACCTCCGTTAGGAGAAGACACCCTTAGAAGAAGAAGATGCGATTATTGATTTGCACGGAATAAAAAAGGATTGTGCATTCATGGAATTACCCCGGCCTATGTTTTACCCTTTCTATGATAAGGTTGTCAAAAAACTGTATCCAAACTAGTTTGCAAGAACAGTATGATGAAAGAAGCGAAAGATGAGACAACTATTTCTTGAGAAAAAGGAGTAAATGAAATTATGATATCACGCGATTGTTCGTGGAGAAAACGTGGATTTAGGGTGGGTCCCAGTTTTGCTTAGTGACAGCAGCATATTTTATCACCGCCTCAAATAACAATTCACGTGGCGAAATCCAGCTGGCAAAGACTCGGCAATGCTGGACTACGTATTGATCAACAACAGATTCCGATCGATACTAAAAGATGTGCGTGCGATGCGTGGACCCTACTGTGAAATTACAAGTGCGATTACAAAGGGCAACGAAAAGGGCGCCACCACCAATTAGGAGGAAAACTGGGCCTGTCTACGAGACCCGGAAACCGGCCGAGAATTGAAAATCGCATTATCCAACAAATTCGCATCACTCGCAATATCGGACGATATCGACGTATAAGAAAAACAAATATCGGGTAGGTTGTGGAGAGCGCAACGGAGTTGTGCCCACCCATCCGTCGACGGACACAGCCGTGGATTTCGGACGACTGCCTCCATCTCGTTAACCAGCGAAAACAAATAAAACACGTCGATTTCGAGCAATATTGTCGATTGAGCAAATAAGTACAACAGAAAATGAAGCCGGAACGGGAAGCGTACTGGAATAATGTCGCAGCCTAAATGGAAGAAGCAGCGTTGCTGCACGAGTACCGGACGTTGTACCAGACAATCCGGCGGCAAGGCGGCAAAACAACATCAACGAACGACAACATAAAAAATCGGACGGAACCTTCGTGATCTCTCTCCACGAGCGCCTGCATCGTTGAAGAGAATTCTTCCATCAACTGTACAACGATGATCCGCCACAAGGTCCAGCGCCCGAACCACTGATTATCTAGCTGACTACGAATCAGTTTGACTACGAATCAGTTCCCCGACACCGAACTGACAATTTCCAAGGTGAAGACGCCAATAAAATCGCTGAAAAACGGTAAAGCGCCAGGAGGAGATCAAGTAACGGCCGAGATGATAAAGACCAGAGAAGTCTTCTTATTGCAACAACTTCACGTCTTCATAACGAATATATGGCATTCGGATCGTATCCCTTCGGCGTGGAAGGAAGCGATCGTTGTGCCTATTCTGAAGAAAGGAGATAGTCGAGGATGCAAGAAATACTACGTACTAACGTCCTCTCGATCGTCGGTAAAGTATTTATGAAAATCACACAATCGAGGTTAAAGAAACATAGAGACCAAACGAGCCGGAAAAACAAGCTGGATTTAGATCACAGTGAGGATGCATTGATCAGATATTCGCTCTCCGTCAGCTAACGGAAGAAATAATTCGATGCGGCAAATGAACCGTCATCGTCTTCATCGACTTTAAATCCGCCTTTGATTGCATTAACGGGTCCAGTTTGTAGAGAGCCCTGGAGACCGAACACGTGCCGTTGAAAATCATTCTACTTCTTCAGGCATCCTACGACGGCTCAAGCAGCTGTGTTCGTATCCGAAATGACTTATCCGAGAAGTTTACGATTACGATACGAAGCGGAGTCCGACACGGCGACGGCGACGACTTCATAACCGATCTGATGTTCGCCGACGACAACGCCTTTTGCGCCGACACGGACACCGAAACAGACATTTTGTTCGACATTTCCCGCATCGCACAGTCATACGGATTAAAGATCAATGCGGATAAAACCAAAGTGTTCGCAACGGACGGATCGGAAGCGAGTGATTACCTCGGTGAAACCCAAATCGAACAGGTACCACAGTTCAAATATTTGGGATCGCTTGTGGCAGAGAAGGAATTGGCGCCGACGGCCGATGTTCATAGCCGGATCGGTAAAGCGATAGCAACAATCGCCTCGCTCAAGTGGTGCATATGGAAGCGGACGAATATCACCATCAAAACCGAAATACGCCTATACCAAATGTGAATCCTTCCTATTCTTCTTTATGGATCGGAAACGTGGACGCTGCTCAAACCGGACCTAAACAAGTTCGAGGTCTTCCAAATGCGACGCTTGAGACAAATAATCCGTGTCTATATCCGCGTCTGACTCCAAAACGGGAAAATTAGACAAAGCTGCGATCAACAGATACCGATCTTCTTCTTCTTTACGTGCCATGTCCTCCGGGGACGTCGGCGATCATCATAATGATTTTTATTTTATGAGCAGCGACACGAGACAGGCTAGTAGAACTGACAACATACCACTCTCTCAGGTTTTTCAGCCAGGACGTGCGTCTTTTTCCTGGACCTCTTCTACCTTGGATTTTGCCTTGCATGATACCGATCGAAGAAGAAATACAAAAACGAAGACTACATTGGTTTGGCCACGTCTGTGGATGAATAACATCCGGCTTCCACGCAAAGTCCTTTGGCGGGAGCGACCGCCAGACTGGAGAGTACAAAAAACGTGCCAAAGAAGGCAATGGTTGAAACAAGTGAAAGAAGATCTGAGAAACCAAAGACTGGATGCCCATCAAGCCAAGTACATCGCAATCGATCGGAAAGAGTGGAAACGTATCATGAATGGAGCAAGAAATCCTGCGATAGCAGCGTATTGGTAGCGAGCGCCATTCCCTCCTCAATCGCCGGCTAGGGATTAAAAAAAGCAGTGCAAGAATCGTAGACTGCGCAATGAAATCAAAATGCTGTAAGGCGTGTGACTACTAGAAGAATAAAGAAGGCACCGAATAATATACGGAATGGGCACAAAATCAAAAAGATAAGTGCGATGTGAATCAC
This sequence comes from Phosphuga atrata, assembly GCA_944588485.1. Classification (NCBI taxonomy): domain Eukaryota; kingdom Metazoa; phylum Arthropoda; class Insecta; order Coleoptera; family Silphidae; genus Phosphuga; species Phosphuga atrata. The sequence continues at coordinate 47,766,619 of OX155899.1, forward strand.
CATAGATCAGCACGAAATTGGAGGAGGTCGATGCAGTAGGTACACCAGGTAAAATATATTCATTATATTGGTGACGGTGGTTCTAAGACTTTTAAAGGCATTACTGATGGTAAGCCCTATCAGAAAGCCCTATAACAGTACTCAAGGAAGAGTGTATAGATCACGTTTAATAGCGAATGGGTACCAGCCTACGTAATTTAAAAAAGAATAAAAAAAGTCTTGGTGCATAATGACGGGAAAACTAATAGAAAAACTCTTTATTTATTATGGATTAGCCATTCATAGAAACTGTGTTACAGTTGAAATCATGAGAAACAGTATATGGGCTACACTCGATCATAAATTATCTACTGATGTAATTCCACAGCACGATAAATGTACGATCTGAGAGAATTCATGGTGTTCATGGTAAAAGATTAAGGCTACAAGTAGTTTGGCTGTGTACAAACATAAGCCATCTCTTCCAATTGAAGTGTAGGAAGCTATCAAGCCAGTCCAAGTAGAATTGTCCAGAGACTCAAAACTACAACGAAAGTTTTAATTCGACTGTGTGGGAACTGACCCCAAAATCCATTTTCCGCAATTTAAATAAGCTAGCCACACGTTTGGTAGGTCCGTTAATATCGATTTGTCCAGCCCTGGAATATGGTGGCTTTTCACAAATCAGTTAGAACGTTGTAAGTTCTTGAACTTAAGGGACGATGCTGATTATGGTAAGTATAAGACTGTTCCAATGTTCATTTTGCCAGATCTCAGTTAATGGTTAGAGGACATGAAGTACCCAGGTCGTAAAATAATAGATGACAATTGCGGTGTAGAAATATTTTCCGATGCTTCAATGACAGGCTGCAGAGCAGCCTGTGAACAGGAAACCGCAAGTGGCCAGTGGTCGGATGAGGAGTGTAAAGTACATATTAACACACTAGAGTTGCTAGCCGTTATTTTTTGGCCTAAAGATTATCGCAAAGGATCATCACGACTGCCAAATACTTCTTCGTATCGATAACTCAACGGAAATTTCGTACATTTATAGGATGGGGCGGTACTCAATATCCACATCTCACAATTATCAATTGATAACGAGGTCTCATACGAAGAGTCTTGGCGGTCTCATCCAAATTTTGAATGGACTTTACCAACTACAGCTTTCGAGAGGATAGTTCAAACTTTTAATGAACCTGATATTGACTTGTTTAAGACAAGATAAGTCTATCATGGTGGAAAGACCCAGGAGCTTTATTTCGCTGTAAACGCACTTACCTTAAATTAGACCAAGATGTATTTCTATGTTTTTCCACCATGCTCTATTACGCTTAACGCAATTAGAAAGATAATTTCAGATAACACCAAGAGTATTATGGTTGTACTGTTATGGGCCACATAACCTTGGTATCCAGTTTTTTCAAAAACTTCTTGTGCCTGAACGAATTATACTTCAATCACATGATACGGTTACACCTTTTTTATAGCAGGAGCAACCTGCACCCGCACCTTACCATAGCTGTCAAAGTGTTATCAGGATGAGATTTCTAAGGAGGAAGGTCCCATTAAATTCACTCAATATAATATTGTTAGCACCAATGGAGCATAGTTCCCTACGGCAGTACGATGTATGCTTGAAACGATGGTTTAGTCATTATAAAGAGGAGGCAATCGATATGTTTCAGGCATCAATCTCAGAGCTATTAGAGTTTCTGAATATTTTTTTTTAATAAAGGTAATCAATACGGGTCCGCAAAACAACTATACTGCAGCATTATCCTTAATATATAATATAATAATCCTTTATTAGCATAAATGTAAATACACGACCGTTCGTACATTAGTGTGACAAGAATAGAATTATCCTTAATAGTAACACAGTAGGTCTCTGAGCACTACAGAATCAAAAGATTCTTTAGGGCAGTTTTCCAAGTTTCCCCGATCTCTACCAAAATACAATATCACGTGAGATACACCAGTTGTCTTAGACTCTCTGGTTGAGTGGTACCCGAATGAAGAACTTTCGCTGGAGAGCTCTCAAAAAAAAATACATAAGTCTATTAGCCTTGGTGACGGCTCGTTGAGTACAAACCCTTGCAAGGATAAATAGAAAAAACGTTGAGATGAATTCATCTAAAGTTATTATAAAGATACCAGATTCTATCAATACATCTAGAGTGGAGGCTAACCAACCAATGCCTATGTTTACCTTTTTTCCATGATAAGTTAGAAGTTTGCCCGGCTACGACTCTAATTGATTACATTAATAGGTCCGAGGACCTACGAAGCATGAATACTCCTTTCATCAGTTATAAAGAACCGCACAAGATTGTGTTCACCCAGACTTTAAGCCGTTGCGTTGGATTAAATTCACACTAAAGGATAGTGGAATCCACTTTTCAGCGCATAGTACGCGGCACGCGGCGGCATCAAAAGCCACAAGCTAGGAGTAAATATAGACAAAATCAGAAGAACTGGGGGCTGGGAGTGGTACCTGTCGTACATTCGGAAAATTCTATAACCGAACAATTTTGGAGGAGAATTGTACTTCATTATCGAGTCCGATAATCTGTAGATAGTTTCTTGGGTCCTCTCTATGAAGAAACTGAGATTAATTCAATGCTATTGTTTGATTTCGAATATATTTCCTGAACCTGTACTCTCAATATCTACAAGTAGTTTGATAATTTCAGGTACTAATCTTGGGGACGAAGCACGAGTATAATTAATAATTATACTAACTTACCTAAGTAAAGTTCTATTATAATTATAGGAAGTTCTTCGTCCGAAAAGATTAGCACCCATCCAACACTAATGGTTCCTAACAGGTCCGGAAATACCAGGGCTAAACTGTTTCTAAACTTTGAAGGGCCCGGGGCGGAAATAGAGGGCGTCAGAGAGTATACAGAGTTCTTTTATTTTTTATTCTCAAATATAGTGAATAAGTGGCAACACTGACGTGTAACTACAGGTAGTTGAAACATTTCAGGTACTAATCTTTTCGGACGAAGCACTTCGTATAATTATAATAGAACTTCACTTAGGTAAGTTCGTTTAATTATTAATTTCAACTAGCTCTTTAAAAATATATTTTCTGGATAAGTACGTAGGATTTTTTTGATATGGCATAGTTAATTTGTTAATAGTAATTTTCTGGTGATTTCTCTGCGAATTTTGCAAGTTTGACTATGGAAGTGCGCCATTTGGCCAAAAATCAATGTATCAAAAAAATGCTACGTACTTCTCTAGCTGTTGTTATGTGCAGGGTCCTTCAATAAGAGGTTTCATTTTGAAATGTAAAGGAAAACAAGTGTTTTTAAGCGAAATTATCCCACGTTTATTTTATTGTAAAATGAAGGGTATTCCATTAATAATGGAAAAAAATATTAGCCAAATGGCCGCCACGGCCATCACAATCCTCAATTCGCCCATTTGCGGCTGTATGTCCTCGATAACTTCACGCACTCCATCATTGAGGTCTTGAATCAATTGTGGGCAATTGCTACAGATATTATCTTTCACGTAGCCCCAAAGGAAAAGGTGTTTTTAGAGGTGCTAAATTCACGCAAAAGAGTTACTTGTTTACTTTTGTTTTTTGTAAAATAAACGTGTTTCATATCAATATGTTCCAATTCCGGGCATACAAAATTATTAATCATCGTTCGATAGCGCAATCCATCCATCGCCTCATTTTCGAAAAAGTAAGGTCCGACGACCCCGCCAGACCAAAAGCTGCACCAAACAGTCACAGTTTTCAACAATAATTCTTGGGTTTTCCGAGCCCCAAATGAGACAGTTCTGCTTGTTAACGTAGCCTCCGAGGTGAAAATGGGCCTTATTTTTTAAGATGATTTTTCGATGAAATTCTGGATCAGTTTGATGCACTTCAAGGACCCAATCACCATAGACACGACGTTGTTGATGGACGGTAGGCGGTAGTTCTTGTGTTAACTGAACTTTATTATATTACTCGTGTAGAAGCATCATACATAAAATAAATACATTTTAAACATAGCTAAGTAACCAAGTAAAATATATAGTAAACTAGACTAGACATGTCTTTCCCAATAAAGGTCCTCTTCTTCCCCAAACGTCAATTGCATTTGGTTCAGCTGACATTAAATCTTCGAGGCTGCATTGGGTGGGGCACATAGGACAGTTGTACATATGTGGAGTCATCTGTGGGTCGCCGCAGTCGCACAGGACATAAGTAACCCGGTATCTCCATTTGTTGAGGGTGGCCCTGGATCTTGCAGTTCGAGATCGAAGTTAGTTCAGTGATTTCCAAACCTGCCAGCTCTCCTCGCATCCATCAGCTAGTTTTTTCGATGGGGCCATCCAAGGTTGGTCTGTTGTGTCTTTCCACATAACTACCCTAGATTTGGTGGTCTATTCTTCAAAGTCTATGGTGGATGCTAGGAAGCTTTTCCTTGACTTTATCCTCTAATGTACAGAATGTAGGTTATAGAGGGGGTGTCGTTCGAAAGTAGAACATTTAAATCTTTCCTTATAGGCTGCTGCTTCCCTTCGGACTGCAGGTGAAGCGATATCAGCCAGGTGGTAGACTCTATCCAAAGGGGTGGGTTTCCGGGTTTGTCTGGCAAGTTCTGACTTGTACCACACTGGAGAAGCGTATTCGCCAGCTAAGTAGCAGAGAGCTAAAGTCGTTGCTGCGACAACACGTGGTTTGGCACCCCAAGAACTGCTTGTTATTTTCCGTAGAATGTTTTTTCCCCCGCTTACTTTCAGTTTAGTATTCCTGCAGTGCAGTTTGTAGGCAAGAGCCCTGTCCAGCGTAACTCCGAAGTATTTTGGGTTTGGGCAATTTTCCAGCAGCACTCAGTTCCATGTTACCTGTAGCTTTCTGGATGCCTGTTTGTTGCGAAGATGGAAGGCAAATACTTGGGTCTTTGATGGGTTTGGCCTAAGCTATTTCTTACTGTAATAAAGGTTCAGCTTTTACAGTGCTTCAGTTAGACCCTGTTCGATATTTCAAAAACTGTCCCCTCCCTCTATCGTCGGCGATGATATACCTGTTAGTGCCAATCGGGAGTGGTTGATCGTTGATATATATATACATATATATATATATATATATATATAAATATAAATATATATACTTATATATATATATATATATATATATATATATATATATATATATATATATATATATATATATATATATATATATATATATATATGTTGTATTTGAGGTTCTCGCGGATAGATACCTGTGTTGCTTTGTTTTCTCGGGGATTCCGCGTTGATGTTGAGGGTTGGTTCTGAGAAGAACCGGATTCTCGACGTTTCGGCGAACTAACATTCGCCATTTTCAAGAGATATATGCGTCCGTGCTGGCCAACCGTTAGACGCATACTACAAATGACAAGTATGCCACTAAAGGTTGACCCGCACGGACGCATATATCTCTTGAAAATGGCGAATGTTAGTTCGCCGAAACGTCGAGAATCCGGTTCTTTTCAAAACCAACCCTCACATCAACGCCGAATCCCCGAGAAAACAAAACAACACACATACATATATATATATATATATATATATATATATATATATATATATATATATATGTATATATATATATATATATATATATATATATATATATATATATTTATATATATATATATGTATATATATATATATATATATATATATATATATATATATATATATTTATAAGAGATATATTTTGATAAGATTTTTGATGAGTGGGGAAGAGTGAGTTTTGAAGAGTGGGGCCAGTACACTGCCCTGTGGTAGGTCGTTCTTCTGACTTCGCGACCTACTTTGCTTTCCCTGGAATTCTACATAGAACATCCGGTTTAGGAGCAGGGTTCTTATGATGTTAGCTGGAAGTCTTTAGTTATCTCGTAGACTTTTCGCATTAATATCCAAAGGTTAATAGTGTCGTATGCCGCCGTTAGGTCTATAAAGACCGCTCCTGTAATTTAGCACTTTTGGTACCTATCCTCAATAAACTGCGTTAGATTGAGTGTCTGCGTTGCATTTTCCGGGGCGAAAGCCAGCCTGCTGCGGGATAAATAAGGGTCCTATATCTATCTTTAACCGGTTTTGTTAATCTAATCGAATAATCTTCTCGAATATTCTGTAGATATGGCTCAGAAGAGAGATTGGCCGGTAGCTCATTGGATCACCGGGTTCTTGACACTTGTTGCACAAACTTGCCGGATTCTAGACACTTGTTGAACATTTGCGGCAGCTACAGTCTTTGCCCTGGGTGCAAAGTGTTTTATTTGTTCAATAAGAAGGTCGTCTAGGCGCGCCGCCTTACTAGGTTTACATTTGTTGATGGCTGCATTCAGTTCCTCTGTCGTGAATGACACGGAGAGGGTGGTTGTTTCCTCCTCCAGGTTCCTAAGAATCTTCTTTTCCGTTTTCTGGGAGCTGCTTTGTCATTTGATTGACAAATTGTGTGGCGCGAGTTGGATCATTGCTGAGGCGCTGTAGTAATGTGCAGGCATTGTGGCTACTTCTCCTCATGTCAATTTCGTCAATTAGTTTAATCCATGTCTTTCTTTTGTTTTCTGCTAAGGAAGCGATTAGTTGTTGGCCTGATGTAATTGTGTCCTCATCCATGGGGTCGGCGTCGAAAAGTTCTAAGTACTGCCGTAGTTTATCCACTGCCTCCGGGGGTAATCCTGTGACGTAATTCGTTCTGCAGCCTCGTGGGATTGATTACCTGCAGCACTTTTTTTACGGCATCAAGAAATTTTCTGTAGCAGCAAGGTGTTATTTTAGTGACTGCATGCTCCAGAAGTTCCTTGAAAAGCCAGTTGGCATTCCGAAAGTTGTACCTTCTCCGGAATCTTATTTTCTGGGGTGGAACCGCGGCAATAACTTGGCACATTATAGGTCGGTGTTGGGTGAGAGGTATGGGTGAGCAGACAGTTTTTACACATTCGGGTATTATTCTCTCGCTTGCAAACAGTAGTTCCGGGTTGTATCCCCTACGCCACCTGCGGCTGTTAAATGTGGCTGGTTGTTTACTATCATGTAGAAGCGTCCGCTTGTTGGACTTTGCCCACCGGATCACGGCTTCTCCGTTTTTATCGTCGGCTTGGTATCCCCATACGCCGCTGTGACTATTGACATCTCCGATTACGGGGAGTGTAAGTGAATCTTGCTTTTATTGAAACTTTTAAGCTCCTCCACGATATACTCTTTCCCTGCTGGCTTATACACCAATGTTAACGTGCAGTCATTTAGTTCCACTCTCAGTACCTACATATTGTTCGTTTCCGCAATGTCCACAGAGAGAATCTGAATGTCCGGTTTTAGAAAAACTGAGCTCCCGTCTTGTGAGTGTGGTCTCTCATCTAACAAACGCATGTTCTGAATTCTTGGGCGGTTTTGATTACTATTTATATGGGTCTCTTCGTAAACATAGTACGTCGCAATTGTGTTCGCGACAGAGCTTCAGGAGCAGTTCCTATTTACTGGCAGAGAGGCCCTCGATGTTAATAGAGATCGTAGTCAGTTTTGAGCCTGAAAAGGTCCTTTGTGCGGGAGACATTTTAATGCTCTACAGAGCTCTTATATGCTTCTAGATTGAAAGGATTTGCTGACTACAAAGCTCTTTATTCCCTACTTGTAACTTCCTAAAGTATCTTTATTCAGATAACCAGATACGTAACCGGAATTATCGGTAACATCCGCCCTTCCGGCAACCCCTTTGCCCTTCCCGGACTCGAAGCGCTTTTTGAGAGATCCAGTATACTTCGAAGTGTCCGTCAATCTATCCACTGGTCCCGAATTTTGAACCACTCCAACTCCGCTAAAACCGGGCAAGCCGCAGCTCATAATTTTCTTCTTCATTTCAGAGACCTTCTAGGTATTGGCCAAATCTTCGAGGAACTTGATGTAATGGGCGTAACTGGCCTTCGGCGCTTTGAGCTTCTTGAAGCAGATGCCGGTGTCGGTGGTGGTGATTTTGTTGCCGTCGAACAGATTGGCCTGTTTCATCCACTTGTCGCTCTGCGACAGCGAAATCGTTTTGCCGTCCGACTTGCTGTCGCCGAACTTGGAGAATGCCTTGAACAAGTTCTCGAAATTCATCGCTTCTTGTTTGTTTTCGGGATATTCACACGACGCTCTCCACTCGACAAATGATATCACCTAGGCTTCGCCTTTTAACCTAGCTTCGGCGTCCTCAGACCGCACAACTTCGTTATTTTCCCATTTTTTTTTTAATTCCATCTCGACGTGTTTCCTTAAAACGCTCTCACACCAAATTTTCACAAGAGCAGTTGCCCAGAGGACGCCCGAGTGTGCTATTGTAGTCGGAGTGTATATGACTATATATCTATAGTCACATTCTTCCAACAATTTAAACTAGAAAACACTGAACTTTAAAAGTCTTAAGACCTAAGTCTTTATGCAAAATACTGTGAAATGTCGTTTGTGGAATGCCCATTGCCAAAGATCGACGAAAAATGGACAAACCTGGGTTTTCCTCAACACTATGGGCTACAACAGCAATATTCTCAGTTGTTCTTGAGAGACGTGCACGAGTTCGGTTCTTCACATCACTAACTTGTCCCAACAGCTCAAACTTTCCACCAGTTTCACAATTGCTGTCTTACAAGATTCTTCACGACGACCTAAAAATGCTTTAGTTTTGCAAACTGTGGCCGCGAAATTTTCACCATATTTTTAGGGAATTTTAATAATTTCAGTGCGTTGTGGAAGCCCATATCCTTCCATTCTTATTAATGGCGTCGTTTTAATTTGTCATCTGTAAAGTACTTACAGGTTGACACGTGACAACTGTTAAAATGGCAGGCTATTGAAAATGAAAACGTCTTATTGGAAGACCCTATACAATTAGAAATAATTAAGGAATCATCATAATTCAAAATTTGATGTAGCTGTTGGTACGGCCATGGACCCTTCCAGAACAGGGAGGTCATTTGAGAAACGCTGGACAGCCGCAATTTTTAAATAAATTATTTTATAAAATTATGTCTTACTATGTAAACTCGATTTATTTTATATTTTTCCTGGAAAAAAAATCACTGAAAGCTTATTTTTTCGACCTGTAGCGTGGCCTAACCCCTTAAGGCAGTTTAGTCTGAACTTACGAAACGAAAAAAAAACAAAACTAGTTGCTAAATGACCCATTAATTTATTATCAAACTAATGAGTATATTAAATGAAGTGTGTCAACAAAAATTGCGTTAGAATTAGTACCTACTTTACATGTAAATCTAGATTAATAGCCATTCCTTAATCAGAAATAGGCAATAAATTAGAACTAACAATTGGCGAAAAATATTATTGTCTCATTATCAGCTGTATAATTTTTTTACGGCCGAATATAATTGCAAGTACTCACATTTTACCATATTTTTGCGAATTTTTAAGTAATTGCATAATTAGGCTATCCATCCATAGATAAGGTAACAGTATAAATTAAGCTTGATTTCGCTTGCAATTTTAGTTTCAAACTTTACTCTACTACACAAAATTCAATCGAGATGATTCTACTTGGTTTACTAATTTGCACAGGTATTTTTACATAAATACATAATTACGGATAGGACAAGATACACAAAACTTAAGACTATACAAGATCAGACAAGACTAGTTAGTACTAGATAAGAATAAATCTTGTTTATAATTCGTAAAACCATACAACATTACAGATAATCAGATAAACTTAATAAAGACGGAACAACGCTTGAATATATAAATATACTCAACCTTTCCCGAGCTCTATAATACTAATGACTCTTTGTAGGACTACTTTTTAGGTAGTCCTAAAAAGACTCATTAGTAATATTGAGCTCCGGAAAGGTTGAGTATATTTATATATTCAAGCTTTGTTCCGTCTTTATTAGCTTTATTTAAATCTTGTTTAATTTATTCTTATCTAGTACTAACTAGTCATGTCCTGCCTGGTTTACTCTTGTCTAGTCTTGTCTTCTCAACTAGTAATGGGATCTAGTCTGTTGTGCCTAACATTTTTGAATTATCTGCAGTTATTGATAGCAGTCTATGTGTTGATCCTGAGGCGGAATTCTTCCTAACAACAAAAACCGCGAACATAAGTCTAAATACGACAGAAAATTTGAAGCAGCTTAATTTTGACTACCCAACGAAATTCTTGATCCACGGCTGGACGGAAGACTCCAACCAAACCAATTACGTCGAGATGGCACAAGCATACCTAAAACGAGGGGGAAGCAATGTAATTCGCGTGGACTACGCTAACACCTCCAAGTTGGATTACATTCATGCAAAAGCCAACCTGCCAAACGTCGGTAAATTCATTGGAGAATTCATAGTAAATCTGAATAAAACCTATAATTATCCCTTGGAGAAAGTGCATTTGGTTGGACATTCATTGGGCGGGCAAGTTGCTGGATCCGCTGGAAGGACGGTTTTGAGCGCGACGAAATTCAAAGTCGGGAGGATTTCAGCGTTGGATCCGGCACGACCCTTATACGAGGGAGTCTTAATACCAGATGACGCGAAATTAACCAGGGACAGTGCAGAAATGGTGGATATAATCCACACTGATGGAGGACAATTTGGCTACGAGGATCCAGCAGGAACCGTCGATTTCTTCCCAAATAGCGGAAAGAGGTTACAACCGGGCTGCACTACAAAATTCACAGGTTTAGGACACATCGAAGAAATCTGGAAGCACTACCCATTGGCAGATGGTAAGTTGATTAATGATTAATTAAGAGTCGGTGATTAGTGTTGGATAAATTGAGAAAGAGAATGATCTTTACTAGCTTCTTCTACTGTTTTGCATGTCGGTAATACAACTAAAGCTTTCAAAAAATCGTTTTTTTTGTTTCTTGGATAAAATTGTAGTTGATATTTTAAAAATGATGTGTTGGAGTGTAATCTCCCGCAGGGCTTACATCGCCTCAAGCACCAGCATTTCCGCCTTACGGGTCTCCACGCACAGCTAACACGTGGGTGGGTAGTTGTTTAAATGATATATATAAGGAATTGGCCCACACAGTTTCATTTTTGGTGCTGGGGAGAGCTCGGGTACCTCGGGAGCGCTAATTCCCGTACCTAGTGGTAAACTAGGCCCCTGGGGATGAACTTACATTAATCATAATTAGTTAGTGAGTCGGGGGTGGCCGTATTTATATCCCCTTCCAGGTCTCCATTCGATGAGGAATCGTAGTGTTTCTATAACCCGATCGTAAAATATGCACCACTAAATTTATAAATCGTTCTTGGAATTATAAAAACAAACCCCATCGCCAGTGAGAACGCTACGTAGTCTTTGTTGCTGTTCTTGTTGAAGGCGTCCTCGAAGACGGTTGAAGGCGTTATCGTAGACGCTGTTGTTGCGTGTGCCTGGTAGACGGTTGAAGTTGTTACCGTAGATGCTGTTGTTGTAAGTTTGTTTCAAGGCGTCTACTAGGCGAATGAATTCGCTACCGTAGACACTGTTATTTTCATTGATAGTTGTCTGGTAGATGGTTGAAATCGTTAACGTAGATGTTGTTATTGTGATCGTTGATAAGCATCTGGCAGACCGTTGTTGTTGCGTTTGTTGCAAGGCGTCTGGTAGACGGTTGAAGTCGCTACGATAGACGTTATTATTGCATGCGTCCTCGTAGACGGTTAAAGGTATGATCGTAGACTTTGTTGTTGCGTTTGTTACAAGGCGTTTAAAAGACGGTCGAGACAGCTGTTATTGGGTTTGTAGCAAGGTCCATAGGTAAACTGTCCTCATGTTATACGTGAGATTCTGGAGTTTAGTTGGTGTTGTATGACGGAGGCGCCTTCATGAATTAGGAATAAGTTGAATTTCGATTTGGGGCAAGCGACTGTAGTTGGGTTGGTATTGTAGGTCTAAACCGGAATCGTGAGTTCCACGAGAGTCGGTGCGTTTAGTTTCGCATGTAGAGTTTTCATGACACAGGTGCAGGAAGTGAATTACTGAAGGCTAAGATCAGGGAGCAGAACAGATAGACGTCGTGTTGGCTAGGGAGCCAAACGACAAGAGAAACAACCAAAAACTAGAGATAAGGCGGGGAAAACGTTAATAGAGCCTATGACAACAAAACTCGGGGCAACGCAATATTGATCGCGCGAGGGCTTCACGTGCCTGAAGACAAAGAGGCTAACCATCTATAGCTGCTACATATCGCCGAAATGCTCGAGCCGAGCTTGAAAGTTATCTCGACGCCCTGCAGAGCGATATTAAAAAAATTCGCGAGGAAATATTAATTGGCGGAGACTTCAACAGTAAGTCTCGGATTTTTTGGGGCCAAAAGGGAGGACCGTAGAGGGAAAGTTTTGGTGGACTGGATGGCGCAGAACAACTTCGTCATCCGAAACAGCGGGAACAAACCCACCTGTGTACGAGAAAACGGTAGCTCCATTGTGGACTTGACCTTCGGAACCGTGAGGACTGTACGAAAGATGTTGGCGTGGGAGGTGCTCCCGGAAGAAACCCTGAGCGACCATAAGTACCTGTGCTACGAAATTCTAGACAGTGGAACCCCCGAGCAAAATAACAACGAGAGCAATGGATGGAAAACGGCTGCGCTGGACAAATAAAAGTTCGCCTAGGCCTTCCGAGAGGCCTCAAAGAAGAAGCCGGATAATGCACACGGACTAGTCGAGCTGGTCACTAAAGTTTGCAACAAGTGTCTTCCAAGGAAAGGTGGATTCAGGCCTAACAGGTGCATCTACTGGTGGACGAGCGAGATAGCCGAACAAAGAACAACCTGCGCCAAGGCAAGAAGAGGAGCGACGAGAAATAGGAAGAAGCAGAACGGTGAATACGATGGCTACGCGGCGGCCTATAAGGCCGAAAAGAAAAAAATGCGGATACTCATAGCGCGGGCCAAAGAAGCCAAGTGGAAAGAAATCTGCGAGGACGTTAAAATCGTGACGGATAAACTAAAAAAGCCAGAATTGAAGAAAAGGGTGGTGCCTTTTCGTCTTTTCGTGACGCACGAGAAAACCGAGTAGACGCGAACGGGACAACACGACGCCCAGGGTATTAAGCTAGAGGAATTAGAAGAAATAGCGGCTAAAATGAAAACAAAAAAGCGCCGGGCCCCGACGACATTCCAGTGGATGTTGTAAAGCTTGTGTGCAAGTACTTCCCCGAAACCGTGCAGGACGTATTGAACAAAGAACTGAAGCACGCAACGTTCCCGAAAAGGTGGAAAAAAGCAAGACTAGCGCTCATCCCGAAACCTAATAAACCTTCGACGAGTCCAGATGCCTATCGACCGATATGTATGCTGTACAGTTTTGATAGGCTGTTCGAGAGAATCCTGGTTAACAGGATCACAAAGGAACTGCGGGGAGAGTGGAACTCTCGGCGAGGCAGCACGGCTTTCGGAAAGGAAAGTCCACGGTCACGGCCGCAGAACATATCCCAAACCTGGCGGAGGAAAAATGAAAAAAATCATCAAAAATTAAGAAACTTGTCGCTCTCGTGACGATAGACGTCAGACAAAGAATGCGTTCAACTCAGCACTGTGGAATAACATAGCAAAAGAGTTGGAAAGCAGAAAGTTGCCCGAATATCAAAATCGGCACAACAAAGAACTATTTCTGTGACAGGCTGCTTTAGGCAGAGGAAAGGGATATAAAAGTCACGGCCGGGGTATCGTAAGGGTCCGTGCTGGGACCGCTTTTGTGGAACCTATTGTACGACGTCGTTCCGAACGTGACCCTTCCGGACGGTGCGGAGACCGTTGCTTACGCGGACGATCTGGCCCTAGTGGTCACAGCAAAAGGAGAGAGCGCGCTAGACTGTAAAACCAACGCGACACTAAAAGCGATACAAGAGTGGATGAGCGCGAACCGCTTGGAAATAGTACCGGACAAAACAGAGGCAGTACTCTTAATTGAGAGGAAGAAATGAGGCCCAAAGCAACATTTGAAATACCTGGGAATCGTTTTCGACGAAAAGCTATCCTTCGGGATGCATATAGAAGAGGCTGGCGCCAAAGCGTACAACAGAATAAACAACCTATAGAGAAAATTCCCCAGAGCCGGAAAGGCATCGGAAAATAAAATAAGAGTACTGGCACCAGTCGTGAACAACGTTGTTCTGTATGGGGCACCGGTGTGGGCCAGCTGCACCAAGGTCCAAAGTTATAGGGAAGCCCTGAAAGGGCGCAAAGGAAGATCGTCATCAGGGTAGTATGCGCATACAGAACTGTTGGGATTGAGGCGGTGCGGGTGCTGGCAAGGCGGATCCCGATAGAGCTACTGGCGGAGGAGAGAGCCAGCATTGCGGAGCGCATGCACGGCAAGGAAGATAATGTTGCACGGAATATAAAAGAAGAAGAAAGGCGTAGAAGGATCAAAAAATGGCAGGAGTCGTGGGAAGAAGACATGTCTAAATGGACTTGCAGGCTGATACCAGATGTTCTGTCTTGAGTCCTGACTGGAGAGAAAACATGGTCAGCTGACCTATCACCTGACAATGGCGCTGACGAGCCATGGTTGTTTCCAAAGCTATCGGAAAACGATAAGTAAAACAAGCAGGATAGGAAACAAGGAACCAGAAACGGCCGAGCATACCTTGTTCAGTTGCGACAAGTGGGAAGGCAAGAGGACGATGCTGGAAGTAATAATCGGCGGGGTACTGAAGCCCCGAACGCTAATCGGATCGATGCTGGAAAGAGGGGAGCAGTGGAACGACGTCGGTGCCATCGTCAAGGAAATTATGCAACAAATGGCAGAAGGGATTGGCAGAAAGAAGGAACAAACTACTGAATATGTAGAGCAGGAGCCCACAATTTGATAATTCATTACTGTGATGCCGAGTTGTACGGGGCTAGAAAAAAAAGGGAGGGGGAGGGTTTTTATTGGGTATACTCTCTCTAGATGAGAAAGACTCCCACACTATTAATAGGTGCCTATAAAAGATTTCCCTTTCCTCCGAAAAATAGGTTGCAGGAAGTGACCAACGATACGGCAGACTTCAGTCACGTTTGACTCCATATTTGTATGTTGTCAACTTCTCGCACAAATCCTCAAGGAGCCTGTGGGAGTGCAGAAATAGCCGGACCAGGACCAAGTTTTGGGTTATGCGTGGTAGTTAGTAGCATACATACAATATCCATTATTTAACGCGTAATACGGGTTAACAGATTTAACGAAAACGGGTTAATTTAAAGAATAGGTTTGCGTTGGGCTGTTTTTGCAAAACTACGAAATTTGTTTAAAAATGAGATACTCATATGCCTGAAGAGCAAAGTGTATGAACATATACTAATACATGGAGCAGAAACGCATTATGATTAACAAACATTAACAAAAAAGTCTAAATCTATTTCTACAGTTTACAGCCTTGAGCCAGGTTTGGATCCTGCGACACGGCGTTCTTTTGAGGCGGCCCACAGGGAATAATCGATGTCCATTTACATGAAGTTAGTATCGTTTTGGTAGAAGCAAATCAAGACATTGCCCCTCGCCGAAAAAACGACGAATGTAACTGTAAACAAGCCCGACAAAGATACCTTCAAACCGACCAATTCATTTGTTGTTAAGCCAGAGAAACGCGTGTATCGTCGGTGCTTCTTGGTTCTTGATCGCTTTGGGGTTTTTTACTCTGGAGAATTTCGTCCTCGTGAGCTGGGCTTTCAGTATCGACCTCATCAAGGTGACTTCCCGAAAACGGATGAAAATCGATGGCAAGGGATCCTTTCCTGTAATCCCGTATTGGTTTCGTTCTCTCTCTTCCTGGTACCCCCTTACCTATCACTAATACTCTATATGTAATAATCATTACATTTCTTCGCTATAGTACCCTCGACTGTTCCAGCTACTAATTCAGTCTATATTGGTATTTGAACCCCTCAGCTTACCCTGATAACCTCCTTTAAGATTTTCCACATATTTGTAGGATTTTATTTATTAGTATCTATCTTGATGGAAGAGGTTTGAATAGATTACTAGTTGGACAAATTGTAACAGATCAAAAATGCAATGGAATCTGGAAGTTAGTTCAAATCAACCAACCGTGTCTGTCTAGTCTGTTGAAATACTATAGTACAGTTAATACAGATTTAATTTATTTGGCATATTTTTTATACAATACTTTACAGCTAGCTATACGATTATTTTACAGCTAATTACTAAAATTTTACTTGAATAAACACGACGACTATAAACATCACGATTAAATGGATCTTAAACACAAATCCTAGGTACACAATTTATTAAATACAAAACATTTAAACGATCATTTCCGTGAAACTTTTCTCCTCCTTTTGCCTTTGATAAAACCGATTTAATTATATTATAAACAAAGTACAAAACTCAAAGATGTCCTTAAGTATTTGTTTATTTCGCGTGTATCGTCCCTTAAATACGTTGGGCAAACATCCGCGGGGGATACATCTCTCCCTCGCGAGATTTAATTAAACAGAACGCTAAGATTGTGCATATGAGTTGAATTACTCCTAAGCTCATTCCAACATATATTATAATATTGATGTTTAGCATAATCCATCTCATAACAGCTTTATAGCAACCTTTTTTGAAATACGAGTTTGCTTCGTTTGGAGCTATGGTGCAAGTGGGTGACAAAGGTCTCATCAAACCTGTGTCTTCTGAGACACAACAAGACTCTGGAATAACCTTTTCCGTTTCCGTTTTCCATCCGGTGTTGGCGAAGTCCGCAAAGTCATCGACGCCGCAGCATTTCAGTTTTAATTGCAAATAGTTCCAAGCCAAAGTCACGGCGTCTGTTTTGTTCTCAGATGCGTAGTACCTCGAGATCGATGTCTTTAGGAGAAATTTAGTTTGTATTTCGGCCTTGTCTTGGTACGCTAACACCAATCCACCGGCTGTTAGTTCCAAAATCAGGATTACCGTCAGGAAAGCTCCGTAAGTAGTTAGAAGACATGGACCTTCTCGTAAAGCGCCACAGCATCCCAAAAAGCTAATAGTAAACATAAGCGCTCCAGCTGCTATCAGAAGGTACGAGGCTTGATGGATAACAGCAGGTGCTGTGAATCCCGTAATGTGTTCCTTAGGTATGACTAGAAGCAGACTATTAAACGATTGCTTCTGAGTAAGCCATATTCCAATTCCTAAGGCTATTGCACCAATGACGAATATAATGAAGTTCAGTAGGCAAAGCGTGTACTTGGCGATGCACGATCCGCAACACATCTTTTAAGTTTATCTTATGATTTCTCAAATACAAGTTCCCACTTGTATAACTTATTTCTAAATAATTCAAACCTCGATTTGGTGTCCATCAAACTCTCCCATCGCAATAATGCTACTTTAATTTCAAATCAGAATACGAATTAATTTAATATTGCATGTAAATGTCAAACGACGTCTGTCTTATCTGTCAACAGTCTGATCTCGTCTATCTAGACTTCTCACTAACCAGGTCTAATTTCCAGATTATTGCAGTCACCAAATCAGTAAAATATACTTCCTGCAGTCGATAAATGGGAAATATTTGGCGACGAAATGCCAATCGTGGGAGGACTTCAAGGGCGGCAAATGCGACAGCAACGAGAAAGTTCCGTTCGGGGAGGATGCACCCCCAACTGCTCGCGGCAACTTCTATCTCTACATCGACGGCGAGCAATAATTAACAAATAACACAACAAGAGATTGATCATTTGTTGGACCCCTTATAGAAACTTCGTGCAATCTACTTAATGCATGTTTAAGACATTTAAGAGCTCATAGCATTAACCCCTTCAGACCCGATTTTTTTTTGTTTAAAAAAAATTATTTTTATATTAAAATTAACGTAAATCCTGTAAAAGAATCTGTTGTATTCTATACTTTTTATAAAAATATTTATTTATTTATCTATACTCTGAAATGTAAATTTTAATGGACATCTGGTCCTAAATTAAAGTTAATAATAAACACAAATTGATTAGACGAACACCATTACATAGACAAGACTAGACAGGTAAGAGTAGATAGACAAGACAAAAAGGACAATATAAGAAAGAGAAAATTACTATTAGATAGACTGTCTATTTCTTGTGGACTAACATTCAATTACGAGACCAGACTAGCATATGAGCTATAAAAATATTAAAATGCATGCAGATGGTGTTAAATAAAATATTCCCAGGAATGAAAAATTGTCAGGCGTCGGGAAAACCAATTTATTATTCAAACAATGAGATGACAATTTCCTTCCTTCCTAGTAAACATATACTTATCCTCATAATAAAACCGAGCAAATAAAATGGAATAAGAATATAATTAACACAAAAAGGTCTTGAATGTTTAGTTTTGTTTGTTTAAGCTTGTCTATCTAGTCTTGACTATCTAGACATGAGTTCTAGTGTTACATGTAGTCGTGTCTACTCAGACTAGACAGGCAAGACTAGCCTGGAAAGACTAGAGAGATAAGACTAGTCAGTTAAGACTAGACAGAAAACAATAGATTGACAAACTGTACTAAACAGACAATACTAGATAGACAGTACTATCAGAGAGAACTAGACAGGACTAGACAGAGAAGGCTAGACAGACAGGACTAGGCAGACAAGACTAGACGGACAAGTCAAGAAGAACAAGATTAGACAGGCAAGATTATTGTATGTTTACCTGTCTAGTTTTGCTCGTCTAGTCTTACCTGTCTAATCGTGCCCGTCTATTCTTTCCAGTCTAGTCTTGCCTGGCTAGGTTGATTTGTCTAGTCCTGTCTAATTAGTTTGACCTCTTCAGTCCCGTTTGCCAGTCTTGTCTGTCCAGTCCTCTCTGTACAGTCTTCCCTCTCTAGTCTTTTGGCTATCTAGTATTGTCTGTTTAGTCTGGTCTATCTAGTCTTGTGTCTCTAGTCTGTCTAGTCCTGTCTGCCTAATCCTGACTGTCTACTATTGTCCATCTAGTCTTGACTGTCTATTCTGGACTGTCAAGTCTTGTCTGTCTATTCTTACCTGTCTTGTCTTGTCTGTATAGTTTTGCCAGCGTAGTTTCACCTGCCTAGCCTTGCCTCCCTAATCTTGCCTCCGTAGTCTTGCCTGCCTAGTCTTGCTTGCCTGGTTTTGTCTGTATACTCCTGTCTGACGAGTCCTGTCCGTCTAGTTCTTTTTGTCCACTCTAGTCCATCTGTTCTTGTATTTTTTAAGGAGTACGTAGCAAGCACATTCCTGTTAACTTGGCAAGTTGACGCGGGGATTCCGCAGTCATTCCGGAACAATTTGTCCTATATCTTCGGAAGGACGCTGTCTTGGAATTCTTTCCCCGATTCGCTTACTTTCCTCATCCAATGAAAGTGATTAGGGGTTAAGGGGTTTTAATTGGATCATCTGTTGTTTTGTGTTCCTTCTTTGTGCCTTTGGTACTCTTGTTATGTCCGTTTGTCTAGCTCCTTCTGTTTGTGAGTTTTTCTGTATGACACCAGTTGTGACACATGCTGTTTCTAGCAACACGTTTACCATAGTCCTTGCGTTCAAGGTCGTTTAAAGTTAGCTCGGATTACCGAGAGGACGACCTAGACTTCACAGTCGTAGACATGAGCAGTCCATCCATGTCTACGGAGGCAGAGGAGGATAGTATTGCCGGACAGAGGACTCGCCGCCTCTTGTCACAAAACAAGAATGACCAGCAGGCGCAGCAAAATAGCCTACGTGAACATCCACCACGCCAAGGCAGCCTCGTATGTGATGGCCAGGATGTTCACTAAACAACACCTAGGGTTAACGCTGCTGCAAGAACCCTGGATCCACAGAAGTAAGATCAGAGATGTTCACTAAACAACACCCAGGGCTAGCACTGCTGCAAGAACACTGATCCTACGGAAGTAAGATCAGAGGCCTCCACAACAGCAAATGTAAGTTGGTATGGGACAACCGAGAGGTCTCCCCTAGAACTTGCATTATAGTAAGGAAGGGCATTAATTACTTATGGGGGGAAAGTTATGTAATTTGCCATTTTTTGACATTTTTTTTGGTGAAAAAATCAGTTTAACACTTGGAGAATATGCTCCTAAATTTTCAGTTCGAAATTCGAAGTATTGACATCTCTAAAGCGTATATACACTAGGTATCATGTTTCGAACCAGACCGAGCGTGTTATCGCTTCTAAGGTCGGGCGCTTGGAAGTCCGCGAGAAGCTTATATATCGCGTGTCCCTCGTACTGTGTGATCATGAGTCGAAAGATAAATAAAAGTGAGCCAAATTATCGCTCAAGTCGTCCTCGTCGTCGGCGACCACCATCAAAATCGCAATTAGAAGAAACAGAAGAAGAAATGTCAAGGGACCTCGGAATAAGTGCCTCAGCTAAGAAAATGAGGGTTTCTAGCACTGACATAATTGTAAATTTGGGTTTTTGCTATCGAATAATAGAATTTGTTAGCGTGTTTGCTGCCATATCTAATATATCAGTGTGCAGGAAATGTAAGCACGACTTATCGTTTGGGCAGACGGGAGATAGAGGACTAGGATTTAAAATATCCGTCAAGTGTAAGTGCGGTATATTCCTCATCGATTCCGGACCACTTATTCGCAACGGTTTTGAAATTAATAAGCGAACTGTCCTCGCTATGAGGCTATTGGGTATAGCCAGAGAAGGGATCAATATTTTTTGTGGAGTCATGGATTTCGGACAAGGATTGAGCGAAAAAAGTTATGATAGTGTAGTACAACTCATACATGCATCCAGCAAGAAATTATTCGAAATAAGCTGCAAAAAAGCCATTCAAGAAGAGAAGGAAATAAACGAGAAGGAAGAAGACCCATTTCGAACCTGACTGTAAGTGGGGACAGTTCTCGAAAGAAAAGAGGATTTTAGTCTCATTTTGGTGTGACGACGCTATTCGCCTATAACACGGGTAAAGTTATTGACCTGATTATAAAGAATACTTATTGTCAGGCTTGCACGAGATAGAAAAACCATCAAAGCTATTTTGGATGCTCAACCTTACGGTGACAAATTCGACGTAATCAAGAGCAAATGCATTGGACACGTTGAAAAACGCATGAGAAGCCGACTTCGAAACTTGAAAAAAACCGCTAAACTCGGAGGAAAAGGGAAGCTCACAGATGTACTCATCAATAAATTAACTAAGTACTATGGACTTGCCATTCGGAGGAATCCAAACTCGAAGGAGGAAATGAAGGATGCTATAATGGCCACCTATTTTCATCTGATTTCGACAAACGAACAGCCGCAGCACAAGTACTGTCCCCCGGGTGCCGACTCCTGGTGCGCATATCGCGTCGCTGAAGTTTCCAATACAACGCAGTCGTATGAGCATCCTCCTCCTCTACATCCCGACTTAGAGGAGAAAATCTTGCCGATATGCGAAGATTTGTCCCGGGATGATTTGCTCACGAAATGCTTGGGAGACTATACACAAAACGCAAATGAATCATTCAATGCGACTATGTGGCGTTTAGCTCCTAAGCATCTACACTGTGGTTGGAAAATCGTGGAGATCGCTGCCTTCTTGGCTGCTGGCATTTTCAATGATGGTTATAACTTCCTTTTAAGCATCATGAATGACCTGCAGTTGCAAATCGGCATACAGTGCAAGACATTCGCGGACCACCAAACTGCATGCCGAGTACGGAGGCAGGACCGTCGTACTTGGAGCAGGTCCAGAATGGCAAGAACAGCGAAGAAAGAAGAGGAAGCGGCTCGAATGGACGAATTCGCAGAAGAAGAAGAAGGTATAATGCATGGCCCTGGTATCGCAGACTGTTGCGTTGAAAGCCGTAAGTCCTCTTGAACACAACTTTTCTGTATCGAATACTTTAAACAAGTTTTTCTCGAAACGTAAAATTTCGTGCGCCGTGCAATGTAGGTCAACGAGTTTTCAACCGATTTCGATGCAATTTTCCATAAATATTCTTCAACCCATTGGCTATTGCATGACGTTCTAATTATATATACATATATATATATATATATATATATATATATATATATATATATATATATATATATATATATATATTAATATTGTTTCATACCAATTGTTTATACAGAAACGAGGAATTTTTTTTCAAAAGGGTGCTGAATGTTGTATTTTATTTTTTTAAATTTTCCTCGACGTCATGCAAAGCGTTTAGAATTTTTGACGCGGGATTTATTTCCGATCCAGGCCCACATCAAGACCGAGGGCCTCCACCGCAAGGTAGTGATCGGATCAGCACACTTTCATGGCGATGATAATAGCATACTACCCATAGAAGTACAAAGGTTGTAAGAACACTGTATTAGGAGAAGGCTGCCACTTATCTTGATGAAAAAACTGGAAAGAACTTCCAGGGCTAAGACAATCCAAAGTAATGCTGGGATCTTTTAACCGAAAGGAACAAAAGCTTGCCTGGTACTAAACAGGAACATGCTTAGAATTCTGACAGGAGTTCTGATGGAATCCTGCAGACTTGTTAAACACCTCAAGGCTCTAGGCCTAGAGGAAGGTGACAGATGCAGATTATGTGGGTTGGCAGAGGAAATCCTATACATCTGCTCAAAGACTGGGGAGCACTGCTCCGCAAGAGACAGACGTACCTTGGGGCCCACTGCTTGAACGCAGAGGAGGAGGAGGAGTCCTGCTGTCCTCGAATCACCACCCAGATCCTGAAATTCCTAAGGGAATCAGGACTAGAGGATACGTTCTAAAAGGGTAAATATACCAACGTTTACAACGTTTAAGGTTGTAACGTTTTAAAGAAGAGAAAGAGGGTGAGGTAGGATAGACCAATGAAGGTCACAGTACAAGGCATCACCAAATCTACAATCTATCTAAGGTCGTGTTTGTTTCTTCTGTCCAAATGTCTCTTTCCGTCGTCCACATAGGGCACTTAAAAAATTGTGTAGGAGATGTCTTTTCTCCACAGTAGAAGCGTCCATCGTCCGATACTCGTCATAGGATGTACAAATATTGGTTGAAGCAGCTGCGGGTAGTAAGCGCCTGGGTGAAGGGTCTAACCTAACTTAACCTAACCTATCCCACCTTGGTTGCGTGTAGCCCATGGTTCAAAATTGGGATTAGAAAAAACAGGAAGAAGCTTAGATTCTGACAGGACTTCTGATCGGATCCTGCAGACTTAGAAAACACTTCAAGGTCTTAGGCCTAGAGGAAGATGAGAGATGCACATACTGCGGCTCATCAGAAAGAACCCACAAAAATCTGCACAAAGACTGCGGAGCACTGCTCCGCAAGGGGAAAATTTACTTTCGGGCCTACTGCTTGAACATGGAGGAGTTGCAGTCCTTGAATCCCACCAAAATCTTGAAATTTCTAAAGCAATCATAACTAGAGGAGGCTCTCTAAATGGGTAAGTATACCAACGTTTAGAGGAAGAGGGTAGGGTACAATATACATATGAAGGCCGTGTTTGTTTTTTCTGTCAAAATTTCTCTTTCCGTCGTCCATCTCGGACACTCAAAACATTGTGTAGGAGACACCGATACTCCATCGTCCGATACTCGTCATAGGATTTACAAATATTGGTTGAAGTAGCTGGGTCAAGTAGTAGCTTATCCCACCTTGGCTACGTGTAGCTCATGGGTCAAGTTTGGGATTAGAAGGTTTGTCCACTGTCGCTTAGTTATTTTGTTCCAACACTCTTGTACGGGCACGCCCTTGCTCTGGTATGATACGAATTTTTGTCTGGGCTTTCCCAGGCAAAGTATATTTATTTTCTTTCATTAGTTCGGTGGGCAGTAGGCTAGCAATCACAAGAACAGCTTCTCTGGAAACCGTTCTGTAGGTACCACTCTTAGACATATTTTCCTTTAGACACTGGCGCTTGTGTTTCTGAGATATGAGGTATCCATGGCTTTTGCTCCTACTGGAGCACCATACAGGAGAGCTGAGTGGGCGACTCAAGCTAAAATTCGTATTTTGCTGCTGGATGGTCTACCGAGATTTGGCATCAATCTGCCAAATGCAGCAGTAACTATGTGTGCCTTTAGGGCTGTATTATTGGTGTGGATTTTTGAAAGACAGTTTACGGTCAATCAAAATGCCCAGATATTTGTATCAGGTAAGCCCAAGACTTTGACGTTATTTTTAACTTAAACGAGATCGGCCCAATTTTCTCCTCCCCGTTAGGACTACGGCTTCAGTTTTCTCTGGAGCCAAAATTAGTTTTCTAGTCATAATCCATTAGACTTGTCTGTCTAGTCTTGTCTGTCTAGTCTTGTCTGTCTAGTCTTGTTTGTCTAGTCTTGTCTGTCTAGTCTTGTCAGTCTAGTCTTGTCAGTCTAGTCTTGTCTGTCTAGTCTTGTCTGTCTAGTCTTGTCTGTCTAGTCTTGTCTGTCTAGTCTTGTCTGTCTAGTCTTGTCTGTCTAGTCTTGTCAGTCTAGTTTTGTCTGTCTAGTCTTGTCTGTCTAGTCTTGTCTGTCTAGTCTTGTCTGTCTAGTCTTGTCTGTCTAGTCTTGTCTGTCTAGTCTTGTCTGTCTAGTCTTGTCTGTCTAGTCTTGTCTGTCTAGTCTTGTCTGTCTAGTCTTGTCTGTCTAGTCTTGTCTGTCTAGTCTTGTCTGTCTAGTCTTGTCTGTCTAGTCTTGTCTGTCTAGTCTTGTCTGTCTAGTCTTGTCTGTCTAGTCTTGTCTGTCTAGTCTTGTCTGTCTAGTCTTGTCTGTCTAGTCTTGTCTGTCTAGTCTTGTCTGTCTAGTCTTGTCTGTCTACTCTTGTCTGTCTAGTCTTGTCTGTCTAGTCTTGTCTGTCTAGTCTTGTCTGTCTAGTCTTGTCTGTCTAGTCTTGTCTGTCTAGTCTTGTCTGTCTAGTCGTGTCTGTCTAGTCTTGTCTGTCTAGTCTTTTCTGTCTAGTCTTGTCTGTCTAGTCTTGTCTGTCTAGTCTTGTCTGTCTAGTCTTGTCTGTCTAGTCTTGTCTGTCTAGTCTTGTCTGTCTAGTCTTGTCTGTCTAGTCTTGTCTGTCTAGTCTTGTCTGTCTAGTCTTGTCTGTCTAGTCTTGTCTGTCTAGTCTTGTCTGTCTAGTCTTGTCTGTCTAGTCTTGTCTGTCTAGTCTTGTCTGTCTAGTCTTGTCTGTCTAGTCTTGTCTGTCTAGTCTTGTCTGTCTAGTCTTGTCTGTCTAGTCTTGTCTGTCTAGTCTTGTCTGTCTAGTCTTGTCTGTCTAGTCTTGTCTGTCTAGTCTTGTCTGTCTAGTCTTGTCTGTCTAGTCTTGTCTGTCTAGTCTTGTCTGTCTAGTCTTGTCTGTCTAGTCTTGTCTGTCTAGTCTTGTCTGTCTAGTCTTGTCTGTCTAGTCTTGTCTGTCTAGTCTTGTCTGTCTAGTCTTGTCTGTCTAGTCTTGTCTGTCTAGTCTTGTCTGTCTAGTCTTGTCTGTCTAGTCTTGTCTGTCTAGTCTTGTCTGTCTAGTCTTGTCTGTCTAGTCTTGTCTGTCTAGTCTTGTCTGTCTAGTCTTGTCTGTCTAGTCTTGTCTGTCTAGTCTTGTCTGTCTAGTCTTGTCTGTCTGTCTAGTCTTGTCTGTCTAGTCTTGTCTGTCTAGTCTTGTCTGTCTAGTCTTGTCTGTCTAGTCTTGTCTGTCTAGTCTTGTCTGTCTAGTCTTGTCTGTCTAGTCTTGTCTGTCTAGTCTTGTCTGTCTAGTCTTGTCTGTCTAGTCTTGTCTGTCTAGTCTTGTCTGTCTAGTCTTGTCTGTCTAGTCTTGTCTGTCTAGTCTTGTCTGTCTGTCTAGTCTTGTCTGTCTAGTCTTGTCTGTCTAGTCTTGTCTGTCTAGTCTTGTCTGTCTAGTCTTGTCTGTCTAGTCTTGTCTGTCTAGTCTTGTCTGTCTAGTCTTGTCTGTCTAGTCTTGTCTGTCTAGTCTTGTCTGTCTAGTCTTGTCTGTCTAGTCTTGTCTGTCTAGTCTTGTCTGTCTAGTCTTGTCTGTCTAGTCTTGTCTGTCTAGTCTTGTCTGTCTAGTCTTGTCTGTCTAGTCTTGTCTGTCTAGTCTTGTCTGTCTAGTCTTGTCTGTCTAGTCTTGTCTGTCTAGTCTTGTCTGTCTAGTCTTGTCTGTCTAGTCTTGTCTGTCTAGTCTTGTCTGTCTAGTCTTGTCTGTCTAGTCTTGTCTGTCTAGTCTTGTCTGTCTAGTCTTGTCTGTCTAGTCTTGTCTGTCTAGTCTTGTCTGTCTAGTCTTGTCTGTCTAGTCTTGTCTGTCTAGTCTTGTCTGTCTAGTCTTGTCTGTCTAGTCTTGTCTGTCTAGTCTTGTCTGTCTAGTCTTGTCTGTCTAGTCTTGTCTGTCTAGTCTTGTCTGTCTAGTCTTGTCTGTCTAGTCTTGTCTGTCTAGTCTTGTCTGTCTAGTCTTGTCTGTCTAGTCTTGTCTGTCTAGTCTTGTCTGTCTAGTCTTGTCTGTCTAGTCTTGTCTGTCTAGTCTTGTCTGTCTAGTCTTGTCTGTCTAGTCTTGTCTGTCTAGTCTTGTCTGTCTAGTCTTGTCTGTCTAGTCTTGTCTGTCTAGTCTTGTCTGTCTAGTCTTGTCTGTCTAGTCTTGTCTGTCTAGTCTTGTCTGTCTAGTCTTGTCTGTCTAGTCTTGTCTGTCTAGTCTTGTCTGTCTAGTCTTGTCTGTCTAGTCTTGTCTGTCTAGTCTTGTCTGTCTAGTCTTGTCTGTCTAGTCTTGTCTGTCTAGTCTTGTCTGTCTAGTCTTGTCTGTCTAGTCTTGTCTGTCTAGTCTTGTCTGTCTAGTCTTGTCTGTCTAGTCTTGTCTGTCTAGTCTTGTCTGTCTAGTCTTGTCTGTCTAGTCTTGTCTGTCTAGTCTTGTCTGTCTAGTCTTGTCTGTCTAGTCTTGTCTGTCTAGTCTTGTCTGTCTAGTCTTGTCTGTCTAGTCTTGTCTGTCTAGTCTTGTCTGTCTAGTCTTGTCTGTCTAGTCTTGTCTGTCTAGTCTTGTCTGTCTAGTCTTGTCTGTCTAGTCTTGTCTGTCTAGTCTTGTCTGTCTAGTCTTGTCTGTCTAGTCTTGTCTGTCTAGTCTTGTCTGTCTAGTCTTGTCTGTCTAGTCTTGTCTGTCTAGTCTTGTCTGTCTAGTCTTGTCTGTCTAGTCTTGTCTGTCTAGTCTTGTCTGTCTAGTCTTGTCTGTCTAGTCTTGTCTGTCTAGTCTTGTCTGTCTAGTCTTGTCTGTCTAGTCTTGTCTGTCTAGTCTTGTCTGTCTAGTCTTGTCTGTCTAGTCTTGTCTGTCTAGTCTTGTCTGTCTAGTCTTGTCTGTCTAGTCTTGTCTGTCTAGTCTTGTCTGTCTAGTCTTGTCTGTCTAGTCTTGTCTGTCTAGTCTTGTCTGTCTAGTCTTGTCTGTCTAGTCTTGTCTGTCTAGTCTTGTCTGTCTAGTCTTGTCTGTCTAGTCTTGTCTGTCTAGTCTTGTCTGTCTAGTCTTGTCTGTCTAGTCTTGTCTGTCTAGTCTTGTCTGTCTAGTCTTGTCTGTCTAGTCTTGTCTGTCTAGTCTTGTCTGTCTAGTCTTGTCTGTCTAGTCTTGTCTGTCTAGTCTTGTCTGTCTAGTCTTGTCTGTCTAGTCTTGTCTGTCTAGTCTTGTCTGTCTAGTCTTGTCTGTCTAGTCTTGTCTGTCTAGTCTTGTCTGTCTAGTCTTGTCTGTCTAGTCTTGTCTGTCTAGTCTTGTCTGTCTAGTCTTGTCTGTCTAGTCTTGTCTGTCTAGTCTTGTCTGTCTAGTCTTGTCTGTCTAGTCTTGTCTGTCTAGTCTTGTCTGTCTAGTCTTGTCTGTCTAGTCTTGTCTGTCTAGTCTTGTCTGTCTAGTCTTGTCTGTCTAGTCTTGTCTGTCTAGTCTTGTCTGTCTAGTCTTGTCTGTCTAGTCTTGTCTGTCTAGTCTTGTCTGTCTAGTCTTGTCTGTCTAGTCTTGTCTGTCTAGTCTTGTCTGTCTAGTCTTGTCTGTCTAGTCTTGTCTGTCTAGTCTTGTCTGTCTAGTCTTGTCTGTCTAGTCTTGTCTGTCTAGTCTTGTCTGTCTAGTCTTGTCTGTCTAGTCTTGTCTGTCTAGTCTTGTCTGTCTAGTCTTGTCTGTCTAGTCTTGTCTGTCTAGTCTTGTCTGTCTAGTCTTGTCTGTCTAGTCTTGTCTGTCTAGTCTTGTCTGTCTAGTCTTGTCTGTCTAGTCTTGTCTGTCTAGTCTTGTCTGTCTAGTCTTGTCTGTCTAGTCTTGTCTGTCTAGTCTTGTCTGTCTAGTCTTGTCTGTCTAGTCTTGTCTGTCTAGTCTTGTCTGTCTAGTCTTGTCTGTCTAGTCTTGTCTGTCTAGTCTTGTCTGTCTAGTCTTGTCTGTCTAGTCTTGTCTGTCTAGTCTTGTCTGTCTAGTCTTGTCTTTCTAGTCTTGTCTGTCCAGTCTTGTCTGTCTAGTCTTGTCTGTCTAGTCTTGTCTGTCTAGTCTTGTCTGTCTAGTCTTGTCTGTCTAGTCTTGTCTGTCTAGTCTTGTCTGTCTAGTCTTGTCTGTCTAGTCTTGTCTGTCTAGTCTTGTCTGTCTAGTCTTGTCTGTCTAGTCTTGTCTGTCTAGTCTTGTCTGTCTAGTCTTGTCTGTCTAGTCTTGTCTGTCTAGTCTTGTCTGTCTAGTCTTGTCTGTCTAGTCTTGTCTGTCTAGTCTTGTCTGTCTAGTCTTGTCTGTCTAGTCTTGTCTGTCTAGTCTTGTCTGTCTAGTCTTGTCTGTCTAGTCTTGTCTGTCTAGTCCTGTCTGTCTAGTCTTGTCTGTCTAGTCTTGTCTGTCTAGTCTTGTCTGTCTAGTCTTGTCTGTCTAGTCTTGTCTGTCGAGTCTTGTCTGTTTAGTCTTGTCTGTCTAGTCTTGTCTGTCTAGTCTTGTCTGTCTAGTCTTGTCTGTCTATTCTTGTCTGTCTAGTCTTGTCTGTCTAGTCTTGTCTGTCTAGTCTTGTCTGTCTAGTCTTGTCTGTCTAGTCTTGTCTGTCTAGTCTTGTCTGTCTAGTCTTGTCTGTCTAGTCTTGTCTGTCTAGTCTTGTCTGTCTAGTCTTGTCTGTCTAGTCTTGTCTGTCTAGTCTTGTCTGTCTAGTCTTGTCTGTCTAGTCTTGTCTGTCTAGTCCTGTCTGTCTAGTCTTGTCTGTCTAGTCTTGTCTGTCTAGTGTCGTCTGTCTTGCCTGTCTAGTCTTACCTTTCCAGCCTTGCCTGTCCAGTCTTATCTGTCTAGTCTACTCTATTTAGTTTTGTCTGTCTAGATTTGTTTGAATAGTCTTGTCTATCTAGTCCTATCTGTATAGTCCTGTCTGTTTGGTCCTTTGTGCCTAGTCCTGTCTGTCTCGTCCTGTACGTCTACTCTTGTTCATCCAGCCTTCTCTAGTATTGACTATCAAATTTTGTCTGTCTAGTCTTGTATGTCTAGTCTTGCCTGTCTGCTCTGGCGTGTCTAGTCCCACCTGTCGAGTCGTGCATGTCTAATCTTGCCGGTCTAATCTTACTTATCTATTCGTTCCCCTCTAGTATTGTCTGTCTAGTTTGTTTGACCAGTCTTGTCTGTAGGTCTACCTTGTTAAGGTAGGATGGGTTATGTGTCGGGTGAGTGAGAACAACAAGCCGCCCAAGTGCTACCGGTGCCTTGGCTTTGGGCACTTGGCGGCAGCATGCAAGGAAAAGGAGAGAAAGATGGTATGTCTGCGGTGAAGGGAATGTGGGCACAAAGCACAAGAGTGCAAGACCAAGGAGGCCATGTGCTACGTGTGGGAAGTGATCGGGCACTTGGCTGCTATCCATGACTCTATGGAGTGCCCCGTGGAGCGAAAATGCGTGGAAAGTATGAAAGGGAAGTCTATTAGAAAATGATTATACTGCAGACAGTCTCAAATAGGAGTGCTCAAATAGGAGAACTGCAATGGAGTTGATATGGAATGAATGAGAGAACTTGGTCATGTATGGGTGCGACATCTCGCCCAATATTACGCTGGAGCAGTTTGTAGCATTTTTGGATGAGCTGAGGACCAGTATGAAAACCTGGTCCAAAGAGATTGTTGGTTGGGGATTTCAATGACAAGTATGTTTGGTGGGGATCCGCCAGAAAAGATGAAAAAGGAAGAATGATGGAGAGTGGTTGACAGAGGAGGACCTGGTGGTGCAATATAGGTACTGCGGTGCAAATAAGGACAAGGTGGAGCATAGATCTATTAGTATGAGAGATGAGTGCGAATGATTAGCGAGGCAGAATGCAAGGGGGGAGAGGTTGTAGGCAAGGTAAATTTGGTAAGGATGATGCTCTGTAGAGAGTATGAATGGGGCGTGCTGACTGGGATGATAGGATTTATAATGAGGAGAAAGGAGAAGGATGAAAGGGATGAGAGTGAGGCGGGTCGAAGGGTTGCTATGCGCGCTCTGTGCGTACCAACGCCGCCCCCCCCGTAGTGCGTACTTTATTGTCAACCTTGATGTGAGGGGGGGCATGGCCAATAACGGCGCACACGGCACAACGAGTGAATGTTAATAAATGTTTTTTTTAGGAAAGTAAGGGTATATGATGAAGTTGGGTTATGGAATCATAACTTTGGATTCCATTTCGTTTTCTCTGGTCTTTGGCTGGGGGCATGAATGGTGGGGGTGTTTTTAGTGGGTCGCCCCTTAATGGGCCCCACACTACCACTCCGCACGTGGTGTCTGTTTGCAGATTTTCACTAACCAGGACGAGCAAGAAAAAAGTCTTGCCTGTCAAGTCTTGGCCAACTAGTCTTTTCAGTCTAGCCTTGTTTGTCTTGTTTAGTATGTCTAATAGTGTCTGTCTAGTCTTGTCTGTCTAGTCTTGTCTGTCTACTTCTATCTGTCTAGGCTTGTGTCTCTAGTCTTGCTTGTCTAGCCTTGTCTGTCTAGTCTTGTCTGGCCAATCTTAGTCTTACTTGAAAATCTTGTAGGTCTAGTTTTGTCTGTCTGGTCTAGTCTGTCTAGTCTAATCTGTCTAGTTTTGTCTGTTTAGTCGTATCTGCCTAGTCTTGTCTTTATAGCATAGCCTGCCTAGTCTTGTCGGTCTAGTCTTATCTGACTAGTCGTGCGTGACTAGTTTTGCCCTTCTAGTCTTGTCTTTCTAGTTTGCCGTGTCTAAGCTTATCGGTCTAGTTTTTTCTGTTCAGTCTTGTCTGTCCAGTCTTGTCTCTCAAGTCTTGGCTGTCTAGTCTTGTCTGTCTAGTATTGTTTGTCTTGTTTTTTCTGTCTAGTCTTGTTTGTCTTGTTTTGTCCGTCTAGTCTTGTATGTCTAAACTATTCTGTTTAGTCTTATCTGTCTAATTTTGTCTGACTAGTCTTGTATGTCTAGCCTTGCATGTTTAGTCCTGTCTGTCCAGTCTTGCCCGTCTAGTCTTATCTGTCTACTCCTGCAGATCTAGTCTTGTCTGTCTAGTCTGATTTTGTCTAATAATATAATGATAATTTTGCCTGTTTAGTCATATCTGTCTAGTCTTGCCTTTCAATACTCGTGTATCTAGTCTCGTCTGTCTACTATTATCAGTCTAGACAAATTCAAAGTTTACATTTAGGTTTGTTTGGGAATGCAGAGAACACGGAGCTAAAGGTTTTCATATATTCATGCGAGAAGGTTATATGAGACAACGAGTAAACATTGCAACATCCGACCGCAATTTCGCGGCGATTTTGTTGCACGGTCATTCGACGATATACAAACAAGCAAGCGGAAAGGAGAAAAGCAAATAGCAAATGGAATATAGCGTGGAAAATATGAGAAATTCTGCTGAAAATAATTTTGTTAAAGTAGATGGACTAGACGTCCTACATCAAGATTAGTCATTATTACACAAAACTATTAGATGTGTAGACGTGTTGAAGACTAGGACGTGTACATAAGGGAAGGGTTTAGAAAAAAACAATTTTAGGTTTTTTTTTCGTGTCGTGAAGCTGTATATATTATCTTATTGTTTCTTTTTGGGGCCTTGCAATTTTTATTTGTTTTATTATGTTTATTTAATACACAAGGTCTGCCAAAAGTATTGCACCAAACGATGTAGAATTAATGTACTATTTTGCACTATATTTGCTTATTATAGGACTATACGGAGCCGAGGCATGGACTCTGAAAGCAGTAGATTGGCAGAAAATAGACGATTTCGAGATGTGGACATGGAGAAGTCTAATAAGAATCCCTTGGAGAGCACATAGAGCTTAAGGATTTATACTAAAAGAACTCAACGTTGACATAAGACTATTAACCGTTATCAATAGACAAAAACTTAAATATTTTGGACACATCAATTGTGAAACGGGTTACATTCTCGGCCATCCAAGGGAAAATTGTAGGTGCGCGAACTCGGGGACGCTCTCCAAAGCGCTGGATCGAACAGGTGCAAGAGATCACCGGGACACCACTACAAGAAAACATAAGAAGGCTGGCAGACAGGAGTAAACGGAGGAAGATCGCTAAATTCGCTATGACATAATAAAACGCCAGCATGGGATCACGACACTTCAGCCATGAAGTAAACGACTAAAAAAAGATTGCAGAAATGGTGATCTTAACTCACACTGATGGTGGACAATTAAGATACGAAAGTCCTTCCATTTCTTCCAAAATGGCGGGAAGGATTGCACCAAACAATATTTGGGTGTAAAATCCATCGGTGCAATTTCGAAATATATACTTAATTTTCTCAGATGATAAGATT
Organism: Phosphuga atrata; assembly: GCA_944588485.1. Lineage (NCBI taxonomy): Eukaryota > Metazoa > Arthropoda > Insecta > Coleoptera > Silphidae > Phosphuga > Phosphuga atrata. Next base: position 47,799,106 of record OX155899.1, read on the forward strand.
TATGATTACTTGAGTTGATGAATAATCGAGATGTGATGGACAAATTTTGAGGGTTTAATAACTTACGAGTTAGTAGATGGGCAAATTGTTAAAATTAGAATGTAATCTGGAAGTAACTCCAAATTTATTTTCAAACGTCGTCTGTATTCTGTTGCAATAATCTAGTAGAGCAGCTAATAAATTTTAAATTTATTTTTCATTTTTATACAATTTTATACAATAATTATTTTACAGATTAATTACTAAAATTTATATTGAATCCAATATAATGATTGCCTTTTCCACGTCTCCTTTCTTGTTTTGTAAAGATAGTATTGATACATCTTTATTACAAATAATGTACAAAACTGAAAAATGTTCTTGAATGACGTTTATTCCATGTGTGTCATGCAAAAATACATTCCCTGGGATTAAGTAGCTCCAAATTTATGAACGTCGTATGTATTGAACGTCGTATTCTGTTGCATTAATCTAGTACAGCTAATAATTTTTAAATTTATTTTTCATTTTTATACAATTTTATACAATAATTCTTTTACAGACTAATTACTAAAATTTATATTGAATCCAATATTATGATTGCCTTTTCCACTTCCCCTTTCTTGTGTTGTAAAGTTAGTATTGATACAACTTTATTATAAATAATGTACAAAACTGAAAATTTTTCTTGAATGACGTTTATTCCACGTGTGTCATCCACAAATACATTCTCTGGGATTACATCCACATGAACAGTCCGTAGGAAACAGAAATAAATAGATAGCCAAGGCTAGACATGCTAGATCTATTAGTATTAGCAACAATACAACACATACTAGTATGATGAACATCAGCTTAATCCATTTCTTAACAGCTTTATAACAACCTTCTTTGTAGTATGAGCTCTGTTTGGTGGGATTCATCATGCAATCGGAATATATAGGTCGCAACGGATGCGAGTTAGTCATTTTACAGCAAAATGGAGGGACAATTCTGGCGGTTGACTTTTTCCAATCGGTGTTGTCGAAGTCCCTGTAGCTATCAACTCCGCAGCATTTTAATTTATATTGCATATAGTTCCAAGTATATGTCGCGCCGTCCGTGTCGTTTCCGGCCTGGTACATCAAAATTGATTCTTTTAGGACTAATCTACTATTCTCGTCGGCCTTTCCTTTGTACGATGCTGCCACTCCGATGAGTGCTAGTTCCAATATTAGGATTATAAACAAGCAAATTGCGTAAATAATTAGAAGATATGAAGCTTCTCGCACAGCAGCGCAAAATCCCAAAATGCTAATAATAAATAGACACACTGCAACTCCAATTAGCAGATAGGAGGAATTTGTTAATATATAATGTACAACTGACGCGAAATGTACCTTAGGTATCACTCGAAGCATATTAACAAATGTTTCTACCTCGAGAATCCATATTGCAAGTGCTAGAAGTCCTATACCAATGATAAAAAGAATGAAGTTCAGTAGGTAAAGCACATACTTGGAGACGTAAGATGCAACATTACAACAATCAAACTCACACATTTTCTTGAATCATATCATTATCTTTCCGATATTCGAATCCACTTGAGAAATTTATTGGTAAATAACTCGAACCACAATTTGCTGTCCTACACTCTCATTTAAACTTTTACATCAAAACAATACAATCAAAACTCAAAATTTAAAACTGGGATTAATTTAATCCGTAATTTACATTATATATCACTGTCAAACTGCGTCTGTCTTATCTGTCAACAGACCTGTCTCTCTGACCTCGCCTATCTAGACTTCCCTATTTACTCCTACTAGCACAAACCGCGTCTAATTTTAATCAAATTGCAGTCACCTAAGCACTAAAATATAGTTATTAGTTGATAAATAGGAAATATCTCGCGACGAAATGCAAATCAAGGATTTCAAGGCGGCAAATGCGACGGCAACGACTAAGTTCTATGTGGGGAGTACGCATCCCCCAACCGCCTTCGGCAACGTCTATCACCACATCGACACCGAACAACAATCCAGCAACAACTCAAGAAGAAATTGAACACTTGTTAGGAACCCTTGCAGAAACTTCCTCCAATCGCTTAATGGGTGTTTAAAATATTTAGCGGTTCATAGCAATATGAAAAAACAAAAAGATTACACAAGCAAGATTAGACTAGAAAAACAAGGCTAGATAATCAAGACTTGAGAGGTAAGATTCGACAGACCAACAGACGGCACTAGATTAACCTTACACATCCAAATGCAATCTACAAATCTGTTGTAAATACCCAACCAAACTTCAAGCGTTTGTATATAATAAGCTTCCTTGCAGTCTCACCAATGAAGATTCTTACAAACATTCAGGAACAAATTAAAACATATTCTTGTAAAACAGATATTACATACTTTTGATAATTTTTTTAGTTTAAGTTTTTGATTATATTCACTTTTATATCCCTGTTTATTTCTTTAAAAATGCATACCCTATATGTAACAACATACAGGGTATGTATGTTGTTATGTATTTATAATGTAATAAATAAATTATTTCCATTTTGGGAATTAGCTTAAGGAATAAACAAAGGATAAAACAAAAAAATGAGGATATCAGGACAAGAACTAAAGTAAGCGAAGTCATAGAATAAACTGCAAAAAACAAGTGGCGTTGGGCAGGACACGTTGCGCGAAATGATGAGAAATGGACAAAAATCATTATGCAGTGGAGACTACGGAAAACAAAGAGAAGCAGAGGCTCATGCTAAGATGGCAAGACGACATACAAAGAAGAGCGGGAAAGAACTGGATGCTCCCAGCACAAGACAGGTCAACATGGAGGGAAATTGAAGAGGCCTATGTCCAGGAGTGGATTAATACAAGCTGATAAAAAAAATGAATTATTGATTTGATTTTTGATTTTGACTAGACAATTAAGATTAGAGTCACAAGACAAACAAGAGTAGACAGACTAAATAGATAAGACTAGACAGAAAAACCTAGACCGACAAAAAAATAATATTTTTTATAGGGTGTAGATGGCACCTTTCGGTTAACCATGCAAGTGAGCCCCTGAAACTAACCCGATTACTTCGGAACCGAAGTGTACTCTTAGACGTGTACTATCTACTTCCCCCTTCCGCACTGTGTGCTTTAGGGGTCCGATTTTTGACATTTATTTTTCTTTCGTCATTTTCTTTTTCTGTTATTATTTTTGTTACCATTTTGTGGATATTGTTCCATCCTTGCTGCCATCCTAATAGGTGCGCCATCATATTTTGGGGATCGAGTTTCTCGTTCTCGAACATTTCCCTCTCGTTGTCCCATCTTGGACACTCAAATATAGTATGTGTAACACCATAGGCCAACCCACAGTATACGCAATCTGCGTCAGATGCTCTCCCGATGTTGTGGAGGTAATCTCGGGAACAACCGTGGCCCGTGAGGACCTAAGTGAGGTAGTATGAAACTTCCCCGTGTCCACTGACCGGGGAATCTTGGGAAAAGATCCTTGTCCACTGACCGCGGAAAGGATCCTTGTCCACTGACCGCTTGTGGAGTTATTCCACTCTTCCTTCCACTCCTAAGTGAGTTTGGTATCGGCCTCATGTCTAGATGTTTTGTTCTGGCCTGCCTCATATCGTGAATTTCTATGCTTCTGTTCCTTTGCCTGCAGAACCAAAACTGCAAGGCGCGATCCTGCACGGTAGGCACTGCAGACTCGTGGGGCCATTTAAATCTGAAATACAGCTAATTGTGCTATTCCAGCTTTGTTAAGAGCCTGTACCCATATGGGATCTGCATAGAGCATAGCAGAGTGAACCACAGCGCTTATGAGCCTGCGTTTACCGTATCTAAGTCCGCCCACATTGAGCATTAGTTTTTCTGTGCCGCAGTAGTTTTTATGCCAATTTCCGCTGCTTTTCTGATGTGCTCTGTAAAAGACAGTCTCTTGTCGATTGTGATGCCTAGGTATTTTAAAAAGTCTTTAGGTTTAATATCCACACCCATAACTTTGAAAGACATAGGAGAAAACAACATTCTATATCCCGTTAACAGGACCGCCTCGGACTTTTCCGGCGCTAGGTGGAGGAATTTTGATGACATCCATTTAGTAATTTGTTCAATGACCATGTTATCTCTGAGCATAGTACCTCTTTCATTCTTTCCCACTACAGTGAGTGCCAGGACGTCCACAAAATCGAATATGTTAACATCTTTAGATAGCTTCAGGCTGAGGACACCATCGTAGAGTACGTTCCACAGGGTTGATCCCATTATGGAATACTGCGGAACAAGACTATTTTTAACTCTTAACTTGTTTTTCAGTACGGAGGATGATGCAACGGTCGCAGATGTAGCTACGTATCATTCTTAGTAGAAATTCCGGTACATTTCTTTCCGTTAATTCAACCATGATGTGGTGCCAGGCATCCCAGTTGAAGGTATTTTTGATGTCTAGCGTTATAAGCGCACATATTTTCCTGGTCCGTTCTGTACCTTATTTTGCCTTCTCGTCTATATTTATGACGTATTTTACGGCATCTATTGTAGATCTACCTTTTCTAAATCCGAATTGTCTTTTAGAGAGGTTCATTCCGCTTTCTAGTTCTCTTTTTAGACGTGCTTAAGTTAGTTGTTCTAGCATTTTGCCGGGCGACATCAAGGATAGAAAGGGAGAGAGAGGGACATCAAGGATGGAGAAGGAGAGAGAGAGGGACATCAAGGATAGAGGAAGAAGGTACAAATAGGAGCTTGTTTGGTTTTTTCAGTAGGCTCTAGTTTAATATTTCCAGGACTAGACGCTAGAAGCTTTTTATCATTAGTTTAACAGCCTCCGTGTGGCTACCATCTGGTCCTGGAGCTCTGTTGCTGCGTAGACGGTTACTTGCCATGATTAGCACTTCTTCAGGGAACGGATGAGTTTTGCTAACTTCAGTTTGCTCCCAGGTTGGTATGGGATGGATTGGAAATAGTAATTTAGTCACCTCTAGCATTTAATCCATCGGAAGTTGTGAATTCGGTTGCCGTATACGTAGGCTCCTAGTCGCAATTCTATATGCGTCTCCCCATGTATCATCGTCGATGCTTTTACATAAGTTTTTCCATTGGGATTTATTTGAGAGGTTAATTTCCCTTCGTAGTTGTTTCTTAGCATCGGTGTACGCTTGTTTAAAAAAAAAGACTAGACAAACAAGACTGTTCGCAGGTGTCTAATACAATAAACTTTCATGCCGGACTATCAACAAGAAAGTTTATTGTATTAGACACCTACGAACATTCTTAACAATGCAGGAACTGATAAACTTCTATTACGCTGAAATTCAGTCTGAAGTTCAGATCTAAAAAAATTGCTGAAAGCCCAAAAAAGGATTGTACGTTCCATGCTAGGTCTGCCAACATATGCCTCCTGCATATGTCATGTTGTAGAACTTAAAAAACCTAGCTTACATATATTAGAAAAAAACAGCTATAACCACCGAAACACACATCTAATACCAAAAAAATAAGGAAAAACATAACAATCCCACCAGAACTCGTCTCAAATTGCGCACGCCTCAAACTAGAACTACCGTGTGCAGCAATGCTCCTGACGTTCTTGGGATCCAACTGTATAACTGGCTTCCACTGGAAATAACTCAAGATCAATTATATAAGTTTTCGAAGAAAAAATAGAAATATTCTCGTGGCCCAATGACTATACAAAAAGGAAGAATTTTTGGAAGAATTATGCAAATTTATTTAACAATTTCCTGACTTGCCTATATGTATGCTGTATGCATCCAACTGGCCAATAAATAAATTTTAATTTGAATTTGACTAGACAGACAAGACTAGACAGACAAGACTAGACAGACAAGACTAGACCGACAAGACTAGACAGACAAGACTAGGCAGACAAGACTAGACAGACAAGACTAGACAGACAAGACTAGACAGATAAAACTAGAAGAATAAGACTAGACAGACAATAATTCACAAATTTTTGGCATAAAAATTCAAAGTTTTTTTGGTATAATATTTCCAGTGGATTTCAAAAAATTTTGTGCTTGGCAAAAATGGCGAACGCCTTGTAGACGACTTACGAGAGCTGATACCTGAAGCCTCCGTTGACAGTGAAGCGGGAGCCCATCCGGCCGGAGTTCCAGGAATTCGACGAGCACCCAGCCGGAGGCAACTGGCTCCGGTCGCAAGACCAGCCGGTCCAAGACCTGGAAACCAGACAGAAGCTGGTTGACGAGATGCGGCAGGCGAGCACCTACGGCCGCGACTATAGCTGGTGGCAAAAGGAGGTGGCCCATGGCGAAGTCAGTAACCATATCATCGTGTGCGCCCGGCACATCTACCAGAAGGAAGACGTCCCGATTTGGGGACCGTTGTGCACCTCCCGCAGGATATTCAGCTACATAAACCCTGACAACTGCAAAACCAGCCTCACCATCTACCAACATCACATTAATCAAAACGCCTCCAAGACCCTGAACTGAAAGGCTTATCTGTAAGATATCGAGAACAAAACCGGCAAAGATTACGATAGCTTGATAGAGAATGCTAGAGGTCTGCGGCGACAAGACCTGACAAGACCAGGCAAGACCGGACAAGACCAGACAAGACCAGACAAGACCAGATAAGATCAGCCAAGATCGTAAAAGGCCACACATTACCAGACCAGACCTGACAATGCCAGACAAAGCCAGACAAGACAAGATTAGGTACGACCAGACAGGATCAGACAAGATCCGACAAGACCAGACAAGAACAGACAAGATCAGACGAAGCCAGACAAGACCAGACTACATATTCTAGCTGAAAAACAACAATTGGAGGTGGCGTTGCAATCTGGACGAGGACAGGGTCACACGAAATAACTACCTATACAGCAACAATCTATAGAACAACATATTGAAATATGTGGCCTGAAATGGTCCTACAAAAATGCAAAAATAAATATAATATACATTTATAGAACGCCTACAGGATGCCTAACAAGATTTACGGTGCAGCTTGAAAACATTCTAGCTCAAGTTTTCCCGATCAAGACAACTTAATACTAACAGGCGACTTCAATGTTAATTTTGCAGTAAATACAAAAGAAAATACTAACCTACAGTACATCCTACAGACTTATACAAAACGTTCATGAATACCAGAGTAACATCGGCATCTAAGACCCGAATAGACAATATTTTTACTAATCCCAAAGAGTCAAAAACTACAATACATGACACAACGCTAGCTGACATATATAAATATATATATATATATATATATATATATATATATATATATATATATATAGAGAGAGAGAGAGAGAGAGAGAACACCGCAAGATAAGAACTTTCTAAAGAGCAAACAAGGAGAAATTTGCTAAAGCGTTAATAGAAGAAGAGTGGGATGATATGTATAAAGAAGACAACTGTAATAAAAAGATGGAAGCCTTTATCCAAACACTCCAATATTACTTTTTCTCAATCTTTTTCACAAGGGCTGGTTGACAAATGCGCTCAGAAGATCCAAGCACAGAGCTGCACGACTTGCTACAACTGAAAAAGAAATTCGCATGCCTAAAAGATTTATACACAAGAAAGCGAAAAATACATTTTAAATTATTCTCCAAAGCGAGACAAACATATAATAGCAAAAGAACACTCTTAAAATAAGCAAAAAAACACTGTGGTCAATTGTCAAGGAGGTGACAAATAAGAAGACGACCAAAGAAACAAACGCAATATACATAAAAGAAAACGACCAAAGGCTCATTCAAAACCCAAAATCTATAGCTACAATATTCAACAAACATTTCCAAATAAGCTCACACCAAATTACCAAAAATATTCCGCCTGTGGCAATAAGGAATGACCACATAAAATTAAACATGCAATCGATGTACCTTGAGGACTACACAGAGACTGAAATGCATACAATTTTTCTAGCAATGAAAAACAAGCCCACGTCCGGACCAGATGGGCTTCCATGTAAAATTATAAGGATGGCCATAACGAAAATGGTCCAACCAATAACGCATTTAGTTAACCACTCTTTTATCAACGAAGAATTCCCCGAGGTTCTGAATTAATGAAATAAGGAGATATCAAAAATATTGCAAACTACCGCCCTATTGCGCTGGTGTCAGTACTAAATGTATGTACTAAATGTACTAAATGTTGTCAGTAAAAAAAAAAACTGGAATTGAGCTTGTTAAATCGGCTAACACCATTTATAGATAAACATGACCTAATTCCGAAGCAACAATACGGATTCAGAAGAAACAGGTTAACACAAACAGCAATAACAAAACTAGTGACAAAAATACTTGAGGGAGTAGACGAGGGAAAGTCATCGCGTTTAACTGCTTACACCATCGTCTCTTACTCGATAAAATTGAAACATACGGAATTAGGGGTAGAACTGCTGCATGGTTAGAAACATATTTAACCAACAGGAAAATATTTGTTAAACTTATAAACCAGAGAGAGAGTGGACAATCTAAACCTCTAGGACCAACACAGGACAGTATTCACAAGGCAGTATTCTGTCACCAACATTATTTTCGCTATACATAGCCGACATAATTAAGTATATCGACTGCGGTCATTCTACACTATATGCTGATGATTGCAGCTTCTTAATTTCGGAAAACACAACAAAGGAATATGAGATTAAAGCATATGACTTGTTATAAATGCTGTACATGTGATAAGATAGAATTGGTAAAACCATCCTACGTTATAGGTAATCATACAAACTTAAAAAAAACGGAACACAGCCGGAATATATAAATATATTCAACCTTTCCGGAGCTCTATAAGAATTACTGAGTCTTTTCAGGACTACCAGAACAAATCTCATGTGAAATTTGTCATAGAGTTAATAATTGTTATAGGGCTCCGGAAAGGTTGAATATATTTATATATTCAGGCTGTGTTCCGATTGTTTTAAGTTTGCTATACAAGTGGTTTATGGAAAATAATTAATATATAAACTCAGAGAAGACCAATTACATGGTATTCAAACGCATAAACGAGTACGTGAGTGTACTGCCTTGATGATAAAAAATGTAGAGATAGTCAGAAAGAAGCAGGTAAAATTTGTAGGTATATACCTAGAAGAAAACCTTAAATGGAATTCTACCATCGAGCAAAGATAAAGAAATTACACTTCAAAGCACACCTCTTAAGAAGTATTAGAAATATGGTTACAAGAACAATCCTTTTAAATATATACTATAGTGAGGTGCATGTAGTAACGGTATGGGGTTTAGCGCCTCAAGTCGAGATGCTACTTAAAGCTCAAAAACGAGTATTAAGAGCCATAGCTGGGATCTCTGTAACTACCTCCTGCAAAGACTATTTCCAGGAATTGGGGATACCTACTCTACCATGTTTATACATACTTGAAATTGCGTGTCTAATAGTTTAGGAAAAGCACAAACTTATACAACATAAATCGCTGCATCACTATGCCACCAAAAAAAACCACCTAATCTATCCGCCAATGAAGAAGCTTGTGATGTGTGAAGGGCCATACGCTTGTGGTATAAATATATTTAACAAACTTCCAACGAAATTCAAAGAAGAAAAAATCTGAAAACTTTTAGAAGGGCATCAAGAACATATTTGATACGGATTTTTTTCTACAATATAAATGAGATACCAAACCATATGTGACGTAACCCGAACAATTGTAACTTGTAACTTGTTTTGTTTTGTTTATAAGAGGAATAAATTATTTTTGATTTCATCTGATTTGATTAAAGAAGAGCAGGGAAGATCAGATATATCAGACGAGACAAGCTGAAATAAGACCAGAATAGATCAGATATTACCAGACAGAATCAAGCAGGATCAGACAATGCTAGACAAGACCAGATAAGAGCGCATAAGATTATAAAAGATCAGCCAAAACTAGATAAGATCTAACAATACTAAATAAGACTGGAATTGTGGTGTTTGAAAGCTTTCCCATAAGAATAAATTACTTATCTTAATAAAATGTGCAAAGGAAATTTAGGGAAACTTAAATTTTAACGTATCTTAAGGTCTTATCCTTTTTATTATATTGTAGTTTATACTTGGCAAAATGACTTTTTTAATAAAACAACTAATACTAAATTTTGAATTAATCAAGATAGAGTAGATCAGTCTAGACTAACACTGTGGACAATTAAATAAAATTTGAACTAAACAATGCATGTCAGGATTGGACTAGACAATACAAGTCAAAATTGAACTAAGCAAGACTAGACCATAGACTGCTCTAGACTAGACCAAACTAGAATATATTACACCAGACTATAATATACTCCAGCATACTAGACTAGATGATATATTAGAAGATCTGACTAGCTAGTCGACACATGGTTGACAGTAAATTATAGATGTAAATATGATTGTGTAGAATGTATAAACGATTGAACTAGTAGACTAGAGAATTCAAGATTAGACAAAGTCATACTAGATAAGCTGCACTGGACAAGAATCAACAACGCTGAAAAATACATTACTAAACAAATCTAAATCAGGACTTGATAGGTTGGAACTAATCTAGAGAAATCTATACAGCAGTATTCATTATATTCCAAAGTCTGTACATTAGCAAGACGATTACAAATATTCATTGATTGGCAATTTAAATAATTTTTGTTTTATTCAAATATTATTGCTGATAATTTATTTAGTCCGGATTCGGCGGGATTTAAGGGTGATTTGGGATAGATCTAAATCGTTTCTCGACCTCCCTATAAAATCTCGATAATCTGTAATTTCGGATTCGCCGGATCCGACGGGGAATTACGACCATTCCCCATCGATCCCTTCTTTTATTACAAAACATTATTACATTGTATTATCTAAAACGAATTTTGAATCTAGTCCTTATTTAGTCGAATCATGTATAATCTTATATAGCACAGTCTATTAATGTTTAATTAGTTTTTCCTAATATTATGTAAATATCTATACATGCATCAAAGAGGTTGGACGAGGTTTATATTTCATAACAAATATTGAAGCTATTATTGTGGGGTTACAGCGGGCGATTGGTGGTGAGTCCTCCCCAAACTTTGATTTGCTGCTCTTGAAATCCGACCACGATCCGAATTTCCTCGCCAATATATTCACTAGTTATCGATGTATTTTCCTGCTTACATGACTGCAATATCCCGAAAATTAGACTAGGAAGGAGTAGATAGAGAAGCCTGGATAGGCAAGATTAGACAGATCTGACTGTTGACAGATAGTAGAAACGCAGTTTGACATTGATATGTAATATAAATTACGCATTAAATTAACTCCAGTTTTCTGAGTAACATTGTTTTGATGTACAAATTTAAATGAGATTGTTGGACAGAAAATCTTGATCTAAATTATTTACCAATGAGTATCTCACGTGAATTTTCATCTTCCCCAACATCTTAAAAAAATAATAAAGTAAAAATCTCCAAAAATAATAAAGTAATTCATAAAATGTGCTCGTCTGATGCTGTCTCGTACGCCGCCAAGTACTTCCTTTACATACTGAACTTCATACTTTTTTTAATTAGTATATTACTAATAGGAGGCGCAATATGGCTTTTTGAGGTGAATGCGTCTATTAATATGCTTCGAGTAATACCTAGAATACAGATAGATGAAATTGCACATAACACATTTTCAAATGCCGGTTATCTGCTGATTGGAATAGGAGCGTTTGTATTTTTATTAAGCTTTATGGGATGTTGTGCTGCTATGAGAGAATGCTCATGCCTTCTAATCACTTACGGAGTTATTCTGGTGATAATCGTTTTTTTGGAACTAACAGCCTCTGGACTCGCAATAATTTACAAAGGTAAGGTCGAAAGGGATACCAGATTATTCCTAAAGGAATCAATCTTGAAGTACAGCGCTGGAGACAAAATAGGCGGGGCGACTTTGACTTGGAACTATTTGCAACATAAATTCAAATGCTGCGGCATCGATAGCTACGAGGACTACGCCGACACCGCATGGAAAAAGGAAACCGACGATATTATCCCTGAATTTTGTTGTGTTATGAATGAGAAACCTCCTCTGAAGCCTTTGTCACCCACTTGCACAAGCTCTCCAAATGATGAAAACTCGTACTACAAAACAGGTTGTTATAGAAGTGTTGTACGATGGGTTAGGCAGTATCTCATAATAATAATATGTGTTGCAATATGTCTAGTAATAATAGAAGTGATATGTATAATCTTAGCGTTCTATTTAACTATATTTCCTACGACGATGTGTACGTGTGCATTTAATCCTAGGGTAAATGTGTGTGGGGGATGTATGTAATGAATACACGTGGAATAAATAAGTGCTCAAGAACATCTTTCAGTTTAGTACATTATTTATAATAAAATTCCTTTCAGCAAAGGAACAGGTAAGTGAAAATTTTCAGTCAAACATTTGTTGACCATAACTTGGAACGGCTGTTTCATGTTCTAACGTGAAAGCGGATTTCATTTGAATACTTGTCGTCAGTGATCATCATCTGCATCAGGCGCAGTTGTTTACATTGAGTAACGTTTGGCTGTTTGACGTGTCTATAAAAGTCTTCTATCATGTATACGATTGCCGAGATGATATGCATTTTATGCATAGACATGGTGATGGAAATTTATTACAAGCTAGACGATTGTACATTGAACGTTTTCCTAGTCGTATAATAAAAATCGAAAACATTCAACAGGCACATTAAAATGAAATTGACAGTCTGGAAAAATAATGGCAGTAAGAACGGTATAACTGGAACAGAATGTGATGGACAAGTTGAAATCATATACAATGTTGAGCAATTTCAGGCATGAGACGACACGACTGAACAAGACTGTAGTTCTGACTAACTTAGCCTAGCTCAGTCTTCTGTAGTCTTGCCTGGTCTTGTTTCGTTTTATCTCGTTTTGTATAGTTCTAATCTACAGCTTCGAGCCATAGATATGAGAAACCTGAGATACGAGTCAGATCAACCAAGAATCTTGAGGCGCGCACAGAAACTACTAACAATTACAATGACGACGTCGAGGAGCTTCGCTGGACTGTCTTAAAGAAGGCTCTTTTAGAAACCCGAGAGGTTGACATTGGGTATGCACAAGTCTCTAAAAAACCGACCAAGTGCGAATTGTGACTCGCGCACCGAGGGTTCCGTACAAACTTGTAAGAAAGGTATCTTTTTTGTGGAGGACGTAACTGTATGTAACCCATATGCTTCTGGTGCCTGACAATACCACGCAACACATTAGTGTATTTTCATAAGTTTCTAATAGTAAATTCGCATTTTTCTTGAAATTAAACTACATATTTACGGTTTTCAGATTTTTTCCTTTACATGTGCTATAAGACACCGCTTCTTGCCAAATTTCATGATTCTAGGTCAACGGGAAGTACCCTATAGGTTTTGATTCCCTTGTCAAAACGCAAAATATGCGACATAAACGGTCATATCTTTTGATCGCGTTGACTCACAAGTTTCATTTTTTTTCACAGCTGAAAGAGACCGCAGACCCGAGTATTTGATACAAATTTCAACTTGTTACCTCTACGCGTTCCTGAGAAAAATGGTCTTGACAGACAGACAGACAGACAGACAGACGGACAACAAAGTGATCCTATAAAGGTTCCGTTTCCAGTACGGAACCCTAAAAAACAACAGTGGATGAGAGATGAAATTCTTCAACTTGTGAACGAGAGAAGGAAGCACAAAGCCACAGACAATAACCGGTTCAGGGAGTTGAAGAGAGCGGTGAGATTAAAATACCGAAAAGCAAAGGAAGGATGGCTAGCTGAAAAATGCAGTGAAATGGAGACCCTAGAATAAATGCACGACTCGTTTTATCTCCACAATAAGATCAAGGAATTCACTTTCAAACTTACAGCGCAAGCAGATCCAAGGTATTTTGAAGGACACTAACAACAAGATTTTAACGAGCATCGAGGAAAACCTAAAAAGATGGAAGGAGTATGTTGAGGCTCTCTGCAATGCTACACGATCCCATCGACCACAGAGAGGCGATGATATCAACGAGCCCAGTCCAGCTATCACGATAGAGGAAGTGAGATGTGCAATAAAACTTCAGCAAAATTACAATCCTATAGCACCAGGGCAGATTCAAACCTTGATATTGATCGTCAATGCAGATGAAATGGCCTAAAACTTCTTACATCCTCGTTCAACTCAATATACGAAACTGGGAAAATACGAACGGACTGGCTGAGGTCAACGTTCATCACTGCACCACAACAAAACAAACTCTTCTCAATGCGAAGACCACCGAATGATAAATCTGATGTCTCGTGTCCTCAAGGTCTTTCTCCGTATCGTCAATATGCGCATATACCTTAGAATTAAGGGAGAGGCTGGAGAAACGCAATTTGGATTTAGGAACGGAGTGGGCACGCATACTTCCATACCCTCATACTATGCTCTAACTCCCTAACTCCCTATGTTGGACTAACTGCCTATGTTGAAGACCAGCTAGGCGATTACCAATGTGGGTTCAGTAAAAGAGGATCAATAGTAGAGCAGATCTTCACAATACGTCAACTAATGGAGAAGTGCTGGAAGTACGATAAAGTCTACTCCTCATCAACTCTTCATCGACTTCAAACAAGCGTACGACAACGTCTTGAGGGTGGAGCTGTGGAATGCTATGATGGAATTTGGAATTTCGAGTAAACTTGTCAACTTAACAAAGATCAGCATGGAAGGCTCCAAAAGTGCAGTACGGATCGGGGGAAAGTTGTCAACCTTTTTTACGATAAATAATGGCCTGAAACAGGGAGACGCCATCTCCCCACTCTGCTTTAATATAGCTCTGGAGAAGGTAGTAAGGGAGGCAAAAACGGAGACACTGCTATTTAGAAAGCGGGGCCCGCGTCTTATATAGGCCTTTGCGGAAGACATAAACATCATTGGAAACACAACCAGGAACGTTAAAGAGGAATTAAAAAAAATAGAATCTGCAGCGTAAAATATAAGCCTAAAAATAAACGAGAGTAAAACCAAGTACATGACCACATCAAGGACTAAACGTAGCGATAGGATAGGACAAAATGTGACGATGGACCAACACAACTTCGAAAGAGTCCAGGAATTTAAATATCTGGGTGCCATTATCACGTCGGACAATGATATGACCAAAGAAATTAACAACAGAATACAAAATGCCAATCGATGTTGTTTTGCATTGCAGAGAATAATTAAATCAAAAATCTATCTCGGACGACAAAAATAAGAATATACCACTCCATTATAAGACCGATTATGACTAACGCCTGCGAAACCTGGACAATGACAAAAAACCGGTCAAGTGCGAGTTATGACTCGCGCACCGATGGTTCCATAAAAACTTGTAAGTAATGTATCTTTAGCGGGACCTAACTGTATGCAACCCATATGCTTCTGGTGTCCAACAATATTACGCAACATATTAGTGTATTTTCATAAGTTTCTAATAGTAAATTCGCATTTTTCTTATAATTAAACTACATATTTACGGTTTTCAGATTGTTCCCTTTACATGTGTTGTAAGACACCGCTTCTTGCCAAATTTCATGATTCTAGGCCAACGGGAAGTACCCTATAGGTTTTGATTCCCTTGTGAAATCGCAAAATATGCGACATAAACGGTCATATCTTTTGATCGCGTTGACTTACAAGTTTGATTTTTTCACAGCTGAAAGAGACCACAGACCCGAGTGTTTGATACAAATTTCAACTTGTTACCTCTACGCGTTCCTGAGAAAAATGGTCTTGACAGACAGACAGACGGGCGGACGGACAGACGAACAGACGGACATACGGACAGACGGACAGACGGACAGACAGACAGACGGCCAGACAGACAGACGGACAACAAAGTGATCATATAAGGGTTCCGTTTTCGGTAAAACGGACGAAAACTTTTCCCTAAAAAGATCGAAAACAGACTGAGAGTTGCAGAGAAAAAAATACTACGGGGTATATACGTAATATAGGGGATGAAACTACACAACAGTACCGCAGTAGGAAAAATAGGGAAATAAAAGAACTATATGACCAACCAGACATTGTAAGAACGATAAAAGCGGAAAGACTGAGATGGGCCGGCCATGTAAAGAGACAGGAGGATCGACGAGTTGTTAGATTGGTATGGGAACAGGCCCCGACCGGTAGAATACCACTAGGAAGACCGCGACTACGGTGTAGAGACAACAGAGCATCAAATCTTAGATCCCTGAATATCATGGAAGCGGAGGAGCTAATGATGGAGAGAGTCCAATGGAGGAGAGTTGTTGAGTCAGTCAAGACCCGCCATGGGTTGTAAGAGCTACAGAGAGAGGGAGATTGATTGATTGATTTAGTTTATTTATGCCAAGGCGTATGGCCAAATGGCAATTTAAAATTTTAAAATTAAAAGAATACAATATAAATACAATATAGGTATCATTTTTAACATTTGTAAGTCTTACAGGTCAGACTCCCAAAGATAACAAAATATGATATAACAAAATAACAATAACAAAAAATGATAATATGATAAATAAATGGTAATTCATAAATGATTACATAAATACATACCATAATATGATACATAAGCACAGATAGATTTGTAATGAGATTTAACCAATATACGACTTATATTAAGATATTTTATACTAAATTTGTTCTATATTATCTACTCAATTTACAAGATTTGCTTAGAAAGAAGGCGCCATAATTTAAAGGTATCACAAATTAGGGTATAACAAAATGTCCATGTTACTTTTGCTCTATGCAGTTTTTCTCTAAAATTGAATACAGAGTCAAAAGTCCAGATTCAATAGATAGTCAAATATTTTGTTTTTAAATACTTCCAGACTACTAGAGTTTACCATATCACTGGGCAATTCTTCTCACAACCGTATAGCAGTTACTACGAACGAACGCTCAAGGTAGGTGGTATCAAAATGAGGTAATCTGAAACAAGAATGCCTTTTTGATGCTAATCTATCCGATCGTCTAACTTCAGTCTTCTCCACAAATAATTCGCGTAAATAACTTGGTTTACCTATTTTCAATAATTTATAAAAGTAACAAGCCATGTAGTAACATCGACGATGTTTGATTGATAGCCGGGTTAAGCCACCCTAGCTCTCGTCGATAAGGGGTTATGTGCTCATCTCGTTTCAGACTAAAGATAAATCTTATAGAAGAATTGACTGTGCGCTGCAATTTCAAATTATTTTCTGATGTCGAATCAATAAGTACAATTATCCACTTATTTGTGCAGTAATCTATGAGTGGTAAGATAGTTGCTGAAACTAATAGCTTCCTGATTGCCGTTGTAAAGATGTTTTTGCGAATTTTAAGGCAATGTAAGATCGAATTTACTTTACTTATTGTTTGCGAGACATGACAATTCCAGGACAAGTTTTTTCATTCCCTGTAATCCTAAGCACTTTGCTGAATTTACATAAGGTAGTGCAAGACCATTTATTATAATAGGAGGTATTTCCCTTTGTTGTAGTTGCTTTAGTTTACTATTCGAGCCCAATATCATTACTTTGGTTTAACTTAGGTTCAACTCCAAGCCATGTTCCCTAGCCCAATTTGCTATTGATTGTGCATCATGAGTGACTTTACTAACGGCTTCCTCCAATTGGAATTTAAAAAAATGCAAATATATATACTTGTAATCGGCAAATAACCCATGCTTGCAATAGACAATCCACCCAACAACTGAATTCATCACTATTAGAAACAATATCGGTCCCAGAACAGAGCCTTGAGGAACTACAGAAAATGTTCTCAAGAGCTGAATTGGAATCCCAAAAATCATTTAAAATTGATTGAGATCGTTTTGATAAGTAGGAGAAAAACCGAACTATCGTTTCAAGTGAAAAACCAAGTCTGAATAATGCGGTTAGTATAGTTTTGTGGTCAACGTAGTCAAAAGCTTTGCTTAAATCAAACAAAACTAATAATGCCAAATGATTTTTATCCAAAGCATGCCTGATATCATCAGTAAGCCGTAAAATTGCTGACTGGGTACTGTGGTGTTTGCGGAAACCAGATTGAAAAGAATCTAATAATTCATTATCTTCCAAATAATTTACCATTTGATTTGCAATAATTCTTTCAAAAACTTAGCTAAATGAGACAAATTTGCAATCGGTCGAGTATCGGAGGGCGATTTATGCGGTGTGCTTTTATTTAAGGGAATGATATAGATGAGCTTCCATACGTCAGGAAATACACCAGTGTCAAGAGATCTATTGAATAAAGCTGTGAGAGTGGTAGAAATTTGAGGAAAATGATCTCTTAGCCATCTCAGATCAATTCCATCAGGACTTTTACCTTTCGATTTTTGCAGAGTAAGATGTAAAGCTTTAGTAATATCAACAATGTCTATTTTTTACCACTTAAATGAGCATTCAACTTCAGTACTGTATTTTAAAGGCAAAGTGTTTATAAAGTCAATACTGCAAGGAGGATGTTTTCGAACTATATTGGCCTAATACCCATTAGTTTAAGTGCATCAAAGTGATTTAGCGTAGAGGAAGGATTTGATTTTATGAGCCCCAGATGTTTCAATTTACTCCAAACAGCTGAACCAAGTGGCAATATTGACAAAGCATTCTTTAGATATTCTTCACGCACACGTTCAACTTGTTTTTCAATTCTTTTCTTTTTAATTTATAGAGAGTAAGAAGATTTTGCTCTCGTGTTCGCGTAGCCTGTTTGTAAATTTTATCCCGCTCACAACACTTTGCCTTTAACCCTTTAGTAAACCAAGGATTACTACTTCGAGTGATCTTTCGGGTAAGCATCGGAGCAAACGAGTTTAAGAGAGACAGTGTCTTAGTTAAAATGAAATCGAGAAGTTCATTTGGGTCCGAATTTTGAAACATTTCACGCTCAGTATTAGGAGAGTTCGTTAATGAATTTGACAAGACAGTATGGTCACAATTTTTGAGATTCCTATAACTGATGATTTTTTTCGGTTGTTTGTGGACTTGTAAGAAAATATTTGTACAGTACATAGTCATGGCCGTCAATAAATGGAGTAATAGACTTCGAGTAGCTGGCTAACCTATCCTCACTGTCCAGCAATGCTACATCTAGCCAAGAGTCTCTTTGATGTTTATGATAAGTAGTGCTATAGGGGACACAATACAGTGATAGCTCCCTTATAAATGTATTCAGATGATCGGTTGTATAACTATTTTCAAGTAAGTTACAATTTAGATCACCGGCTATAAAAGAATTCTTAAAATTCGATGAAAACCGAGAATATATTTCGAAGAATTCATTCAGAAATAGAACCAGTCGCTAAAGTCACATCAAGCATAAGAAATTCTGGTTCACTTAAATGGTTTGAGGTAGAAATATGTAAAACCTTGGTTTTTAGAGATTTATGAATAAGACAAGCAACTCCACCACCCGGTATATAACGGCCACTATCATTGTGCGTTAAAATGCGATCTCTCCTTATTGGAATATAATCATCTAGTGAAAAAATACTATTTTATATGGAAGGTTATAACCAAGTTTCAACGAGAACAATAATATCTGGTGTAGTTTCAGCAACTAAATTAAGAAATTGAGCAATATGGGCCACATCACTATTTATATTTAAACTTAAAATATTTAATAGTGTGGACCCTATATCGACTGAGCTGTTGGTTAAATCTACATTTTGCTATTCTAACTTTCCTAAATCTAGTTCACAGTCGATTCTTAGTTTCTCCGAGTTATCGTTCTTTTTAACAAAAATTTGACTGGAGTGAGAGATCGAGAGAGAGAGAGAGAGACAGGGGGAAAGGGAGAGAGAGAGAAAGAAAGAGACAGAGAGAGAGAGTGAGCACGCGAGAGGCTCTCTTCTCTCTCAACGTTCTCGCCCAGCGATGCAGAGACATGAATGTCGATATATACACCTGGTTTATTGACTATTGAAAAGCTTTAGACTATGTCAGTAGGAAAAGATAGTTCCTTCAGACGCCTCCACCTCCACTACCCCCACCCCCAGATCTCCTGCATACTTTAACCTTGTTGGGGATTGCTGATTGCATATTTTACAGAAATTATTTACTTGTCGGCGGCTCCAACTTTATTTGCTTGAAGGTGTACGGTAAATATTCAGTATGTAGATTCCTTTTCTTCCCACCATCATTGTTGATTTTATAATACTTTCTCGTATGTCGCTATCTTCTCTTGTGAAGGTTGAAGTGCAAACGGTTCATTTGTAGTATATTTTTCGATTATCATCACATACTTCCTTATGGCTACCAAGATTATCCTTGCTTGCGGAAACTTTCACACATTGTTTGCAGAGATACAGTTTTAGTTGTTGATTTGACGATGAATTTAGAGCTTAGGCTTAAATATCAATCGCGTTCCGAATGTATAACGATAAAATTAAGTAAGTTGAAACAGGAAAATGCTGACTCGGTGGTTCTTATCAACTATTTTACAATTCATACATTCCATTCTCGCGGGCGTTTACAAGTTCAAGTTTAAAACACTAAAAGGAGCGCGTGTGTAATTTTTCCACTGGACATGCTTGTTTATATATTTTATCAAGGTTTACAGCCCTAGGCTAATCTCTAAGGTTACCTCTAAGTTTAACCTCTAAGCGCGCGTTACATAAACATTTTCTCTCGTAGAAGTTGTAATAAAATTATCTCAGGCGGATTTTATTTTCTATTTATTATTATTTCCTTGACATATATTCAAAATCTGGAAGTTGAAGCACCAAACTGATTAGGTAAACTGAAAATGGAACGATATATTCCTTTTCATACTAAAAATTAAACCTAATAGTCAATATACTTTTAATTTATATTTAATTTTAAAATAATTAATACGATCGAGGTCACAGATTAGTTTAAGGAATTTCTCTTACGCACAGGAAATTATTAAGATAAATACCATAGGAAATATGCGGTCTCTCTAGGCTTGTCCGTCCATTCTTGTTCGGTCTTGTCCGGTATTGTCCGAACTTGTCTGATCTAAATCCCATAATCTTATTTGAATCAAACGTTAATATGTCTGCAATCAATGTTGCATACCCGATTCCCTGCTACCCAGCCCGCAACTCATTTCCCCGCTTGACTGTCTAGTCTTGTCTGTCTAGTCTTGTCTGTCTAGTCTTGTCTGTCTAGTCTTGTCTGTCTAGTCTTGTCTGTCTAGTCTTGTCTGTCTAGTCTTGTCTGTCTAGTCTTGTCTGTCTAGTCTTGTCTGTCTAGTCTTGTCTGTCTAGTCTTGTCTGTCTAGTCTTGTCTGTCTAGTCTTGTCTGTCTAGTCTTGTCTGTCTAGTCTTGTCTGTCTAGTCTTGTCTGTCTAGTCTTGTCTGTCTAGTCTTGTCTGTCTAGTCTTGTCTGTCTAGTCTTGTCTGTCTAGTCTTGTCTGTCTAGTCTTGTCTGTCTAGTCTTGTCTGTCTAGTCTTGTCTGTCTAGTCTTGTCTGTCTAGTCTTGTCTGTCTAGTCTTGTCTGTCTAGTCTTGTCTGTCTAGTCTTGTCTGTCTAGTCTTGTCTGTCTAGTCTTGTCTGTCTAGTCTTGTCTGTCTAGTCTTGTCTGTCTAGTCTTGTCTGTCTAGTCTTGTCTGTCTAGTCTTGTCTGTCTAGTCTTGTCTGTCTAGTCTTGTCTGTCTAGTCTTGTCTGTCTAGTCTTGTCTGTCTAGTCTTGTCTGTCTAGTCTTGTCTGTCTAGTCTTGTCTGTCTAGTCTTGTCTGTCTAGTCTTGTCTGTCTAGTCTTGTCTGTCTAGTCTTGTCTGTCTAGTCTTGTCTGTCTAGTCTTGTCTGTCTAGTCTTGTCTGTCTAGTCTTGTCTGTCTAGTCTTGTCTGTCTAGTCTTGTCTGTCTAGTCTTGTCTGTCTAGTCTTGTCTGTCTAGTCTTGTCTGTCTAGTCTTGTCTGTCTAGTCTTGTCTGTCTAGTCTTGTCTGTCTAGTCTTGTCTGTCTAGTCTTGTCTGTCTAGTCTTGTCTGTCTAGTCTTGTCTGTCTAGTCTTGTCTGTCTAGTCTTGTCTGTCTAGTCTTGTCTGTCTAGTCTTGTCTGTCTAGTCTTGTCTGTCTAGTCTTGTCTGTCTAGTCTTGTCTGTCTAGTCTTGTCTGTCTAGTCTTGTCTGTCTAGTCTTGTCTGTCTAGTCTTGTCTGTCTAGTCTTGTCTGTCTAGTCTTGTCTGTCTAGTCTTGTCTGTCTAGTCTTGTCTGTCTAGTCTTGTCTGTCTAGTCTTGTCTGTCTAGTCTTGTCTGTCTAGTCTTGTCTGTCTAGTCTTGTCTGTCTAGTCTTGTCTGTCTAGTCTTGTCTGTCTAGTCTTGTCTGTCTAGTCTTGTCTGTCTAGTCTTGTCTGTCTAGTCTTGTCTGTCTAGTCTTGTCTGTCTAGTCTTGTCTGTCTAGTCTTGTCTGTCTAGTCTTGTCTGTCTAGTCTTGTCTGTCTAGTCTTGTCTGTCTAGTCTTGTCTGTCTAGTCTTGTCTGTCTAGTCTTGTCTGTCTAGTCTTGTCTGTCTAGTCTTGTCTGTCTAGTCTTGTCTGTCTAGTCTTGTCTGTCTAGTCTTGTCTGTCTAGTCTTGTCTGTCTAGTCTTGTCTGTCTAGTCTTGTCTGTCTAGTCTTGTCTGTCTAGTCTTGTCTGTCTAGTCTTGTCTGTCTAGTCTTGTCTGTCTAGTCTTGTCTGTCTAGTCTTGTCTGTCTAGTCTTGTCTGTCTAGTCTTGTCTGTCTAGTCTTGTCTGTCTAGTCTTGTCTGTCTAGTCTTGTCTGTCTAGTCTTGTCTGTCTAGTCTTGTCTGTCTAGTCTTGTCTGTCTAGTCTTGTCTGTCTAGTCTTGTCTGTCTAGTCTTGTCTGTCTAGTCTTGTCTGTCTAGTCTTGTCTGTCTAGTCTTGTCTGTCTAGTCTTGTCTGTCTAGTCTTGTCTGTCTAGTCTTGTCTGTCTAGTCTTGTCTGTCTAGTCTTGTCTGTCTAGTCTTGTCTGTCTAGTCTTGTCTGTCTAGTCTTGTCTGTCTAGTCTTGTCTGTCTAGTCTTGTCTGTCTAGTCTTGTCTGTCTAGTCTTGTCTGTCTAGTCTTGTCTGTCTAGTCTTGTCTGTCTAGTCTTGTCTGTCTAGTCTTGTCTGTCTAGTCTTGTCTGTCTAGTCTTGTCTGTCTAGTCTTGTCTGTCTAGTCTTGTCTGTCTAGTCTTGTCTGTCTAGTCTTGTCTGTCTAGTCTTGTCTGTCTAGTCTTGTCTGTCTAGTCTTGTCTGTCTAGTCTTGTCTGTCTAGTCTTGTCTGTCTAGTCTTGTCTGTCTAGTCTTGTCTGTCTAGTCTTGTCTGTCTAGTCTTGTCTGTCTAGTCTTGTCTGTCTAGTCTTGTCTGTCTAGTCTTGTCTGTCTAGTCTTGTCTGTCTAGTCTTGTCTGTCTAGTCTTGTCTGTCTAGTCTTGTCTGTCTAGTCTTGTCTGTCTAGTCTTGTCTGTCTAGTCTTGTCTGTCTAGTCTTGTCTGTCTAGTCTTGTCTGTCTAGTCTTGTCTGTCTAGTCTTGTCTGTCTAGTCTTGTCTGTCTAGTCTTGTCTGTCTAGTCTTGTCTGTCTAGTCTTGTCTGTCTAGTCTTGTCTGTCTAGTCTTGTCTGTCTAGTCTTGTCTGTCTAGTCTTGTCTGTCTAGTCTTGTCTGTCTAGTCTTGTCTGTCTAGTCTTGTCTGTCTAGTCTTGTCTGTCTAGTCTTGTCTGTCTAGTCTTGTCTGTCTAGTCTTGTCTGTCTAGTCTTGTCTGTCTAGTCTTGTCTGTCTAGTCTTGTCTGTCTAGTCTTGTCTGTCTAGTCTTGTCTGTCTAGTCTTGTCTGTCTAGTCTTGTCTGTCTAGTCTTGTCTGTCTAGTCTTGTCTGTCTAGTCTTGTCTGTCTAGTCTTGTCTGTCTAGTCTTGTCTGTCTAGTCTTGTCTGTCTAGTCTTGTCTGTCTAGTCTTGTCTGTCTAGTCTTGTCTGTCTAGTCTTGTCTGTCTAGTCTTGTCTGTCTAGTCTTGTCTGTCTAGTCTTGTCTGTCTAGTCTTGTCTGTCTAGTCTTGTCTGTCTAGTCTTGTGTGTCTAGTCTTGTCTGTCTAGTCTTGTCTGTCTAGTCTTGAATGTCTAGTCTTGTCTGTCTAGTCTTGTCTGTCTAGTCTTGTCTGTCTAGTCTTGTCTGTCTAGTCTTGTCTGTCTAGTCTTGTCTGTCTAGTCTTGTCTGTCTAGTCTTGTCTGTCTAGTCTTGTCTGTCTAGTCTTGTCTGTCTAGTCTTGTCTGTCTAGTCTTGTCTGTCTAGTCTTGTCTGTCTAGTCTTGTCTGTCTAGTCTTGTCTGTCTAGTCTTGTCTGTCTAGTCTTGTCTGTCTAGTCTTGTCTGTCTAGTCTTGTCTGTCTAGTCTTGTCTGTCTAGTCTTGTCTGTCTAGTCTTGTCTGTCTAGTCTTGTCTGTCTAGTCTTGTCTGTCTAGTCTTGTCTGTCTAGTCTTGTCTGTCTAGTCTTGTCTGTCTAGTCTTGTCTGTCTAGTCTTGTCTGTCTAGTCTTGTCTGTCTAGTCTTGTCTGTCTAGTCTTGTCTGTCTAGTCTAGTCTGTCTAGTCTTGTCTGTCCGTCTAGTCTTGTCCGTCTAGTCTCGTCTGTTCAGTCTTGTCTGTCTAGTCTTGTCTGTCTTGTCTTGTCTGTCTAGTCTTGTCTGTCTAGTCTTGTCTGTCTAGTCTTGTCTGTCCAGTCTTATCTGTCTAGTCTTGTCTGTCTAGTCTTGTTCTGCATTGTCCGGTCTAAGGGCTGCGTCCGTCCCCTCCTCACCTTTCGCAGTCGCGCCAACTACACATACGTGCTTGACCGTGTTCAGAACTACTGAAAAGCTAGGTGGTGCAGTTTTGCTCCACCCGGTTTATATGGAATTACATGGGTGGAGCCCATAAGGGGAAGAGGTTTTAGAACATACTATCTTTCCCTACTACTACTACTTATATCTTGCACCAGAAGCTCATTGAGATTCTAAAATACTTCGGAGTCAATGAGGGAGATCTGATTATCATCACGCAGCTGTGCTGCACCAAACTGCTGAGATTAGGATAGAGGGTATAACATACGAAGAAACAAAAATCAGGAGTTGTGTTAGACAAGGGTGTGTCATGTCCCCTCTCCTCCTCAATATATACTCGGAGGGAGAGCTCCGAGAGGCACTGGTGGATGTGAAATAGGGCATTAAGATCAACGGCACCCTTATTAATAATATACGGTTCACTAACGATCGTGCTCGGTGGCAGCTTCCCGCACCTCCAGAATATGATGCACCTTTTCCTTGAACATAGCACACAGTATAGTCTACACATGAAGTTAGGCAAGACCAAGGTAATTGTGTTTTTTCATTTACATAAATACCAAAGAATTCTATATTAAACTTGATACCTGAATTATATGATTTGATAACGTTTCAATCACGCTACCAACAGTGCATCTCGAATTGCTTAGAAAACTGCCTATATCAATACCTGAACCGTTAATGCGATAGCTAGCTAACCTTTTCTTGAAACTGCTAGAAATTTCAGTAATACCTTGCTGGTATGGCTTAGCTGCTATCTGGAGATGTTTCTGCGATCTTAGGTGTCCTGTATATTTGGCTCTGGTTGGAAATTGTTGATCGCAAATTTCACAGTGATGGGTTTGAGGGGTCGGTTGATCTAATTTAACCTTCTTCGAGGTGGAGGGTGAGCCGTCAAACTCCGGGAGTTTCAAGGTGGAGGGTGTATCCTTCTTCTCAACGATGTTGTGATATTTTTTCACGTGGCGTTTGTAGTTATCAATTCTTGTAAACAGTGAATTACAAACGCCACATTTATAATTCTCCATTTCATTTTCACCACAGACTTTCGAATGTCGGGAAAGAACATCTTTTCTTGTAAAAACTTTTTGACATTTACTGCAGGAGAACATTTTTTAAGCTGTTGGCTTGTCGTGATGGTGTCTAGTTTAGAACTAATAATTATTTAAAACGTTCTAACGAATGTATAGCGTAAAACAGGAAACTACACCGCGTTTCTTATTATCACTATGTCGGTACTTCTATTTAATAAATATCTATAATTTAAATTTCTTACATATAATTAGGTATTAGTGTTAAAGAAAGACCTCATGATTATATTTTAGTTCAGTCCTATCTAATCCCATATATCTAGCCCATGTTTATAGCCTCGTCTCCAGGATTTTAGTTCAGCCCTATCGTATGTATCTAGCCTTCTGTTTCGTCTTGCTTGTTTCTAGTCTCTAGCATCATAGGACTTACTTCTTGCCCCCCGCGGGATTTGTTTCTAGCCCCATGTATCTACTGTCTAATCTCATCAAGCCTCATATATCTAGACCTATAGTCTCATCTAGTCTCGTGTTTCTAGCCTCTTCTGTCTTGTCTCATGTATCTAGTATCATATATCTAGCCCCTAGTCTGGTATATATATAGCCCCTAGTCTCACATATCTAGCCTCATGCTTCTAGGCCCGTATGTCTAACCTCATATATCTAGCCTCGTAGGGCTTCTTTCTAGTTGGGTTTCTAGTCTCTGGGTTCATCGGATTTCTCACCTCAGGCGTCTAGTTTCATCGGGGCTTGTAACATCTCTTTAGGCAACCAACTACACCTGCATTTTTGTTTCCGCGCGCCCGGAAGTTGAAGCCGGAAGTTAGAACCGAAAGTCTGGACCGGAAACCGGAAGTCAAAACCGGAATCCGGAAATCGAAATTGGAAGTCGAAACCGGAAACCGGAAGTCGATACCGGAAGTCTAAACCTTAAGTCGAAACCGGAAGTCAAAACCGGAAACAGGAAGTGTCAATGTCAAGGTCGGTAGGCGGGGAGGCGGCGCCAGAACATATAATCTATCCCTACTTCCAAGACATCAAGACGGACTATCCTTCCAATTAACAACCAGGTCGAGGAACAAAAACAGTGACCCTAAAATGGAAATCAGATCAAGCATACAGTAGGCCAGAAGGACATTTATCTCCATGAAGACTCTCTTCACTAGTAGGGACCTGAACCTACAGCTCCGCATACGTATATTAGGGATTTCAATTCGATGTCATCTTTAATCCGGCCGAATTTCCATCGATCCGGCTGGATTCATGCGGATCCGGTTCGGATATTCAAAAATAGCGAGAAAATGTGGGATTTCAATTAAACTTTTACTGAATGTCGGTATCCACAAGAAGTACCCTTTGACCACATTTGAATGCTCGGCCTCCAATGAGGACGGCGTGGGGAATCCGAAGAAATCCGAACAAACAAAAATTAGGAGGGGTGTTAAACAAGGGTGTGTCCTGTCCCTTCTCTTTTCAATATATACTCAAAAGCGATGTTCCACGAGGCACTGGTAGACATGAAAGACGGGATTGAGATCAACGGCACCTTAATTAATATTATACGATTCGCTGATGACACTCTCGTGCTCGCCGTTATCCTCCCACATCTCCCAAATATGTGTAACCTTATCGTTGAACATAGCACACAGAATGGTCTACACATGAAATTTGCCAAAACCAAGGTGATTGTGTTCTCCAAGACATCAAGACGGACGGTCTTTCAAATTACAACCAGGTCGTGGAACAAGTGCCGTCCGTTAAATATTTGGAACTGCCGTCAACGAGAACAGTGACCCTAAAATGGAAATCAGATCAAGGATAGAGTAGGCCAGAAGGACATTCATCTCCATGAAGACTCTCTTCACCAGTAGAGACCTGAACCTACAGCCCCGCATACGTATTTTTAGGGATTTCAATCTGGTGTCATTTTTAATCCGGCCGGATCCGTCCGAATTTCCATCGATCCGGCCGCATCCGGTGCGGATATTAAAAAATAGCGAATTATTTTTGCTTCTAAGGTTTTTTGCAAATATCTAGTTAAGGCTTTAAAATACAAAATTGTAACCCGGATCTCCATATGTTGTCTACAAAAAAGTATTATTTGCAAATTTCGATAAATAATTCGGTTTAGCCACAACATTAAAAAATATGAAATGCAATTTTTTTTCAATGGGTTTTCAAATGGCTTCTTTGAAATTTGTTCCTAAATTAACATGAGTTTATATGGTCGGGTCTAGATGTTGAAATCAATGTATGCTATATTTATGACAAACATCATGTTGAATCTGTCTATCTGCATTTTTTTGAAAAAAGTATACATTATTTATCACAAAATCAATATTGGTTTTCAAATAACCATGTGACATTATGCCCACCATGTATTTAAAGTACCAACTCATGGATCAGCGCGATTATTTTACCAACAATTAGCATCACCGGATCCGATGACCGGATCCGGTATATTGGTACCGGATCCACTAAACATTAAGTAATGCCGGATCCGCCGGATTACCGGATCCGATTTTCCGGATTGAAATCCCTATGTATATTGCGTTTCTATATCTTTCCAGTGCTAATCTATGGCTCCGGGAGCTGAACATTCAATCAATCAATGGAGAACCGCATTGACGCATATGAGATGTACTTGTATCGCCGTATATCTTAAATAGACCGGATAACCAACTAGGAAATTTTGAAGAGAATAGGTAAACGTATGAAGCTGATGACAACCGTCAAAGAACGAAAGCTCAAATACATCGGGCACGTTGTGAGGTTTTGTTTTATGCACGTAACGCTCTCCTTACGAGATTCTTCGACTTGTCATCGAGGGTAAACGATCTGTGTCGCAGACGGCGGAAATCGTGTCGATGTCGATGGTTCGGACGGATATCTATAGAGATATTCATAGGTGCGGTTTCACGCACCATTATAGCCAGTTGGCTCGCCGACCTTCGA
Organism: Phosphuga atrata; assembly: GCA_944588485.1. Classification (NCBI taxonomy): domain Eukaryota; kingdom Metazoa; phylum Arthropoda; class Insecta; order Coleoptera; family Silphidae; genus Phosphuga; species Phosphuga atrata. Next base: position 47,827,791 of record OX155899.1, read on the forward strand.
TGAAAGACTGTCTCCTAAGAAGAAGAAGAAGAATCTAATAGTATATAACCTTGTATTTGTTCAATTTTGCTTAATCCTGTCTAGTCTTGTCTAGCTTGGAATAGTCCTGCATACTCTTTTCTCGTCTTGTCTAGCCTTGTTTAGTTTTATCTAAAATAGTCTAGACTTGCCTAACTAGTCTTACCAAGTCTTGTCTTCTCTTGTCTACACCAGTCTAATGAAGACTGTACTAAACAAGACTAAATTAAATTTTACTTATTTTCAAAATTCTTGATATAATTTACAAGATCTATCGAAACGAAAAAGTGTCGTGTTTAAACGGCATTTGGTATAAATTTGATTCGGCACAGAAATTGCAAAACCATATCACGTCGCGGAGTGAAACTAATAAATTTTCACTTCACACCCTTTACTGTAATAAAAACGTTTCTCAGGGGGATCTAGCCGTATATGGCAACAAAGTGGATGCAATATGCACATCACGAATCTCAGGAATTTATTGTTGACTCAAGTTTTTCTCGCCCGAGAAAAAAAATTTCTATGAAAATTTTAGTTTGAATTTGATTGTGACATTGTAAAGTTTGTAGTGGAGTAAATTAGTTTGTGAGGGACGTCTTTGATTAGGTTGTTCGTTGGTATTTAGATTTAGTTTGCGAGAGTGGATTGTTAACGAGTGGAGGAGCTAGGGTTTGTCGGAGTAAATCGAGAAAGAAAGAAACGACGAGGAAAAAGAGTTTAACCAGCAGGCAATAAAAGAGAGGGTTGGAATGCCCGTCTGAAAACTCGCAACTATACCTTTCTATTCTCGCGAATCGCAATTAGCGTAAAAAATAAATCTTGCTCTACTTTTTTGTTGCTGGCAATCTCACCGTTTAATTAATTCGAACTACAAAAAGTAAAGCTTTTTTCCAGCTAAATTACTAAACTTTTAGGTCATGACTACAAATTGTGTTCGTACTTATTTACTTGTTCCGAATCCGCTGAAACTTCCTTTTTATTCGGATTCATTTAAATACAATTTCCTACAAAACGCATTAAAAAAAGAACTTTACTTAATTTCGTTTCCTCTCCCTCGGCTGTATTTTATCTCGTCATCGATTGAACTCTTACTATAACGTCGACTACAATTCATCGCCTTTTTTTATCCATTTGTAAAACATTATTTTTTTTAACTTTAAGTTCAACTTGCCCCGATCCTATAACCATTCGTTCAGTCTCATTGAACTTCCTTGAACTTATTTTTATTACAACTGTGCCGTTCCATTTACCATTATTTGCCTCTTCATTACAAATCTTCTGTAATACCATTTAGTCTTGACTATTGACTAGTATTGTAAAAACGTGTCAATGCTCTCAACAAATCTTCTTTGTTCCAATCGGTTAAAGAAATTATAATTCAAAGGTTGCCGACAAAGATTTGAATTCCCTTCCCCATCGCATAATTCCTTCTCCTCGGTCCGCGTTTCTGGTCAATTAATTCCCATTTGTCCGTTTAAAAAGGCGAAATCTTTTTATTGCTTCGGTAAACACGGTTTTGAACGGTCGCCTTTCAAGAAACACCCATTAACTTTTACGGCGCAGGGCGGATGGAAACATACCACGATTTATAGAGTGAACGGGCAAAAAAGACGAGCAAAACTAGAGGATGGAGCGTAGGTTAAGCTGATTTACTACGCCGCACTGTTTATGTGCCAAACTCTATCCACTATCTATGTTCGCTCATTGCAAATGGATCCTTTTCCACACTGTATATTTCTTCCCATGTCCGCACAAAGATTTACACTAAATACTATCTTCGAATAAAAAGAATATTTATACACTAGACAGACTGGAGAGACTAGACGGACTAGAGAGACTAGACAGACTAGAGAGACTAGACGGACTAGAGAGACTAGGCGGACTAGAGAGACGGCAGCCTAGAGAGACTAGACGGACTAGAGAGACGACAGCCTAGAGAGACTAGACGGACTAGAGAGACTAGGGAGACTGGACGGCCTAGACGGATCAGACGGACCAGACGGACCAGACGGACTAGATGGACTAGACGGTCTAGAGCGACTAGACGGACTAGAGAGACTAGATGGACTAGAGAGCCTAGACAGACTAGAGAGACTAGACGGACTAGAGAGACGACAGCCTAGAGAGACTAGACGGACTAGAGAGACTAAGGAGACTAGACGGCCTAGACGGATCAGACGGACTAGACGGACTAGACGGTCTAGAGCGACTAGACGGACTAGAGAGACTAGATGGACTAGAGAGACTAGACAGACTAGAGAGACTAGACGGACTAGAGAGACTAAGCGGACTAGAGAGACTAGACGGACTAGAGAGACTAGACAGACTAGAGAGACTAGACGGACTAGAGAGACTAAGCGGACTAGAGAGACTAGACGGACTAGAGAGACTAGACAGACTAGAGAGACTAGACGGACTAGAGAGACTAAGCGGACTAGAGAGACTAGACGGACTAGAGAGACTAGATGGACTAGAGAGACTAGACAGACAAGAGAGACTAGACGGACTAGAGAGACGACAGCCTAGAGAGACTAGACGGACTAGAGAGACTAGGGAGACTAGACGGCCTAGACGGATCAGACGGACCAGACGGACCAGACGGACTAGACGGACTAGACGGTCTAGAGCGACTAGACGGACTAGAGAGACTAGATGGACTAAAGAGACTAGACAGACTAGAGAGACTAGACGGACTAGAGAGACTAACCGGACTAGAGAGACTAGACGGACTAGAGAGACTAGACAGACTAGAGAGACTAGACGGACTAGAGAGACGACAGCCTAAAGAGACTAGACGGACTAGAGAGACTAGGGAGACTAGACGGCCTAGACGGATCAGACGGACCAGACGGACCAGACGGACTAGACGGTCTAGAGCGACTAGACGGACTAGAGATAATAGATGGACTAGAGAGACTAGACAGACTAGACGGACTAGAGAGACGTCAGCCTAGAGAGACTAGACGGACTAGAGAGACTAGGGAGACTAGACGGCTTAGACGGATCAGACGGACCAGACGGACCAGACGCACAAGACGGACTAGACGGTCTAGAGCGACTAGACGGACTAGAGAGACTACATGGACTAGAGAGACTAGACAGACTAGAGAGACTAGACGGACTAGAGAGACT